>LR738711.1:677476727-677541931 GCA_902687465.1 Secale cereale
GGGGGGCGCAGCGGCCTTCGGTCGAGGCGAGTCCGGGAAGCGCCACCTCAAGGAGCGAGGCGCCGGCTGTGGGAGCCTGCTGCGGCCTTGCTCCGGGACTAGGCATATCTGCCTCAAGCAGCCTCCAGTCGTCCTTCGCGACGCTAGGCAAGAGGCGGAGGTTGAGGAGCGTCTTTGGCCCTGCGCTGAGGGTGCTGAAGAGGATGAAGCTGACTGTACCAAGCAGGTGCATGTCCTTCGGCTCTCCCCATCCTTCTCAATGTGGTTCTCCTGACCTCTTGTTCCGCAGGGTCCCTCCCGCTTCGTCCTCGAGTCACCCGACGAGGCCCGTAGGGGCTTCCGCTTGCATTCCTTCTCCGGACCATGCCGGGCCTTCGGGGGCCTCACGCGGGCTCTTGAAATCGCGCTCGGGTCCTATCGCACAGGTCGTGCTCCCAGCCCCCAAGCATCCTTGGGGCAAGGCAGCTCTTGGTACATCGGGAGCCCGCTCCGTGTCCCGGGTCTTGCCTTCACCATGGGTCAGCAAGCTCTTGAGGCAGCTCGAGCAACTGTCCGCCCGTCAGGACCACGTCTGCTCCCTGCGCTGGAAGTACCGCGCGCCCCCGAGGCTAGCCTCGAGGCACACACTGAACACGAGGGAGAGGGGGAGCCCCCTTTGGGCGACGCGGGTGCCGGGGATGAGCGTCTTCTGGAACTTGCAATGCGCCGGAGCGTGGTCCGCCATGACCTTGTGCGGGAGGCGTCGGATGCCCTAAAGCGTCTCGAGGTCGAGGTTGCTGAAGTAGATGAGCGCGTTGAGGCCGAGGGTCTGCTTCTGGCAAGGGGTTGGCGCTTGCTGAGGACCGCCGTTAACCTGAGCCAGTTGCAGCACAAAACCGCCCTAAGGAAGGTGGAAGCATCGGCTGCCGCGGCTCAGGAGGCTTGCGACCGTGCCCTGAAGGAGGCCTGAGACGCCGAGCGCCGCTGCGCAGCCGCGGAGGAGCGTGAGCGCGAGCTCGAAGCTTCAAACGCCACGCTCGAGCGCCAGGTTCGTGCTCGAAGGGTTGCCCTTGCTGCACGTGTGGTTGATGATGATAGTCCAGCAGGCCTCTCGGCATGGGAGGAGGCACTGGCACTTGAGGCGATGGAGCTGAGCATGGAGCGCGAGCGCCTAGAGATGATGGAGCACCAGCTAGCCGAGGCCGAGGACAACCTTGATGATCGTGAGGTCGTGGCGAAGAAGGCTGCCAGGGAGGCAGAGCGTCTCTGGAAGGATTACCGCGAGAAGCTGGGGCTTCATGAGACTCGCTTTGCTGACAAGCGCAAGGAGCTCCAGAAGGAGATCACAACAGTTAAGAGAAAACAGGCGGATGCCAAGCGTCGCCTGCAGGTGTCGGAGAAGGCTCGCGTTGCAGCCGAGCGTCGCGAACGGGCGTCGAAGAAGGCTTGTACCGAGGCGGAATGCCGCAAGCGAGCGTCGGAGAAGGCTCGCGACGCCGCTAGGGTGGAATTGTCTTGCCTTCACCAGCAAGTGGAGGACATTTCCACTCTCGCGGCTCGAACTTCTGAGGAGGCCACACGAGTCTGTGGAATGTAGCACACCCGCTCGGAGATGTTTGAGGACCTGTGGCACCGGGCCGGCCGGGCCCTAGGAGAACTTCTTGGCTCGGGGGTCGCTGGCCCACTAGTTAATTATGACGCCGGTATCTTGGGTTCTTTACTAGGGTGGTGGAGCGTCTTGAAGGCGGGGTCATGAAGGCTCGGCAGCTCGTCGAGGAGCAAAGCCGCGACGTCCTGAGGTGCGCGGTTTCCCGCATCTTCGGCAACTTGCACCGTCTTAACCCTCATATGGACTTCGAGGCCTTGCTGGAGCCTGCACCTGAGGCGGTCGCCGGCCCCTCAGGATTAGGTGAGCGACCACGTGGATGTGTTGGTGACGGAGCTTGTTCCGGCAATCGAGGATGCGCCGGTGCCTGAGGGGAGCGACGCCGACAGTTCCGGCGAAGGCGTCAATGCTTAGTCCAGTTCCTGCTGTAAATTTGTTTTTGGTTGTGGCTCCAGAGCCGGGTGAGATGGGTGTCGCAAGGCTTAAACTTTTGATGATGTAATTGAACACTGTAAGGATGGGTTTTTAGGCACTCCCTTGCTTGTTCCTGTGGTTGCGGCCTTAAGCCCTTGTCGCGTGTCAGGACGAAGCGCCCGCCGACCTCGTCCGAGCGCGCCTCGCGAGTACCTACTGTGAGAGCAAGAGTTGTTGGCGGTCCGGCCGCGGACCAGACAGAACGTGTGCCCATGCCTTGGCCCCTGCTCGCGAGGAGTGACAGGGCGGGGTTGCGGACGTAGCCCAGCTCGGCTGAGCAAGGCGAAAAAATGGACTGGCGAAGAAACACGGCGGAAATCGCAAAACACAGACGAAAATTCTCCCTTTTATTCAAGAAATGAGTCGCGCGGCAGCAAAATCGGCTTGAGAACGCAGATACAGAGGGATCAAATGCGAATAGCAAAAGGAGGGGCCCCGTCCGGCCCCTAGGCAGGTCTTCAGTCTTCTCCCCAACGCGGAGCATAGGGCTACCACCGGCGGATGTGGGCATAGCCATTGGGGGGCAGTGTCGACGGCCAGCGCGGAGCATGGTGCTTCCACTCGGCGTGGGAGGGAGCCCCCGAGGTCCTAGGGCGACGCTCCAGAGACTCCGGGGCGTATACAACCCCACTCATTATTATGTGAGAGTGTCACAAGCAGAGATCTTCTGACGTGCCCGCCCCTTCGCTTTGAGGGCCCCGCTCCGCACTAGTCCGCTCCCTCATGAACTCACCCGAAGACGGCATTCATGAAGTGGGACACTGCGCATGATGGGGGGATGGGACCTTGGCCATAGGCCCCCCTCCGAGCACCAGGTGCGCCGCTCACGCGATCTCCGAGCGTGCTTCGCCCCCGAGGGCTAACATCGCTCAGAGACGTGGCGTCCTGAGGTGCGAGGGGGACCCCGCCCTACCCACGCTCCTAATGGCCCCTCAGCCCTTCCTGATCAGGGTCGGGCCCAGCGGGTACGGGATTTCGTGAGCAGGGGGACGGAGCCGCAATCTTGGGCCCTCCTAGTGCGCGTAGGACGGGCTGCCGTACCGCCTCCAGACGCACCCTCCGCAGCCCGGGGGATGGTACGCTAGGAGGCGCGACGTCTTGAGGTTGAACGGAGGGGGGGGAAGGCCCCTCCCCGCGTGCATCATACCCGCCGCTGGTGAGCCCCTGGTGAAATCCAGGGCGGGCTCATGCGTGACGGGTCACGCGCGGGGGGACGAGGGCCTGACCCGGGCCTTCTCCTCCCTTTTTGCCTTGATGTGGTAACCAGAATAGCCCATGGCCTGCCGAGGCCCGGGGCCAGAGACATTGTTGGCCCAGGCCCACGACTGGTGCTGCGAGTGCCGGCCCCCGTAGGTACCTACGCGCGTCTCATTCGTGCTCCATGGCCATGGGCGATGATGGTGAAGGATTGAGGGCCAAGAACGGGGGATCCGCCTCCCGACCTTCCGCTCCTAAGCCCCCTTGTGCCGGCGCCTGGTTGCAACCGACATTCGGTGTAGTCCTGGGGTCGCCCCCTGGTGGCTCCTCGTCAGGGGCGGTTCCTGAATACAAAGGGTTTCGAGGCAGAGGGGCGGCGTCATATGCAGGGTTCAGCGGATCATACCCCATGTCACCCTCGTAGGTCGCGGTGGGTCTTGACCATACGGGCGACCGGGTGTGGCTGGGGCGGCACCCGGTCCCCGACGTCGTCACGTGGACGTAGAATGGCTCGGCTCTGGTGCTGGCGGCGTCGAGAAGCTCGGCCACCCAGAGGAGTAGCACGTCGTGGCCGTTGTCGAGCAACCGACACCTTAGCAGTTCCCTTGCCACCAGTATCGCGGCCCTCATGTTCGCCATTTCGCGTCGGTCCCGTGAGCTCACCGCGGCGTGCTCGGCGACCCGTGCTGCCGCACGGCCTTGGCGTCGAGTGGGCGGATGGTGCTGCTGGTCCTCTGGCGGCGGGTTGGTGATGCTCATCGTGCCGTCGGCCCCAATCAAGGACGGGTGGCGGCAAGTCCCGTGGCCGAAGGGCGATGCCTGAGCGGCACGGACGCCTCGGGCTTCCACACATGTCTGGTGCGCCTCCGTCATCGTGGTCGCGGTTTGTTGGAGTTGGGCGACGCGGGGTTGGCGGACAAGACCGGGGCGAGGTCGTCGGAGAGGCGAGATTTCGACACGCCCCTTACCTGGCGCGCCAAATGTCGGATTCACGGCTCCGCAAAACCCGTTAAGTTTGAACACAGGGGCGTGAATGAAGATCTCTCCCACTCTCGTCTACCTACGCCTCGCTCTCGTCGCGGTGGAAGGATTCAAGCAAACAACGAACAAAACACACAAGAGTTTATCCAGGTTCGGGCCACCGTGTGGTGTAAGACCCTACTTCCTGCTTTGGTGGATTGGCTCCGGGCGAGCTAGAATATGAGCTAGTACAATGGTCCCTGGGCTCAGAAGGCGAGCTCAGGAGGGTCAGGAGGCTAGTGTTCTTGCTCCTTGTGTGGTGGTAGAGTGTGTTCGTCCCCCCTCTTTGCAGTGGGAGTTCTAGCTACTTATATAGGCAGCCACGGTCCTCTTCCCCCGAAATGTTTAGGCGGGAAGGGATCCCACAATGGCCATTTTTGAGCGGGAACACAAGGACGTTCCTACCCTGACAAAAGTAGTCTTCGCCTGCAAAAGGATCAAGCGATGACGCGGTGGTGGGCTCGACGATGACATCCTTCTTGTCGTCCTTGCAGTCTTCGGACTCCTTGCACCAATAAGGAAACCTTTGCCCCACTCCTCGGGAACTTGCGGTTGCGCTGTCCCCCTTGCACCGAAATGGTAACTGCACCGCTGGCACGCGCTGGCACTCGCTGGCGCGATGCGTCACTGCTGATATCACTGCCTCCTCCTGAGGTAGGCTTGGCCTTGGGTTCTCCGCCCCTCCGGAGCACCTTGCCAAGGCTTCTCCTGAGGAGGTCTTCACGTCGTTCTCCTCGCGAGGCTTGGCTCCCTCGCGAGGGTCTTGGGCAGCTGGTTGATCAGCTGGGCCGTATCAGGCCGTAGTAGGAGCTCGTCGCGGCCCGCAGACAAGCAAGTCTGGGTACCCTGGTTCCGAGTACGCCGGCAGGTTTGGCTATTCTAGCAGACTCTTCTTGGAGGTAAATAACATGTCCATCTAAATCTTCTACCAAGAGATCTTTAACCATAGCAACACTAGGTTCAACTTTAATTTGCTCAGAGGGTGTAGGTGTTCTAGTATTACTTTTACGAACTACAGCTGAAGCTTCAGCATGATCCTTTATCCTAACAGGGAAAGGTGGTTTCTCAATATAAGCAGTAGGAACAACAGGATCAACATTATAAGTGATAGTCTTTTCTTCAACTTTAATAGGATCAACTACTTTTACTTCAAAAGGGGGATGGTATTTAAACCACTTCTCCTTGGGGAGATCAATATGAGTAGCAAAAGATTCAGAGAAAGAAGCTACTATCTCAGAGTCAAGTCCATATTTAGTGCTAAACTCACGGAAAACATCGGTATCCATAAAAGCTTTAACACAATCAAACTTAGGGGTCATACCTGACTCCTTACCTTCGTCGAGATCCCAATCCTCAAAGTTGCGTTTAAATATTTCCAATAAATCCCATTTGAATTCAATAGTCTTCATCATAAAAGAGCCAGAACAAGAAATACCGAGCATAAAATTTTTGAATGATCATTTTTCTTGAGAGCTCATGATTGGGGCATGAATATATCAGTGACATAAGCCTCCCCCAAGCTTGAGCGATGCTTTCTCCTTTGTGAGGCCATAAATTATAAATATAGTTACGATCACGATGAACCTGGTGCATAGGGTAGAACTTCTGATGAAATTCCAACTTCAGACGATTATAGTTCCATGATCCAATGTCATCACATAGCCTAAACCATGCCAATGCATCTCCCTTCAAAGATAAAGGGAAGACTTTCTTCTTGATAACATCCTCGGGCCTACCTGCAAGCTTAAATAATCCACAAACTTCATCCACATAGATTAGATGTAAATTGGGATGCAATGTTCCGTCTCCTGTAAAAGGATTTTCAAGCAGTTTCTCTATCATACCCGAAGGAATCTCAAAGAAAACATTTTCAGTAGGTGCAGTAGGTTGAGGAGCAACTCTTTGCTCTTCTGTTCGGGGTGAAGATACCCCGAACAAGCCCCTCAAAGGATTATGAGCCATAGTAACAAGTGACAATAAATTTCAGCACACTATATAAATTTTTCCTTACCAAAGGTGCTTCACTCCCCGGCAACGGCGCCAGAAAAGAGTCTTGATGACCCACAAGTGTAGGGGATCTATCGTAGTCCTTTCGATAAGTAAGAGTGTCGAACCCAACGAGGAGCTGAAGGAAATGATAGGCAGTTTTCAGTAAGGTATTTTCTGCAAGCACTGAAATTATAGGTAACAGATAGTTTTGTGATAAGGTAACTGGTAGCAAGTGATAAAAGGTAAAAGTAAATAAGGTCCAGCAACGTGGCCCTATCCTTTTTGTAGCAAAGGACAAACCTGGACAAAGTCTTATATAAAGGAAAGCGCTCCTGAGGACACATGGGAATTATCGTCAAGCTAGTTTTCATCACGACCATTTGATTCACGTTCGGTACTTTCATAATTTGGTATGTGGGTGGACCGGTGCTTGGATGCTGTCCTTACTTGAACAAGCCTCCCACTTATGATTAACCTCTAATGTAAGCATCCACAACTACAAAAGAAGTATTAAGGTAAACCTAACCATAGCCTGAAACATATGGATCCAAATCAGCCCCTTACGAAGCAACTCATAAACTAGGGTTTAAGCTTCTGTCACTCTAGCAACCCATCATCTACTTATTACTTCCCAATGCCTTCCTCTAGGCCCAAATAATGGTGAAGTGTGATGTAGTCGACGTTCACATGACACCACTAGAGGAGAGACAACATACATCTCATCAAAATATCGAACGAAGACCAAATTCACATGACTACTAATAGCAAGACTTCTCCCATGTCCTCAGGAACAAAAGTAACTGCTCATAAGACATAATATTGTTCATGACCAGAGGGGTATTAATATGCATAATGGATCTGAACATATGATCTTCCACCAAATAAACCAACTAGCATCAACTATAAGGAGTAATCAACACTACTAGCAACCCACAGGTACCAATGTGAGGTTTGGGTACAAAGATTGGATACAAGAGTTGAACTAGGGTTTGAGAGGAGATGGTGCTGGTGAAGATGTTGATGAATATAGCCCTCCCCAAGATGGGAGAGCTGTTGGTGATGACGGCGATGACGATTTCCCCCTCCCGGAGGGAAGTATCCCAGGCAAAACAGCTCTACCGGAGCCCTAGATTGGTTTCCGCCTCGAGACGGTGGCGTCTGGTCCCGAAAGTCTCCTTATGATTTTTTTCAGGTCAAATCACCTCATATAGGAGAAGATGGGCATCGGGGGGCCTTCGAGGGGCCCACGAGACAGGGGGGCGCGCCCTGAGAGGTGGGGGCGCCCCCCATCCTCATGGACAGCCGATGGCCCCCCTCATGAACTTCTTTTGCCAGATATTTTTTATATTTTCTGAAACAGAGTTCTGTGGAGTTTCGGGGCTTTTGGATTTGTGCAGAATAGGTTTCTAGAGTTTGCTCCTTTTCCAGCCCAGAATTCCAGCTGCCGGCATTCTCCCTCTTCTTGTAAACCTTGTAAAATAAGAGAGAAAAGGCATAAGTATTGGGACAAAACATGTAATAACAACCCATAATGCAATAAATATCAACATATAAGCATGATGCAAAATGGACGTATCACGGTCCACTCTCCCGCAACCCGCTGTAACCTCTACTTGAACATGGTGCTTTATGCTTCATATTATTATCCAATGATGTGTTGCCATCCTATGATGTATGAGTAGATTTTTGTTGTCCTATCGGTAATTGGTGAATTGCTATGATTGGTTTAATTTTCTTGTGGTTATGTTGCTGTCCTTTGGTGCCCATCATATGAGCGCGTGCGTGGATCACACCATAGGGTTAGTTGCATGTTGATAGGACTACGTATTGGAGGGCAAGAGTGACAGAAGCTTCAACCTAGCGTAGAAATTGATGCATACGGGATTGAAGGGGGCCCAATATATCTTAATGCTATGGTCGGGTTATACCTTAATGAACGTTGGTAGTTGCAGATGCTTGCTAATACTTCCAATCATAAGTGCATAGAATTCCAAGTCAGGGATGACATGCTAGCAGCGGCCTCTCCCACATAAAACTTGCTATCGGTCTAATAGCGTAGTCAATTGCCTAGGGACAATTTCACAACTCCTACCACCACCTTTCCACACTCGCTATACTAACTTTATTGCTTCTTTACCTAAAACATCCCCTAGTTTTTATTTACGTGCTCTTTATATTCTTGCAAACCTATCCCGTTACACCTACAAGTACTTCTAGTTTTATACTTGTTCTAGGTAAAGCGAACGTCAAGCATGCGTAGAGTTCTATCGGTGGTCGATAGAACTTGAGGGAATATTTGTTCTACCTTTAGATCCTCGTTGGGTTCGACACTCTTACTTATCGAAAGAGGCTACAACTGACCCCCTACACTTCTGGGTTATCACCCTCCGGTGCATATATAAATTGGAGGGTTTAGTCTGTAGAGGCTAGACAACAACATAACCATAGGCTAGACTTTTAGGGTTTAGCCATTACGATCTCGAGGTAGATCAACTCTTGTAATCATATTCATCAAGATCAATCAAGCAGGAAGTAAGGTATTACCTTGATCGAGAGGGCCTGAACCTGGGAAAACATCATGTCCCCAGTTTCTTGTTACCATCGATCCTCAAACGCATAGTTCGGGACCCCCTACCCGAGATCCGCCGGTTTTGACTCCGACATTGGTGCTTTCATTGATAGTTCCACTATGCCGTCGACCCAAGGACTTATGTATTGCTTCATCAACAATGGCGGCACTACCGGCGAGGGGACTTTTCCCCCCGGCCAACTTTTTGTGTTTGGAGGCTTCACGCTCTGTGCCAACACAGAAGGCCACCTCGAGCAGGTTGAGAGTTACGCCCCTGGCCATCAGGTCAGGTTTGGAAGCTTGAACTACGTTGCTGATATCCGTGGGGACTTGATCTTCGACGGATTCAAGCCCACGGCGATCGCTCCCTGCCATCACGATGAACATGACCTAAATATGTCATCAGACAACCTCCAGGGGATAGCACCTGTAACCGCTCTGGCCCTAGATCCGTAGCAGATCGCGCCACCCGAGGACAGGAAGCTCAACCCCGCCACGGAAGCCGCAAACTCAGCGACGCTGGAGCCACACACAGACCCAACCCTGAGTAGGATATGTGTTACCGGGACCTCGGACTCGTTCCGTCTATAGGTTCTGAAACATGTGCATCTGCGTCCTTCGAGCTTGATCAGGCATCTATCGTCGAATTCAACTCTGCAGATATCTTCCGGCACTCACCTTTTGGCGATGTGCAAAGCTCATTAAAATCCCTCTCCTTAGCTGGGGACACACAGCCGAATTATATCTGGTTTGAACTAGAGGCTGATGATGGAGAATTTCGCTTCCCACCCACCACCCACTTGGTAACCACGATCGAAGATCTAACCAATCTACTTCACTACGCTTCCGAAGACTTTGAAGGGATGGACCTCGAAGCCAAAGCAGATGTAGATCAAAACCCGCCCGTAACCTGGCGATGGACGGCTATGTCCTCATACGATGTGTATATGGTGGATACACCTAAGGAGAAGGAGGGCGACGGCGAAAACGATCCCACAAAGGATAAGCCTGTCGATGAACCTCCCAAGCATCGGCATCCGAAGAGCCGAACTAAACCCCGTAAAGAGAAATATAGCAACATTGTCACTAACGACGGTGATAGTCCGGAGCAAGCCGAAGACCCCGCAGATCCAGCGAGCGGACAACAAACATAGTCCGGGACCGCTGTCTGATCACAACGATGCCGAAGACAGCAATTATGAACCTATCTCCGAAGAGGTTGTTAGCCTGGGCGACGACGAATACATCGTCCCAGAAGAACCCTTAGAACAATAGCGCTTTCATCGAAGTCTTATTGCCACCGCAAGGAGCCTGAAAAAGCAGTAGCGGCAGCTTTAAGCCGCACAGGATATGCTCAATGATAGATGGAACGAAGTGCTAGACGTTGAACAAAAATATGGCTACAATTGCCAAACAAAGGGCTATTCTAAGCACAAACTGCTGCCCGAATTCGACGACGAGGCTACTGCACCTATACTGCTGAAGAACAACACCGTTGATAAGCCGGACCGACCACCTTGTGGATGGTACAGAGTGGCTAGCAACGGCATAAACAAGCCCGCACCCCCTCCACGTAAAGGAAAGGAGGCATCAGCTCAGGCCCGAAAACATGATCTACGTGAGGACCTGAACAAAAAGGCTGGCAAGACCAGATTCATCTACGGATCGAGGGACCGTGCTCCCGCACGGGACGGTGGCTATCAAGCCAAACATGCCGGTCATATACCAGTTAGGGGTCAATATCGATTGTCACAACCGTCGGACATACGCCACGACATAGCAAAATACAGGGGTTCCGCACACCCTCCGTGCTTCACGGATGAGGTGCTGGATCACGAATTTCTAGAAGGGTTTAAACCTGTAAATATCGAGGCGTACAATGCAACAATGGATCATGCTGTCTGGATAGAAGACTTTATTCTTCACATCCACATGGCTCATGGAGATGATCTCCATGCCATCAAATACCCGCCCCTCAAGCTAAAAGGACCAGCTCGGCACAGGCTAAACAGCCTCCCGGAAAATTCCATTGGCAGTTGGGAAGAGCTTGAGGATGCTTTACGGGCCAATTTTCAAGGGACCTATGTCCGGCCCCCGGATGCTAACGATCTAAGTCACATAATCCAACAACCCGGGAGTCAACCCGCAAGCTTTGGAATCGGTTTCTCACTAAGAAGAACCAAATCATTGATTGTCCGGACGTCGAAGCCTTAGCGAACTTCAAGCACAGTGTCCAGGACGAATGGCTATCTAGACACCTCGACCAAGAAAAGCCGAGGACAATGGCTGCCCTAACTACACTCATGACCCGCTTTTGCGCGGGCGAGGACAACTGGTTAGCTAGTAGCAGCACCAATGACCCTGGCACATCCGATGTCAGGGATGGCAATGGAAAGCCACGACATAACAAACACAAATGTTGAAACAATGCTAGAAGCCCAGATGATACAGCGGTAAACACCGGATTCAGTGGCTCCAGAACCGATCAACGGAAGAAGTCATTTAAAGGCAACAAAGATGATCCATCTAGCCTGGACAAGATATTAGATAGGCCCTGCCAGATCCATGGCACCCAAGATAAACCTGCGAACCATACCAACCGTAGTTATTGGGTCTTCAAGCAGGCCGGCAAGCTCAACGCCGAACATAAGGGAAAGGGGCCTCAGAGCGAAGACGAGGACAAACCTCACCAGCCGAACACAGTGGGACAGAAGAAATTTCCACCGGAGATCAAAACAATGAACATGACCTACGTCACTCATATCCCAAAGAGGGAGCGCAAGCACGCACTCCGAGATGACTATGTCGTTGAGCCTGTTGCCCCCAAATTCAACCCATGGTCGGCATGTCCGATCACTTTTGATCGCAGGGATCATCCGACTAGTATCCGTCATGGAGGTTCGGCTGCCCTAGTGCTCGACCCAATAATCGATGGATACCATCTCACTTGAGTCCTTATGGACGGCGGCAACAGTCTCAATCTGATATATCAGGACACTGTCGGCAAGATGGGGATAGACCCGTCAAGAATCAAGCCAAGCAGCATGACCTTTAAAGGAGTAATACCGGGCGTAGAAGCCCGCTGCACGGGCTTTTCAACATTGGAGGTCGTATTCAGCTCTCCTGATAACTTTCGAAGCAAAGAGCTAATCTTCGACATAGCTCCGTTCCGAAGTGGCTATCATGCACTGCTCGGAAGAACGGCCTTCGCCTGCTTTAATGCAGTCCCGCATTATGCTTATTTAAAGTTCAAAATGCCTGGACCACGGGGCGTCATCACGGTCACCAGAAATATGTAGCGCTCTCTTCGTACGGAGGAGGGCACTGCGGCCCTAGCATCCGAAGTCCAAAACGGCCCATTCAAGCCGAACAACTCATCTGTCATCAAGACCGCGGACACAGCTAAATGTGTCTGACATACTCCTGAGTGCGACAGCTCAGATGAACTGAGCTCAATTAGTAGCTACGCCCCCATCGACTGCCCCATAAGGTGGTAGCATACGTACCTCGTGTACACAATTATGCCCTTGAAATTCCTTGGGCGTCGCTGGGGACACACTGCATATAAATAGTCCATAGTTCGGCTCGACCCTATTCGGAATCTACAATTATCTTTCAAGGTTCATTAAACGAACCAGCTTTGTTTATGGCCACACTGGATTCTTTTCCAGGTCTTTTCTTTTTCTTTTTTTACAGATGGCCATCACACTCCTCCCTTCAAAGACACATCACAAAGGAGAAAACAGCGCAGACGTGTAGCAGGGACCCGCACTAAGGTTTCATTTTAGATTAAGACCCTGTGTAAACCTTTTAATCTCTTTTTTGTTCTATAATTTACTGGCATGTAAGATGTCCAAGGAAGTTATCGACATTATTTGTAAGTCTACGGCTCGCCGTACTATAAAGGGATATTATAGAAACAACTTGGTTCATATTATGTTTGGGTTTTATTCTCTCACCACCTGTGTTCTCTCCCCATGTCATATTACCACATGTGCCTTGATAACAGGGTCCATTACCAGGTGATGTATTCAGCCCGGTATATGTCGAAAAGTCTGAACACCTATAGGGAGTGTTCGGCGTCCTGGATATTTGCTTTATATGCATCAGTTTCGAATCATGTCTTGGGTCAATAGTTGGGTTGCCCGGCTCCTGTGCTTACCCCTACGTTCCCCATTGTTCAGCTAGGGTGTAAAGGGAGAACTACTGCAATTGTACTTTTGTCTCGTCCGATCAAGTACCTCAGTAGAGAAAGTCAAAAACTGACTGTCATGATATGCGAGAATCTGGTTTGCGATCCGGTGACGTAGTGTTATACTACGATCGATAAAGATCTACCCCGTGTTATACGAAGGGTTGGTTTTTTGCCCAGCCGCATACAAATGGATACCTTAAATTCGGAAACACCATATACGCACCAAGTGAAAGCAATAACGCCACATAGTCTGATTGTCTGGTTCGCTCTGCATACACATCCTACATGGACCAAGACATTGGATAAATAGTGTTTATGCATATGAACGAACACCTCAGTAATATTTATATGGGGGCTGAAGCCGACGACTGGAAACTTTCAGATTTAAATAAACATCCACACAGGAGGTGAAAGTCTCTCACACTATAATAGCGCAAAAGTTATATACATCGGCTCATAAGCTTAAAGTCTCTACAACCGGATACAATTACTCAAAGATAATATCTTTTGAGCACTGACCTTCTACAAGGCGGGCGCCTTCTATGACGTCCTCGAAGTATCTCTCCGGCTTGCGGTGCTCCTTGCCTTTGGGCGGGCCATGATGGTCCCCAAGTGCAGGGAATCATCGTAGCAATTCCCAATGGTGTAAGTGATAAGTATGGAGTGTCGAACCCACAAGGAGCTAAAGGTAAGATCAATATTCTCTCAAGTCCTATCTGCCACTGATACGACTATACGTACACCGAACGTTTGCTTCCAAGTAGAAACGAGAAATAAAACTACGTTGTGGGTATGAAGAGGATAACTTTGCATGATATCAGAGAGATAAAATATAAAAGTAGGTGTTGTTATCATAAAGTTAGAATATATTACTAAATATTATAAATAGCGAGTGTGGAATAATGATGGATTGGTGTGCGGAATTGTCCTATGCAATTGTTAACAAGACCAGTAGTCGGCATTGCAATTTCATATGAGGGAGAGACATAAGCTAACATACTTTCTCTTCTTGGATCATATGCACTTATGATTGGAACTCTAGCAAGCATCCGCAACTACTAAAGATCATTAAGGTAAAACCCAACCATAGCATTAAAGCATCAAGTCCCCTTTATCCCATACGCAACAATCCCCTTACTCGGCTTTATGCTTCCGTCACTCAAGCAACCCACTATAAGAGAATCATGAACGTATTGTAACACCCTACAGCGGGACTCCGTCACACTTGCGCGACACGGAGGGCACCATAGGACAGCACCAAAATAAAACATACAACTTGTACCAATCTAGATCATCAATCAACCCAAAAACAAAGTATATTTACTCAAAACATCATAGGATGGCAACACATCATTGGATCTCAATATGTGGCATAAAGCACCATGTTCAAGTAGGGATTACAGCGGGGTGCGGGAGAGTGGACCGCGTAAAAGAGATGAGGATGGTGATGATGATGGTGATGTTGATGAAGACAATCACCGCGGCGATGATTCCCCTCCCGATGGCACTCCGGCGCCACCGAGGGAGAGGAGGAGAGGTTCTCCCCTTGTGCTTCCTCCTCCATGGACTCCCCCTAGATGTGGAGAGGTTCTCCCTCTGTTCCTTGGCCTTCATGGCGATGATGGCCCCTCCGGGATCCTCCTCCATGGCCTCCGCTGATGATGGCCCCCTCCGGCAGGGTGCCAGAGAGGGCCTAGATTGATTTCTCGTGGTTACAGAGGCTTGCAGCGGCGGAACTTCCGATCTAGGTTATTTTCTGGAGGTTTATGTATTTATAGGAATTTTTGGCGTCAGTCTCACGTTCAGGGGGTCTCTGAGTCATCCACGAGATAGGGGCCCACGCCTAGGGGGTGGGCGTGCCCCCCACCCTCGTGGACAGCCCGGGACTCTTCTGTCCCACTCTCTTTTACTCCAGGGGCTTCTTTTGGCCCATAAAAAATCATCAAAAATTGGCATGTCAATTGGACTCCGTTTGGTATTCTTTTTCTGTAAAACTCAAACACAAGGAAAAAATAGAAACTGACACTGGGCTCTAGGTTCATAGGTTAGTCCCAAAAATCATATAAAATAGCATATAAATGTATATAAAACATCTAAGATGGATAATATAATAGCATGAATACTTCATAAATTATAGATACGTTGGAGATGTATCAGCATCCCCAAGCTTAATTCCTGCTCGTCCTCGAGTAGGTAAATGATAAAAGAAATAATTTATGAAGTGTGAATGCTAGCAGGTGCACATGTTTGATCAATGATAATTTCATTCACCTTTTATAGCATCATTATGTGTCATAACAGTAGCTCATCTCATAAAACTTTTCATGATCAAGTTGAAGGAAATATGCCCTAGAGGCAATAATAAAGATGTTATTTGTATTTCCTTATATCATGATAAATGTCTTTTATTCATGCTAGAATTGTATTAACCGGAAACTTGATACATGTGTGAATACATAGACAAAACAGTATGTCCCTAGTATGCCTCTACTAGACTAGCTCATTGATCAAAGATGGTTATGTTTCCTAGCCATAGACATGAGTTGTCATTTGATCAACGGGATCACATCATTAGGAGAATGATGTGATGGACAAGACCCATCCGTTAGCATAGCACTATGATCGTTTAGTTTTACTGCTATTGCTTTCTTCATGACTTATACATGTTCCTATGACTATGAGATTATGCAACTCCCGAATACCATAGGAACACCTTGTGTGCTATCAAACGTCACAACATAACTGGGTGATCATAAAGATGCTCTACAGGTGTCTTCGAAAGTATTCGTGGTGTTGGCATAGATCAAGATTAGGATTTGTCACTCCGAGTGTCGGAGAGGTATCTCTGGGCCCTCTCGGTAACACACATCATAATAAGCCTTGCAAGCAAAAGACTAATGAGTTAGTCACGAGATGATGTGTTACGGAACGAGTAAAGAGACTTGCCGGTAACGAGATTGAACTAGGCATAGAGATACCGACGATCGAATCTCGGGCAAGTAACATACCGATGACAAAAGGAACAACGTATGTTGTTATGCGGTTTGACCGATAAAGATCTTCGTAGAATATGTGCGAGCCAATATGAGCATCCAGGTTCCGCTATTGGTTATTGACCGGAGACGTGTCTCGGTCATGTCTACATAGTTCTCGAACCCGTAGGGTCCACACGCTTAAGGTTTCGATGATAGTTTTATTATGAGTTTATGAGTTTTGATGTACCGAAGGAGTTCGGAGTCCCGGATGAGATTGGGGACATGACGAGGAGTCTCGAAATGGTCGAGACGTAAAAATCGATATATTGGACGACTATATTCGGACATCGGAAAGGTTCCGAGTGATTCGGGTATTTTTGGAGTACCGGGGAGTTACGGGAATAGAGGAGAGAGGCCAAAAGGAAGGAGGCGCGTGGCCCCCTTCTGGTCCGAATTGGACAAGGGGTGCAGCCCCCTTTTCCTTCTCCCTCTCCCCCTCTTTCCTTCTCTCCTACTCCGGAAAGGAAAGGGGAATCCTACTAGGACTTGGGAGTCCTAGTAGGACTCCCCACACTTGGCGCGCTCCTTCTAGGGCCGGCCTCTCCCTCCCTCCTTTATATACGGGGGCAGGGGGCACCTCTAGACACAACAGTTGATCTCATGATCTCTTAGCCGTGTGCGGTGCCCCCCTCCACCACAGTTCTCCTCGATAATATTGTAGCGGTGCTTAGGCGAAGCCCTGCGACGGTAGAACATCAAGATCGTCACCACGCCGTCGTGCTGACGGAACTCTTCCTCGACACTCGGCTGGATCGGAGTTCGAGGGACGTCATCGAGCTGAACGTGTGCTAGAACTCGGAGGTGCCGTAGTTTCGGTGCTTGATCGGTCGGGCCGTGAAGACGTACGACTACATCAACCGCGTTGTTCTAACGCTTCCGCTTCCGGTCTACGAGGGTACGTAGACACACTCTCCCCTCTCGTTGCTATGCATCTGGTAGATAGATCTTGCGTGATCGTAGGAAAATTTTAAAATACTACGTTCCCCAACACAAGTAGCAAGCTATTCACATGTTAAAGTATAGATCATAAACTTTCTTGAAAACTAACAAACAGTGCTCTTAGTCATCAAACAATTGCAATTCATCTTATTTTCGGGAAGGGTCTATGTAAGAGCTTTGATTCAGCAAACTCCTCATACTCAACTATCATTTAATCTTTCACAATTGCTAACACTCATGTGATATTTATGGGTTCACAGTTTTAATCGGACACAGAGAAAGATAGGGGCTTATAGTTTCGCCTCCCAACCTTTTACCTCAAGGGTAATGTCAACAATAATAATTTATGAAAACCTATATCCAAGTGGATATATATATCCGGATCGCTCCAACACAAAGTTCTTGCCAAAGGAAAAGGTGTAAAAAGGAAAGGTGATGACCACCATGACTCTTGTATAAGGGTAGAAGATAAAAGTAAAAGATAGGCCCTTCGCAGAGGGAAGCAGAGGTTGTCATGCGCTTTTATGGTTGGATGCACAAAATCTTAATGCAAAAGAACGTCACTTTATATTGCCGCTTGTGATAAAGACCTTTATTATGCAGTCCATCGCTTTTATTTCTTCCCTATCACAAGTTCGTATAAAGCTTATTTTCTTCGCACTAATAAATCATACATATTTAGAAAGCAATTTTTATTGCATGCATCGATGACAACTTACTTGAAGGATCTTACTCAATCCTTAGGTAGGTATGATGGACACTCATGGCAAAACTGGTCTAAGGGATGTTTGGAAGCACAAGTAGTATTTATACTTGGTGCAAAGAATTTGGCTAGCATGAGAGGGAAAGGCAAGCCCAACATGTTGGATGATCCAAGAGAATATAACATTTCGGATATAGGAAAACATAACCCATTAAGTTGTCTTCCTTGTCCAACATCAACCTTTTAGCATGTCATATTTTAATGAGTGCTCACAATTACAAAAGATGTCCAAGATAGTATATTTATATGTGAAATCTCTCTTCCTTTAATATTCTTTCATGAATTGTTGAAGTGACCAATTCTACGTTTGCTAACTTTCAATAAGTTTACTACCTATACTTATTCTGTGTGAAGTCATTACTCCCCATGGTATAAGCATATGAAACATATATAAATTCAGATTTACGATATTCAATTCATTCAACCATTTACTCATAGGATGCACGTGAAGCACGTGAGTTAATGACAAACTACTCCAAAAGATATAAGTGAAGGACACTGAGTAGTCAAATAATTAACTAGCCATGGGAGGATTCTTTTTCATTCAAGATTTCAGATCCAATGATTTTATTCAAACAACAAGTAAAATTGAAAATACGCTCCAAGCAAAACGCATATCATGTGACGAATAAAAATATAGCTCCGAGTAAGGTATACCGATAGTTTTGAAGATGAAAGAGGGGATGCCTTCCGGGGCATCCCCAAGCTTAGGCGCTTGAGTCTTCCTTGAATATTACCTTGGGGTGCCTTGGGCATCCCCAAGCTTAGGGTCTTTCCACTCCTTATTCTCCTCATATCGATATCTCACCCAAAGCTTAAAAACTTCAACCACACAAAACTTAACGTAACTTCGTGAGATAGGTTAGTATGATAAAGAGTAAACCATTCACTTTGGTACTGTCAAAGACAAGGTTCATAATGTTCTCACACAATGCCTACTGTACCATATCATTTCTACAATTTATATTGAGAAATATAAGCCATAGAAACTAGAAAGCAAGCAAACTATGCAATGAACAGAATCTGTCAGAAACAGAACAGTCTGTAATGATCTGAACAACAACCGTACTTCTGCTACTCTAAAAATTATGAAATAAATTGGTGGACGTGAGGAATTTGTCTATTAATCTTCTGCAAAAAGAATCAACTCAAAAGCTGTAACACCCCATATGTGATACCTTCCATATATGGCAATAAAGCATTATCAATTTGATCCTTGTCCTTTCCTTGGGGGTTCTTTTTCAATTATGCATTCTCATTGTCATTGCATTGTCATGTTATTTTTTTCTTTGCATTCATGCATTACTTCATCATCACACTTGCATCATGATCATCATAGCATTCTTTTACTTGTATTGTGTTGGTCCTTGTCCTAGCTTGTCATGTGAGTGCTCCTTGTTCTTGAGTGATGGAGATAGCAAGTTCATGCCCATACTAAACCCTACCCCCTTATTCTAGCACCACTCACCTTTTCTTCCCTTCTTTAAGTTTTGTTTGCAAGTGGCTTACCTATTCTTTTAAATGTTCATCCCCTTCCAACAATTCTTGCCCCATGTCCTAAATGCCTATGCCAGATCTTCACCTCTTTTGGAATTGTTTTGGTTAGGTTTTAAAATGGCTCAAGTTTGAATTATTTTCAAACTTGAATTATTTTACTTCCTCTAAAAATTCCCAGGACAATTTTATAAAATAGAGCATTTTCGCAGGAGCTTGGGAATATTTTTATATTGACCAAACTCCTCCCCTATGTCCCTGAGCTTTTCTTTTTTTGCTTTTCTGTTTGAAGAAAAAGAAAAAAAAAGGAAAAGAGTAGAAGAGACAGCACAGCCAGCAGCAGCCCAGCAGCCGAAGCCACCTGGGCCAGTCCTCGTCGTGGCCCAGCTAGCTTTTCCCCCGCAGCCGGCCAACGCAGCAGCGCCATGTCCTCCCTCTCGCCCAGGCCCGCCTGCCAGCGAGTCCCCCCTCGAACGACCACCTGCTCCGTCTCCCTCCATCCTCCTCGCTTCAGAGACAGAGCAGAGTGCGCCTTCGTGCCGTGAACTCACGGACGTCGAGGCCGCGACGCTCGCGCCCCTATAAAGCCGCAGCCCCGCGGCTCCTAGGGTTTCCCCCTCTCCTCCTTCCTCCCTCCGCGCCGCGCATCTCCACGCCTCCTCCTCGCGCGCTGCCGCCGACGCCATGGTCGACCCGAGTAGCAGCTCACTGCCGGCGTAGCTCACCTTGCCTTCCTCCTCGACGTCCTCCAGACCCGAAGCGCTACCCCGGTTCTGATCAAAAGCAAGGCCGAGCCCAAGGACTCCTTCCACGACGTCCCCTTCATCATCTTCTTCTCGGACAACTAGCTCGCCGGACTTCCTCGCCTTGTCACCGTCGTGCTGCTGCATCCCCGGCCCCGCCTTCATGTCCTAGGTATACTAGGTATACCCAGCCCCCTTCCCTGCTCCTTCTCGTTGTCCTTAGTGCACCAGCATCGTGGCTAGTTTCGGTCTTGCCCCGCGCTCCCCGTGCTCCGGTGGATCTCTGAACTCTTCAGGGAGTGCTCGCAGTCTGCGCGCCCTGCATCCCCAGCAGCTCCGTGCTCGCGTCGTGCGCGTCTGGACGCACTCTACAGCAGATCTGCGCCACTGCTTCGCCTTGCCGCCGCTCGTTGCGCGCCCGCACCGAGCCGTGCTCATGCGCGAGCCCGGCCTCTGCTTCCACCTCACCCCGCGCAACCTCGCCTCGCAGTCGAGATCTGCGCGCATGCACACACCCCCTTGCAGGTCCCGCACGCCCTCCACCACCTGTAGTGCCCCGCCTTTGTCGTTGTTGCTCGCCGGCGCCGTCGTGTCTTCTCTGTTGCGGGGAAGAAGAGGGCCTATAGTGGTTACAGGTTACCTCAAGAGGAGCCAAACCCCCTCTTCTGTCAGCCGCACACGCTCAGCCTAGTGGCCCGAGCCTTTCCCTCGCTACCAGGTGATCCTGGGTTCGAAACCCCGCACGGCCAGTGGTTTAGGCCATTTTTGCTATTATATGTTACGCTGACAGCCCGGTCCCACCTGTCGGCCTCCCAACACCCTCCTACCCACTCCCACACTCGCAGCGCCACCTCAACACCTCCTGGACCCACGGGTCAGTGCCTAGGGCTAGGTCCAGGCTGGGTCAGCTTGACCCTTTTCCTTTTCTGTTTTTGCTTTTATTTTTCTTTTCTGCATTTTCTTTTGCATATTTATATCTTTTAATATATGCATCTGATGAAAATGCTTTATATATAGAAACTGCCTAGTTTTTCATGTAGAATATTAATATGCAGTTTGTTGCCATGTTAACAACATTTAATATGTTGTTTTATATTATTTGTGTTTAAATATGCTCAAACTTGTAAAAATCATAACTAAATAACCCTAACTCCAAATTTGACAAACTTTATATGTTTTTGGGGTGGAAAAATGTGTAGATTAAGTCGGTGCTGTTGTTTTGCATGTTTAACAACTTTAAAATATGACTTTCTCAGATCTGTCCTAATTGTGTTTATATGAATATGGGAGTTTCCGAAAAATGTTGCTTGTTCTTTTCGGCCCATTTGAATTCCTAGCATGATGTTGTTGATCCTAGTTGCACCCCCTGCCATGTTAAACAACTTATAAAACTTGTTGGGTGCTTGTTTAAAACATCTACATAACCACTTGTGGCCATGTTAGTTTTGTTCTCCTTTTGCTTTTGTTCCTACATGTGTGTGATCTTGGTTATTGCCATGTTGGTTGTGCACTCTTCTTGTCCCTAGGAGTTGCATCATATCCTATCCATGTCCATATGCATCATATTCATCCATCATGTGGTTGAGCATTGCATGATGATTGATCGTTGTTCCGCTGTTTGCATTGTTGTGTTTGTTAGAGCCCGGTGACGATTCGGAGTTCGAGGTTCCTTTTGAGACTGAGTTTGAGGAGCAAGGTTACGATCCCTCCGTGGACTCAACAGGCAAGATGACCATTCCCAGATATCACCTCTATCTTTGCCTATGCTAGATGTCTCGTTCTTTAGATATTGCCTTGATGCCCATTCCTGTTTGTCAGCCTCCTATTTGTTGCCATGAAACACTCTAACCACCTTCCTAGCAAACCGTTGTTTGGCTAAGTACGCATCGCTCAGCTCCTCTTATAGTGTTGTTAGTTGCAGGTGAAGTTTTGAAGACTGCTCCATGATGAACTTGATGTGGGGATAACACAATATATATATACCTATTAAACTAATGCACCTATATATTGGTAATGGGTGGAAGGCTAAGCCTTCTGCTTGGTGTTTTGTTCCACTCATGCCACCTTAGGAACCGATAAACCGGTGTTATGTTCCTTGACTATTGCATTCCTAACATGGTTGGGGTTTATGGGCCCCCTTGATAATTCGCTCTGTTTAAAGCTTTTCCAGCAAGGCCCAACATTGGTTTTACATTTTCCTAATAACTAAAACTTGCATAGGGCGTTGCAAACCCGAGGTTTTAATTAACAACCCGGGCCAGTGCTCCTCATAAGTGATGGTCCAAACTGGGGGTCCTATAGGGCCACCATGGGGGAACCCGAGGTCCGGTATATACGTGTAGCATCACCCATCCGGTCGTGGCCTGAGACGAGATACGTGCTGCTACTATCAGGGTGTCGGCACGCCGGGAGGTCTTGCTGGATTAGTTTTACCTTTGTCGAAATATCTTGAGCATGGGATTCCGAGGATACTCGGGCCTTCCCACTTTGGAGTTGCGACTCCGCGGATCGTGAGCTTGTGATGGGCTAAGTTGGGACACCCCTGCAGGGTTTGATCTTTCGAAAGCCATGCCCGCGGTTATGTGGCAGATGGGAATTTGTTAATATTCCGGTTGTAGATAACTTGACACCTTATTCATAATAATACACTACCTGTGTGAGTAACCGTGATGGTCTCTTTCCGAAGGGCTTCGGGAAGTGAACACGGTGGGGTTATGTTTGATCGTGAGTAGCTAGGATCACTTCTTGATCAACTTGGCGATCGTTGGCACATGTTCTCTTCTCACTCTAAACTCGTAAGATAGTGCTAGTGCTTGCTGCAAACACTTTTATAGCCTTTCCACACATAAGGCTTTGGTAGTTTTAATACCCGGGAACGGGATTGCTGAGTCCTCTGTGGCTCACAGATTCAACACACACCAGATGCAGGTACTGCTGAGAACAATGCAGGAGATGGTTCAGAACTTCACTGGGAGTTCGATGAAGAGCATGGATGTTACTATGTTTCGTATCCCGACGATCAGTAGTGGTTCTTACTAGGAGGATCCGGGCTTGTGTTTTATGGTATCTTTCTCGTTTGGATTCCGTTCATAGTCGGACCCTGTGTTATTTGGATGATGTATGTTATTATATTCTTTGTGTGACGTGGCGAGTGTAAGCCAACTATCTTTTACAATTTCATCCTTAAATTTTACATGAGATGTGCAAAGATACCATACTTGAGATCATTCTAGTATGCGCTTATGTCTTTAAGTCGTGCCTCGACACGTGGGAGACATAGTTGCACACTGGGCATTACAAGTTGGTATTCAGAGCCTTCTCCGATCTAGGAGCCCCCTGATTGATCGAATCGCTGACGGTTGAGTCTAGGCACACACACAAAATGTTTTGGGTCCTATATATATATATATATATATATATATATATATATATATATATATATATATATATATATATATATATATCAGAGAGTAGGATTTCTTTTTACTCCTCATCCCCTTCATCGCTCTGGTGAGGACTCCTGATGTTGTTCTATCTCCTCTACTCTCAAAATTTCACTAATTTGTTTTAGGATTACGCGGGTATTGTTTGGATTGTTCCGATATCTTTGTGATGAGAACATTGTTCTCGATGCCTCCTGTCATTTAGGGGTTGTGGCAGTGTCCCGGGGAGTTGAGCTCCGAGGTGTTGTCGTCACAAATGTATCGTAGCGGTTCTAGAATACTAGAGGCGGCCGACATCGAAAACCCCTCTATGCATGTCTGGTGGTGAGATAACCCCGACGTCACCCAATACTGGGGAGATAGTTCGGGAGTATTGCCACATCTAGTATAGCAGATGCGTTTCGAAGGCCCGAGGTAAACAATTTCCGAGGATGACTGGTTATGTGTTGACGGATGGATACAACTGGATGTAGGTTTAGAGTTGAGTGCGCGGTGCTTCCCCTGTATCCCCAACACCAGATTGCATAACCGGAAAGCTTCGGGAATTAATAGGTGGGTTTCAAGTAGCTCGTAGGTATTCTTCCAACGAGTGCATGGTATGAGGTTTGGGGTTCAACATCGAGTGAAGAGGTTTCATGGGCGCTGTTCCAATTGGGAGTTGCATCTTAAAGGATCCTTGGCTATGCTGATCTGGGGATTGCAAGACCCTTTGTAACACGTGCCATGGGGCATTCAGCACGAACATGTGGGAAGAAACTTCTATCATGTATTTGTTCCATCTGCACCTTGTTGTTTTTACTTTATCTTTTGCCTCCCAAGTGGCTTCTCGACAAGATTGTTGTGCCATTAAGCTATGGAATTCATTCGTTCATTTTGTTTGAATGTTCATTGTGAAGACTTTATGTTGCAAATATCTAGCTGTTGATTCAGCTTATCTATTTTGCATCAATGGCTAACGGTTGTCATCGTATTCAGGATGGCTCCTAAGAAGGTTCCCAACCCAAACCAAGAGGGTGAAGAAGAGCGTCCTCCTGAACATCCTCCTTATCCTCCTCCTCCGTCTGAGGCATGGAGAGCGATTCTGCAAGCAACCAACCAGAACACTCAGATGCTCATGCAGATGATGCAGAATTTCCAAGCCAATCAAGGCAATCATGGGAACCAAGGCCAAGGCAATCTATTCAATCAACCTCACTTTGCGACACTGAACCAATTCCTGGCAAACCAACCAAAGTCTTTCAGTTACTGTGTGGACTCGCTAGATGCTGAAGATTGGATCACATACATCAAGAAGCACTTTGAATGCAGTAACGTAAGACCCGAGGATTATGTCAAGTTTGCCACTTTCCAACTCAAAGATCGAGCTGCTGATTGGTGGCAATAGTACAAAGATTCCAGAGGTGGTCGTGAGATCTCGTGGACTGATTTCTGCAGAGATCTCCGTTCTCATCACATTCCAACCAGTGTCATTGAAGGCATGCGTGAGCAATTCCGCAACCTGAAGCAAGGCACCATGTCCGTCTATCAATACAATGTCAAGTTCCAGAATCTTGCCCATTATGCGAAGCAAGACATCCCTGATGCCAAGAGCAAGATATACCAGTTCCGAGGTGGTCTGAAAGATGAACTCCAACTTGCTCTCACCTTGCTCGAGCCGGATGAATTTGACCAATTCTACAATATGGCTCTCAAGCAAGAGGCAGCTCAGCTCAAGTGTGAAGCTTCCAAAAATAGGATAAGAGATGCTGTTCACTCTCCCTCTTCCTCTCAACTGGTTGCCAAGCAGCAAAAGTTCTGGCAACCGCCTCCTCCAGTGCTCCGTCCGCCAAGCAACAACAAGCACTTAGGTGGTCGTGGATTCTCCCACCCACCCAACCCAAGCAACCAGTCCAAGCCTCAGTTCCAAGCTCCAAGATCAAGTGGTCCTTATCATTGGCCTCTTTCAAAAGTTACTTGCAACAAGTGTTCTCAGAAGGGTCACTATGCCAACAAGTGTCCCAATCCAAGGCGCATTCCGCCTCCTCCACCTGTCAGCAACGCTATTGTAAAGCACAATCCCAAGCATGCAAGAGTGAACATGATGAATGCAGCTCAAGCTGAGAATTCTTCTGATGTGATAATTGGTAATGTTCCGGTTAACTCAATTCCTGCTAAAGTCTTGCTTGATTCGGGTGCATCATGCTCTTTCATGTCTCAACCTTTTGCATTGAAGCACAATGTTGACATCAAAAGTTTACCAAGGGAGTTATCAATTGTTTCTCCGGGAAAACGAATGCATTCTAGATATATCTATTCATATGGGTGATTACAGTTTTCTGGTTTCCCCGGTTATTCTCGGTAACTCAGACATTGATCTTATTCTTGGGATGGATTGGCTCTCGAAGCATGATGCTCTTATTGATTGTGCAAACAAGGAGGTCAATCTAACTCATCCTTCCGAAGACGTGATTATCTTCGCTTCTCGAGATAACACAATCAGGCTATTCTCTCTCAATGACAAGGGCGAGATTAATGCCATTTCTCAGATTCTGGTGGATTGTGAATATGAGGATGTTTTCCCTGAAGAGCTTCCAGGCATGCCTCCCAACCGTCCAGTTGAATTCGTCATTGAACTTGAACCCGGTACCGAGCCAACATGTCGGCGTCTGTTGTGGATTTAGCACGTGATACGTCCAAAACGTATCTATAATTTCTGCTTGCTCCATGCCTCTTTTGTGTGATATTGCTATGATATTTATACACTTCCATACACTTTTGATCATATTTGGACTAACCTATTAACTCAGTGCACCCCAGTGCCAGTTTCTGTTTTCTGCTGTTTTTGTATTTCAGGTTTTCCCATTACGTAAAATGCCAGAAAAATCCCGGAAAAATTATATAAAAAATCAGCGTTCCGGAAGCTTCCTTGCGGCCAAAGTAGGGCCGGAGGGGGGCCACCAGGGCTCCAGGCGCCCTGGTGGCGCGGCCCCCCTCCTGGCTGCGCCGGGGGGGCGCCTGGGCCCCCCAGGTCTCCGGTGATGCCCCCCTTTGGCATATATTTACACCGCGTCCCGAAACCCTCGAGGACGGAACCCTTTTTCGCGATCTCATCTCTGTTCTGCCGCCGCCGCGCTTCCAAGATCGGGAGCACCAGGAGAACTCTTCCCGGCACCCTGTCGGAGGGGAGAACCACCACCGGGAGCTTCTCCACCACCATGGACTCTTCCCGGATGAGTTGTGAGTAGTCTCCCTTGGACCATGGGTCCATGACCAGTAGCTATGTGATGTTCTCCTCCCCTCTTTGTGCTTCACTAATTAGACCTCGTGAGCTGCCCTACACGATCGAGGCACATATGTAATCCTTGTGCTGTTCCTATGTTGAGTTTGTTGGGATCCGATGGATTGTGACATTATGTTCAGATTGTGTGTGAGTAATATATTTGATTTACCTCTTTTATATTTATGTTCTTGAGTAATTCTTGCATGTTCTCCGTTGCTGTTTATTGCTTTGGCCAAGTAGTAGGTAGTAACTCCAAGAGGGAATGTTATGCTTGATTGTGGGTTCATGCCCCTCGATGACTAGCTTGAGTGACAGAAACATGAGTCTAGGGGATGTGCTGTTGCCACAAGGGGGAAAACAACGGTGCTTGTACTCGCGGGTGCAAGGATTGTTTACTTTACGCAAAGTTCTTTTAATGCAGTTGTCTGTTGCTTTGAGTTTACACTATGGGTGGGACTCGCAACTTAATACCAGCGAGATGTTCTGGATAGATATCTCAAGGTGGATGATTAGTAGTAGATGTAGATGGATTTCGGTCTACTTACCTTGGCGTACCACCCATGCTTTTGAGCCTCAACCTTTCTTGTAGCATAGTTAGCATTGGTTTGCGCACATAATCCTGTCAATTGCCCAGCTGTAATTCGTTTACCTCACATAGCTGTTCTATCGTCTTTTGGGAGAGAGACATCACTAGTGAACATCATGGGACCCTGGTCCATATTACCATCACTGATCACATCCGCTATTTACTTTCTGCTTTTACTTACTAGTTGCAGTAATACCTATCACTATTATCTCTTGCGTTTGATCCTTTGTAAACGACAAGGCCGGAGGGATTGACAACCTCTCTGTACTCGTTGGGAGCAAAGTTATTTGTATCTGTGTGCAGGTCCAAGTTGATTGCTAAGTATCTGGCGCCGTTAGCAGTTGACACCTTCTTGTTGAACCTTGGAGTCTCAGGGGAATTCGATCCTTGGTATCTTTGCCAAGGGAAAACTACCGCTACACTGCATCTCAAACCTTCCACTTGGGGTAACCAACGAGGGGCGAGAAGCCATCAAGCAAAGTTTTCTGGCGCCGTTGCCGGGGACTCCACTCTTCAAGATAGGGGAGTTGCACGCTATCTTTTACCTTTGCTTTTTAGTCTTGTTAGTTTACCTTTCAGTTTTTGCTTTAGTATCCTTTATCGAAAATCATAAAAATAGTTATCTTGCTTGCTTGCTGCTATGGGTTCCACCAAAAACACTAAATGGGAGGAGTACACCCCTTCTTCCATCACGCCAATCACCACTGTCGGGATCTACAAAAGTAATAAACCTTGTGATTATGTTAGTCTTAATGGAGAGTTATGCCCATGGCATGGTCTCCCAGGAAAAGAGTATGAGCCTCAGTTTAAAGTTGCTCCTATGCTTCCCCAAACTTGGGAAGACGTTCAAACTCTTATAATAGAGAGCAATTCAAACAAAGAAGATGACACTACAATTCTGCTCAGTAATGATAAAATTGATTTTGATAATTGTAGTATCTCGAAAGTTGTCACCTTTTTACAAAGAATGTCTAGAGATCCCCGCACTAGCACGCTTAACCTTGCCTTCACGGAGCATATCACTAATGCTCTCATCAAAGCTAGGGAGGAGAAACTTAGAGTAGAAGCCTCCATACCTAGAAAGCTAGAAGATGGTTGGGATCCTATGATTAAAATTAAGTTGAATAACTTCTCTTGCTATGCTTTATGTGATGTTGGAGCTAGTACCTCCGTTATGCCCAAAAGAATATATGATATGCGTAAATTGAAACCTTTTGATTCTTGTTCTTTTGGTGTTCGTCTTGTTGATTCTTCCATAAAGAAACCTTTGGGGAGGATCGATGATGTTCTTATCATTGTCAATGACAATTACGTTCCCGTTGATTTTACTATTATGGATATTGAATGTGAACCTTCTTGTCCAATTATTTTGGGACGTCCTTTTCTTCGCACCATTGGTGCCATCATTGACATGAAAGAGGGGAATATAAATTCCAATTTCCCCTCAAGAAAGGGATGGAACACTTCCCTAGAAAGAAGATTAAGTTACCTTTTGAGTCCGTTATACGGGCTAGCTATTCTTTTACTCTTGATAAAACTTGATCTCTTTGCATTATGCCTAGCTTAAAGGCATAAAAGAAAGCGCTTTTGGGAGGCAGCCCACAATG
Organism: Secale cereale; assembly: GCA_902687465.1. Classification (NCBI taxonomy): domain Eukaryota; kingdom Viridiplantae; phylum Streptophyta; class Magnoliopsida; order Poales; family Poaceae; genus Secale; species Secale cereale. The sequence goes on from LR738711.1 coordinate 677,505,626, forward strand.
AATAAAATTTTATTTTGCTTTTGTTGTGTCTTGATGTTGTTACTACAGTAGCATCATCATTGTATCTTTACTTTTCAGCTTTGTGCCAAGTGTAGCCTCTGATTGCAAGAAAGTTCAAAAGTTGTGACATGCTGTCCAGGAAACAAATTCTGTCCTTGGATAGAAAATTTTGTATAAAATCACCAGTTCATCTTTTTGGTCTGAATTTTTTCGACAGCGTGCTCTATACAATTGTCTTTCGGGCGTCTGTTTTGAGTTTTTTGATTAGAGTTGCAGAAGTGCCCCGAAAAAATCATTTACTACCTGCTGGTCTGTTTTTCACAGATTCTGTCCTGTTTTGCCTCTCCTTCATTTTGCAAACCTTGGGCTTGCTTTTTCTTTGCAAAAACCTTTTGGCAATCTTGAGAAACAGTAGACCTTCAAGAATATCCTTATTTCCAGCAAGGAAAAATTATTTTATTATGGGTACTAACCTCGCTAATCAGATTATGATGAGTTATGTATGAAGGGAGTTTTCAAGTGTGCGAGGGAAGATGATAAAAAGATTCAGGAGTGTCAAACGCTCAAGCTTGGGGATGCCCCCATGCACCCCCAAGAAATATTCAAGAAGACTCAAGCGTCTAAGCTTGGGGATGCCCCCGTGCATCCCCTTCTCCATCAACAATTATCAGTTCGTCTTTCGTTCCACTATATTTTTATCACTTCATGTGTTATGTGCTATGCTTGGAGCGTCTGGCTTTTAGTTTCCTTTTTAGTTTTCTTTAAGATTTGCTTGCTTTTCATAACGAGTTGGAACTCAGCTTTCTTTATGTGGGAGAGAAACACGCTCCACTTCAACCTAGAACATAACATAGAATTTTCATGTCTATCTTTGCTGTGTGTGTTCTTTGTCTTTCAATAGCTACTGTCATGCTTAGCTCTTAGCTTTCATGCTTATCTTATTAAGAGAGTTGGCTTCTGTTGCACTGGTCGATATGTCTATGATAAAAATGCTATGTGCATAATGATGCTTAGTAGTTCATGTTTTCTTATGGTTAGTCTCAAATAGCTGGGGGGTTCTCAATGTGTTATTGGAGTACCAACATGATTCGTTTGCCTATGATGTGGTATGGTCTAGTGATATCTTCCATCAAGAATTTATTTTGATTGACTTGGCGTATGCTCACGCATATTTAAGACTGTAAAGAAAGTCTATCAAGCCTTGATGATCTTTAGTTTCTGAGTAGCGATATAACTTCCATGCCTGATTCAATGTTGCTTTGTCGCTCTGCATGATTATGACCGTCATTGCTCTTTTAGTTGGTCGCTCCCAGTCTTTTGCTAACCTTCGCCTGTACTAAGCGGACTGACTGCTTGTGCATCCAAAATCCTTTAAACCAGTTATGCCATATGAGTCCACCATACCTTCCTATGCATGGTATTTACCTGCCATTCCTAACGAAGACTTTCATGTACCATCTCGAAATTATTCAAAAAAGTATTTCTCTTTTGTGCCTCTGTTTTAGTTCATGAGGAAGTAGTAGTTAATTCATGATCTTTTTAAGTTGGACAAGCTTCACCCCGGGATTGCATGTCTAATGTGCAAACCCATAATACGAGAAGGAACTGGCAAAGAGTGCGCCCGGCTCAAAATAATATAACAAACAAACCCTCCTTCACGCTTTGTTCATGAGAAATCAGAAAACTTTGGCAGTGATAAACAAAGGAGATTAAGAGGATGTGATCGTCCTCATTCGGGAGCCGTTCCTCGAAACTTGTCCAGCTCAAGAAGTAATTGAGTTATCTGCTAGCATTCGTTGACAGAACATGCATAATCAAAAAAATAATTATTACCTCTGTTTTTAAAACCAAGAGCTCTGGCACATGTTTAGTTTTTGTTTCCGACCACGGGTTTTCAACCTTGCCATCAAAAGCCACGGTTCGAGAGTCTCCACCTTCTTTAAAGCACCAACTATTAAGAGCATGATTGTCATTCTGAGTGTAATGTGCATTGTCCCAAAGTAGCATTGTCTTTTGCATGATTATGATATCGTTTATTCTGAAATCATTGTATCTAGTCGTCACTTAAACCTTGGAGGTGCCCCTGCATTTATGTTTTGCTTCACTAAAGGGGGCAAGCGAGGTACCACTTTATCATATTTGCACACCATGCTCATTACAAATCTTTTGAGTGTTTCAGTATCATATTGTAAAACTTTCAGTTCTTTGTGATTTTCTCATGAGGCAACTTAATTACTACAGATTCATTGTCTCAGTAAGCACTTGTCATGTGACTGTGAAAAGTTCTTATATGGTTAATAGCATGTCACCACATAAATTATGCTTGTTATCATTTACCTACTCGAGGACGAGCAGGAATTAAGCTTGGGGATGTTGATACGTCCAAAACGTATCTATAATTTCTGCTTGCTCCATGCCTCTTTTGTGTGATATTGCTATGATATTTATACACTTCCATACACTTTTGATCATATTTGGACTAACCTATTAACTCAGTGCACCCCAGTGCCAGTTTCTGTTTTCTGCTGTTTTTGTATTTCAGGTTTTCCCATTACGTAAACTGCCAGAAAAATCTCGGAAAAATTATATAAAAAATCAGCGTTCCGGAAGCTTCCTTGCGGCCAAAGTAGGGCCGGAGGGGGGCCACCAGGGCTCCAGGCGCCCTGGTGGCGCGGCCCCCCTCCTGGCCGCGCCGGGGGGGCGCCTGGGCCCCCCAGGTCTCCGCTGATGCCCCCCTTTGGCATATATTTACACCGCGACCCGAAACCCTCGAGGACGGAACCCTTTTTCGCGATCTCATCTCTGTTCCGCCGCCGCCGCGCTTCCAAGATCGGGAGCACCAGGAGAACTCTTCCCGGCACCCTGCCGGAGGGGAGAACCACCATCGGGAGCTTTTCCACCACCATGGACGCTTCCCGGATGAGTTGTGAGTAGTCTCCCTTGGACCATGGGTCCATGACCAGTAGCTATGTGATGTTCTCCTCCCCTCTTTGTGCTTCACTAATTAGACCTCGTGAGCTGCCCTACATGATCGAGGCACATATGTAATCCTTATGGTGTTGCTATGTTGAGTTTGCTGGGATCCGATGGATTGTGAGATTATGTTCAGATTGTGTGTGAGTAATATATTTGATTTACCTCTTTTATATTTATGTTCTTGAGTAATTCTTGCATGTTCTCCTATGCTGTTTATTGCTTTGGCCAAGTAGTAGGTAGTAACTCCAAGAGGGAACGTTATGCTTGATTGTGGGTTCATGCCCCTCGATGACTAGCTTGAGTGACAGAAACATGAGTCTAGGGGATGTGCTGTTGCCACAAGGGGGAAAACAACGGTGCTTGTACTCGCGGGTGCAAGGATTGTTTACTTTACGCAAAGTTCTTTTAATGCACTTGTCTGTTGCTTTGAGTTTACACTACGGGTGGGACTCGCAACTTAATACCAGCGAGATGTTCTGGATAGATATCTCAAGGTGGATGATTAGTAGTAGATGCAGATGGATTTCGGTCTACTTACCTTGGCGTACCGCCCATGCTTTTGAGCCTCAACCTTTCTTGTAGCATAGTTAGCATTGGTTTGCGCACATAATCCTGTCAATTGCCCAGCTGTAATTCGTTTACCTCACATAGCTGTTCTATCGTCTTTTGGGAGAGAGACATCACTAGTGAACATCATGGGACCCCGGTCCATATTACCATCACTGATCACATCCGCTATTTACTTTCTGCTTTTACTTACTAGTTGCAGTAATACCTATCACTATTATCTCTTGCGTTTGATCCTTTGTAAACGACAAGGCCGGAGGGATTGACAACCTCTCTGTACTCGTTGGGAGCAAAGTTATTTGTATCTGTGTGCAGGTCCAAGTTGATTGCTAAGTATCTGGCGCCGTTAGCAGTTGACACCTTCTTGTTGAACCTTGGAGTCTCAGGGGAATTCGATCCTTGGTATCTTTGCCAAGGGAAAACTACCGCTACACTGCATCTCAAACCTTCCACTTGGGGTAACCAACGAGGGGCGAGAAGCCATCAGCACGGCAGATGTCCTGGTGAAAGGACTTAGTCATGAGGCCATCGCCCGGGTTAGCTTAAAGGGGTTAAAGCGGACGAAGGACACATGGAGTTTATACTAGTTCGGCCCCTTCAATGAAGGTAAAAGCCTACGTCTAGTTTGGTGTGGTATTGCTTGGGCGTCGATGACCAGGGAGCGAATCCGCTTTGCCTGTGTCTCGAGCTGTTGTTTTCTCCCCTGAACCATCGCCGGGTCATCCCTTTATATAGGAGGCGACGCCCGGTCCGGTTTACAGAGTCTCGAGGCCGGCTCATAAACGTGTCCGCCTCGGTCTCTACTCTTTCTATCTTACATCCCAAGTTACATGGTACGACGGTTTATAGACCGTGGGCCTTATACATGGGCCCTAAACCTCTACAGGATGTAACCTCCTGTTACATACTCTACTGGGCTTCTGATAATATAACTTTACCAGCGTAATCCGGACCTTCCTAGCCGGTTTATACCTGCTAGTAATATCCCTGACATTAGGCCCCAGATTGATCATGTCAGTCTTCAAAGCCTTGTACGAATTTCCCTTCTGCAACCCTTGTATGCTTCATAAACCGGCCATGACGTCATCTCCTGAAATCGCTTCAATCTGTCATGACATCATCTGCGCATTTAACGCCCGCATCTATTTGTTACCTTTCTTTATCGCTGCTCCGAAGATCGAGGCGACAACTCAATCTATATCCGATTTTCGGCCTCCTCGATTCCCGCTCTTGCCGTTTTATCCCCTTGGCCTATAAATACAGCCGAGGCCATCTCTTTTCCCCTTCTGCTTCGTCTTCCTCCGTCTCCAGCGCCCGAGCTTCCGCCGCCGTCCATCGAGCTCGTCGCTGTCAACAAGCCCGGCCGCTGCATCGACCTGAACGCATCCAGAAACTCACCGCCGTCTCCTGCTTCCTCGGGTGCGCTGCTTTCTTCCCCATAGATCTTTTAGCTCTAGGGTTTCTTCTGTAGCTCGCCGCGAACCCTCGTTCTTCGTAGTTCATCACTGTAGGTTGATTTTAGCTATAGAGGTAAAACTTGTTAGGTCGACCCTCCTTCGCGTGCTTCCGCTCCTATCGTCATACTTTAGCTTCTCCAGCACTGCTAGTTTAGATTGAATCTGTAGAGAATTTCTGCTGCCTTCACTGAATATGACTTGTATTGTTCTGTCTTTTTCCTGCACTGTAGATCCATATTTTACCTCTGCTTCATGTAAAAGCTGTTTTCCACACTTTAGATCTGCAACTTGTCCGCTTATATCGCCGGTTTAGTCATAACTTGCGCTTCATATGCTTGCCCCGACGGTTTAGATTTTTAAGCCTACTTCCATAATTGACGGTTTAACTTTCTCCTTCTATTGCCATAAACCGGTAGCTGTCTCGTTCATACCTGCTCCCGGGTTAGTAGATACCATTAGTCCCTTGTTTAAACCGACAACTGGGTCCATATCTTCATAGAATGCGCCGGTTTATATCTAGCAGTTGGTAAACCGGGTCTTGTGTTATATTTTCCAGTGCTCCTTTGGAGAAAATGGCTTCCACAGCGAAACAATTTGTTGCCTGCAACTGGGTTCCATCCCGGATTACGGAAGACGACTTAGTAGAAGCGGCCTCAATTGGTGTCCTGGGCTCCAAAGAGGTTCTGCACTGACGGGCCCCTGAAAACGAATGTCCTCCTGAGCCTAAGGAGGGAGAAATCATAGTCTTCTATGATCATCTGGCCCGGGGTGTTAGCCCTCCCGGTTCAAAGTTCTTCTGTGATGTGTTAGCCGCTTTTCAACTCCATCCACAAGATATAGGCCCTAATTCTGTATCAAACATCTGCAACTTCCAAGTCTTCTCAGAAGCATATCTTCAAGAGGAGCCATCAGTGGAGGTGTTCCGGGATTTCTTCCATCTGAACCGCTGGACTGAGTTTTCTGATGGGCCTCATACTGAGCTCGGCGGGGTGAGCATCCTGAAAAGGAAGGACGTCAGTTTTCCTCACGCCACTCTTCACAGCCACCCTAAGGATTGGAACCAGACATGGTTCTACTTCAAAGACACTTCGCCAGAAGGAGAAAACCCACTGCCGGGTTACCACGCTTACCGTCTGGCGTCAACTCATCCTTTGTCGCAGCGTCTAAGCGCCCAAGACCGGGCTCGATATGCCCCTTAACTTTCCAAACTCAGGGCCTTCGTGGCTAACGGTTTAAGTGGGGTTGATTTTGTTCGATGATGGCTCTCTTGGAGCATTCTTCCATTAAGCCGGTGCTCAGGCTTAATGTGTGAATATACTGGTAAACCGGAAGACCCTCAGCGTCACACCAAAATAGTACTTCCTGACAACGAAGTTCCTGAATCCGCAAAGAAGACTGCAGCCGGATCGGTTTAGCTCCCTTCTACACAGATAACCAACCACCGCCGGTAAGATTCTTCTGTCTATTTCTTTCCACTTTAATCCTTTCACATCAGTTGTCTTCAACATGTTATAATTCCTTTATGCAGGCCAACAATCCTTTCTGGAAGAAGAAAGCTCAAGATAAACCGGCGAAGCCAACATGCAAGAAAACCTTTGTCGTAAAAAAGAAGAAAGCTGTTGTTGCTTCCGGTTCAAACCCTGAAGAAGATGATCCGGCTTCTGAGGTACTGCTTGACTCTTATGTCCTTTGATCTCCCTTTGTCTGAATTTATGTTAATAATGCCTTTTCTCAGGACCTGGCGGAGGGAAGTAAAGCGGAGGGAGTTGAGGTAATTTCTCTCTCATCTGATTCAGAACCGTTGCCACCCAAGATCCACCGGGTATCTCGGAAATATCCATTCTCTCACCCTTATGCTCAATTGGATCCCAACTTTCTTTTGAAGAAACAACAGCATGAAGCTCGTCGGACCACGTGCCATAGCGGCCATGTGGTTGAATCGTCCGGGATACCCCTCACGCCAGCTCGCAGACGCCGCTCAGAGGTTTTGCTCACTCCAACCCTTCTTCATCCAAAAGCAGGCCTTATTCGCAAACCTCTTAAACCGTCTGATCCCAACTCTCAGGAGGCTCCTCTATCTTCTTCCAGCGAGTCTGCTGCCACTCAGATCCCGGTGCTTAAGACCGTTCCTGGGTAAGTTATCCTTTCAAACGTCCGGTTTATCTTTCTGTTTTAACTTTGTGATTCTCATTGCTCTTTTATTCTTTATCAGTATGCCCAAGCCTAGCAAAAAGGCGAAATTAAATAAACCGGCTACCGAAACCACCATTGCTGAACCGGCCGAGGATCCTGAAGCGGCCAACCCTCCAGGGGACAACGTTGAAGTTCAGCTCGATGATCCCGCCCCTATGGATCATGAAGATCTTGCTGCTCCGGGGGGTGATGATATGGAGAACACGGCTGAACCGGCAAGCCCTGTCGGGGTTAGTCCTCCTCGGGCTAGCCCGGCTCCCGTCAGTCCGGTGCGCACAACTGATCCCCTTCAGCCGACGACCACCTCAACGGCGGACGTTGAAATAACTGGGATAGGATTCTCTGCTCCCATAGAGCCTGTTGCCTTGGCTAGGCGTACTGCCAAGGAAGAAAAACTTCAACAAGATAAAGGCAAGTGGAGCATAGACTTGTCAAGTTATGCTCAGTTGAGTGCCCAAGAACTCCATTCTGGGTATCTGAATCGGCTCTTCACCAGCCGTGACTATGAAGCCGGCTTACTCAACATGATGAAAGATAAATATGAGGTGACTTTCTTTCCTTTTGCTTTCCGTTTCTGCTTTGTACTTTGCAATCCTACCTGTAGGCGATAGTAGCCCGCAAGTGCCGGTTTAGCTTCACTGTAGGTGAATCGGGACTTTACTTATGTCTGAGAATGAATGTACATTAGCCCCCAAGTACCAAGGTCATAACTTGTTTATGTGCTTGGGACTTGTCTGAAAAATTGTCTTTCTTTTACTTCAAGTGTACATTAGACCCCAAGTGTCGAGTGCATAACTTGTTATGTGCTTGAGACTTTGATTGATATGTCCTTCTAACCTGTTTGCTTTCCTTGCAGGCTAATTTGAACCGGAGAGCTTCGGAGGCAACTGAGCTTCGGAATAGCTTGGCCTTCCATGAGACTGCTTCAAACAAAGCTAAGGAAGAACTTGTCCTTGCTTTAACTAATATGGAAAAACTGAAGAAAGATTTTGAGGCAGAGCGGTCCACATGGGAGGTGCAGAGGGACGCTCTAGAAAAAAGAGCGAAGGATGCTGAAGCTGCTCTCAATCCGGTTACGCAGGAGCTATCCGGGTTGAAACAACAAATAGAGAACATGACATCTGCTATCTTTGGTGAGTACCTGTCTTCGTATGTTTGCATCCCTGCAATCTTTATTCTGCTCCGGTTTAATTCGCCAATTGTATATAGGGAGGCGCATAACTCATATTGGAGATGATGTTCGGAATAAGCTCAAGGCTGCTTATACCCTGGTGGAGCAGCTCTACTCCGGTGCTCAAAGGGCTATTAGTGCCATGTCGCATAACAAACCGGCGCCGACCACCATCCAAGCCACCCTGGAAAAGCTATCTGTCTTGCCTGCGTGACTTGTTGAGGTGAAGAAGTCTGCTGCACGAGCTGGCTCTCTCATGGCGTTGACCCGGGCCAAAGCATGGGTCCCCGATTTTGATCCGGCGGAGGCCATGAACGGCTACCCCAGCATGAAAGAGGACGGGTCAGCCTTCTCTGCTGAAGATCTCCGTTCTTTAACCAAGGACATGCGCCCTCTTGCCGGTAAGCTTGCTGATGAAGCAGATCTAACGAGGTATCATCCGGCTTACGATCTAGAGAACTGGCGGGTGGAGCGGCCGGTTTACGATACTGAAAATATGATCCACCAGTTCGTAAGCACACTTTCGCTCTAGACATTGATCCGTCAGATCTTATAAATGATGAAGTGTATTTCCATGCCCTCTCCAAGATTGACTGGAGCGCTCCTGATTTCCAGCAGCTACCAGTAGTCGACGAAGATCCGGCGCAAGTTGACCCTCAGCCTTCGCAGCGTGCTGAAGAAGAGCCCTAAACCGTCCCGGTTTAATTTTTAGTTGCTGAATACTTTTCCAGAAACTTTGATCCATTCGGGCCTGCAAGTGCCTTGTAATAGAATAGTTGAAATACTGCCTTTGTCCCACTGTTATGGTATTATTTTGATTGGAATCTCTCAATTAATCTTCTGTTTGCAATGTTTTAACAACTTATATTACCTGTGCCTGCATGAACGAAGCTTAAAAAATGTCCTAGCGGTTTACCACCGGACGGATTATACTGCCCTGATATATACATCAATTGGATAGCCTTTGAACTGCATATAAAACGCAAACATATATCATACCTCTGATTAAGTGTGCCTGTAGACCTTAACCCGGTAGGAATATCTTAAAGCGCGGGCGCTGATGAGGCCTTTAACTCTCTTGTTGGCTTAGCATGATGGCCGATCCGGGTTACGATGAACGCCGGTTTAACTCTCGCTGGTGTTCATGACCCAGACTTATGATCAACCTTGTAGCTGTCCAGTCTCGCATCAATGGACTTGGTTAAAACCAATGACCTTGACGACAAAGATTTGTGAAATCATAAAAAATAAAATAAGGTTTTTTGGGCAAATAAGACCATGTAGTCGAGGCTTTTTATGAGCTGCCAGGCTCCAAATTCGAGGCTTTTTATGAGCTGCCAGGCTACTGTCATTAACCATTTTAGCAAAGCCTGTCAAGATGCTACGCAATCCTTAACCAAATCATCGATGACAAGCTACCCAATGTTTCAAAATCTCGTAAAGATTTTGTCTTTAGGTAATCAACTCGATGATCGTTAATTTAACGTGGCCAAGTTCAGGGTCCCGAAGGATTGACTTGTGGCAGGTTCGACGAGTCATACCAGGTTTACCTAGACGGCGTGATTTACTTGATGCAGGCAGGTTAATCCGGGGTTTTAGGTGCATGCACCGGGCTTCCAAGCCATGTTCACTACAAGGGTATTCAACTCTCTGCGAGCCCCCAGGTAGTGTTGAGCCTTTTTCTCATCGGGGCATATGTTTGAGCTGGGTTAGGCACCAACACTCTCTTTTACCCCTCATCATCATGTGGAAATTGGCAACCAGAGCATTGCTCTTATGATGGGCTTCATACCGCCGCCGGCTCAAGAGGCCATGGGAAACTCCCTTGCCCACGGAAGCCCCCATGTGATTCTTATTTGTATATAAAAAATGGCTGATTCCTTGATTTATCAAGGGCGCCGGTTTAGGAGGCCATGGAAAGCTTCTTCGGAAACTCCCATGTGATACTCCTTTGTACAAAGAACACGGCTGATTCCTTGATTTTATCAGGGGCGCCGGTTTAAGAAGCCATGGAAGGTTTCTTTCAAAGCCCCCATGTGATACTCTTTTGTATGGAAGACACGGCTGATTCCCTGATTCTATCAGGGGCGCCGGTTTAAGAGGCCATGGAAGGTTTCTTTCGAAGCCCCCATGTGATACTCTTTTGCGAAGAGATGGCTGATTCCCCGGTGTTCCGGGGGCGCCCATTTATTTTATTAATCATAATATATACATTGTACATAAAGCGGAGCCAATGGCTCAAGTATAGTAAGGTCGAAGAAGAGCGATCTTCCATGGCCGCTCAGTCTCCTCCTCTACCGTACGCGAGTCCTTATGTTCTCGAACGTCGACAAGGTAGTATGATCCGTTGTGCAGGTTTTTGCTAACCACAAAGGGTCCTTCCCAAGGTGGGGATAGCTTGTGCATATCTGTCTGGTCCTGGATGAGCCGGAGCACCAGATCTCCCTCCTGGAACATCGTGGTCTTAACCCGGCGGTTGTGGTACCGGCGCATATCTTGTTGATAAATCGCTGATCGTGCTGCTGTCGTGTCCCGTTCCTCATCTAGCCGGTCCAAGCTATCTTGCCTTGCTTGTTCATTATCCGCTTCAACATAGGCCGCCACGCGTGGTGAATCATGCCGGATATCACTAGGGAGGACCGCTTCAGCACCGTATACCATGAAAAAGGCGTGTATCCTATAGATCTGTTAGGCGTAGTGTTGATGCTCCATAAGACAGAAGGCAACTCTTCTACCCAGCAACCCAGTGTTCTTTGCAAAGGAACCATAAGCCGGGGCTTGATGCCTCTCAGGATTTCTTGGTTGGCTCTCTTAGCTTGGCCATTGGACCGAGGGTGAGCTACTGATGATACATCGAGGCGAATATGCTCTCTTTGACAGAACTCCTCCATATCCCCTTTGGACAGGTTGGTGCCATTATCAGTTATAATGCTGTGTGGAAAGCCAAAACGAAAAATCACCTTTTTGATGAACTGAACCTCTGTTGCTGCATCACACTTACTGACAGGCTCTGCTTCAACCCACTTTGTAAATTTGTCCACTGCTACCAACAGGTGGGTTTTCTTATCTTGGGATCTTTTAAGGGGTCCAACCATATCAAGCCCCCAAGTCGCAAACGGCCAAGTGATTGGAATCATCCGCAACTCCTGCACCGGTACATGAGCACGCCGTGAGAATTTCTGGCAAGCGTCACATTTTCTAACCAAGTCCTCTGCATCGGCGTGAGCCGTCAGCCAGTAGAACCCATGACGAAAAGCTTTAGCTACCAAGGACTTTGAACCGGCGTGATGACCACAATCCCCTTCATGAATCTCTCGAAGAATATCGCAGCCTTCCTCTGATGATACACACTGCTAAAACGCTCCAGAAACGCTGCGGTGATGAAGTTCTCCATTGATGATAGTCATAGATTTAGACCGCCGGATTATCTACCGGGCCTCGACTTCGTCCTCTGGCAACTCACCTCGGCTCATGTACGCCAGATAAGGGAGTGTCCAATCCGGAATGACGTGAAGTGCTGCGACCAACTGCGCTTCCGGATCAGGAACAGCCAAGTCCTCCTCTGAAGGTATCTGCACGGACGGACTACGCAATTCATCCAAAAAAGTATTAGGTGGAACCGGTTTACGCTGGGAGCCCAGCCGGCTTAACACATCGACTGCTTCATTTTTCCGCCGGTCTATGTGATCCACCTGATATCCCTTGAAATACCCTACGATTGCATCCACTTCTCGTCGATAGGCAGCCATGAGCGGATCCTTAGAGTCCCACTTACCAGATACTTGTTGTGCTACCAGATCTGAGTCACCAAAACACTTAACCCGGCTCAAGTTCATCTCCTTGGCCATCCGCAAACCATGGAGGAGAGCTTCTGTGACACCCCGAGACCGGTGCGCCAGGTGTCAGCCAGTTATTCGTTGTCAGTGCCATGTCATCTGCTTGCGTGTTGCATCTTGCCATGTCATCATGTGTGTTGCATCTTTGCATGATGATATCTTTTAGTGTGGTGATCCAAATTGAGTGTATGATATGTCAAAATGATCGTGGTGATGTGCTCTACACTTTGTTCCATTGTGCCATGCTCATTTGAGTTCATCTAGATGCTTAAATCTCTGTTGCAAGAGTGCTACTTGTTATAAACTGCTGCTACTTGTTATTTTGTTGACATGTTTGAGATATGATAACTTGGTGCATGTTTATCCAAATGATGCAGATGATATGTCAAAATGTTCATCCTGAGATGCCCTACATGTTGGTTGATATAGCATGCTTGTTTGAGTTCATATTGCCATGTTTATACCAGTTGCAAAAGTGCATGTGGCTGTTAGGTTTTGTAACTCGTTACGAGATGCCTAGTTGAGGAGCTCGTTGCTATTGTTGTGTTTGTCCCCTTGTCACATGCCTAGTTGTTTTAGAATCTCCATGATGTGGTCTTTGAGATGGTGCATTTAACTTTCCATGATATGCCTTGTGTTGACTTAAACATGCTTGTAAACATGCCATGTTGTTATTGCTGTTTTAACACTTAGTGAAATTTCACTAAGTCTGGAATCTGTAATATCCTGATGCTATGTTTGCTTGATGCCCTAGGAAAATCCATGTTAGTTTTGGGGTGGCCATTGACCATTCCTTGTTGTATATGTTGTTGTCTATCCATTCATGCCCTCACTTGCTCATTTGACTTGCTGTAGCTTATTTATTTCTTGCTCCAAAGTTGCTATATGGCTGTTAACTTCAGCTTGTTGTTATATCTTGTTTCATGTGTATCTTTTAGCCCGTTGCTCCGTTTGGAGTGTTCTTTATATGAAACTTGAGTGATTTTGCATGTAGAATCATAATATCATCTTGTTAACATGTTTGGAGTGAGTTTGGTTGATGTTTGGGTGCATCTTGCACCGTTGCCATGTTGTGCTTCCTACCTTGCCATGTTGTGCTTCCTGTATAGACTTGTCATGCACCCTACCTTGCCATGTATTGCCTCATATAAACTTGTGTTGTTTTTCTGTGCTTCCTACCTTGCCATGTAATGCTTCCTATATAGACTTGTTGTGCTTCCTGTATAGACTTGTCATGCATCATACCTTGCCATGTATTGCATCATATAAACTTGTGTTGTTTTTTGTGCTTCCTACATTGCCATGTAATGCTTCCTGTATACACTTGTAGTGCTTCCTATATAGAACTGTCTTGCATCATACTTGGTTTTTCATATTGTAATGATCTTGTGTTGTGTGTTTACCGTATTGCTTGCTTCTTCTCGTTAGTGCTTGTTCCGTTGCGTTCGTGAGGATTCGTTCTTCTACCCGTGGTTCTTCTTCAAGGCTTCTTCTTCGTCTTCTTCATGGATCCGTTCTTCATCCTTGCGGGATCCCAGGCAAGATGACCATAACCTTGGATACCTTTACTATCATTGCCATGCTTAGTGTCTCGATGCTATCGTTACATGTGGCGCTACCCATCATTATTGTCAGCCTCTTCTTGTTGCCATGAAACCTCTAAGCTTTGACACCTTCCTAGCAAAAACCATTGTTTGGTTATGTTACCCGCTTGCTCAGCCCCTCTTATAGCGTTGTTAGTTCCAGGTGAAGATGAAGATCGTTCCAGGAGGGAACTTGTTGTTGCAATATCACAATATCTATTATTATTATTAACACACCTATATACTGGGCATGGGTGGAAGGCTTGGACTTTTGCTCGGTGTTTTGTTCCACTCATGCCACCTTAGGCGCCGATAAACCGGCATTATTTTCCTTGATTTTGCGTTCCTTACACGATGGGTATATGGGGACCCCTTGACAGTTCGTCTTTGAATAAAACTCCTCCAGCAAGGCCCAACATTGGTTTTAATTTGCTCATAATAACAACTTAATTAATTAAATAAATTGCATAGGGAGTTAGCGTTACCCGAGGATTCTTCTACATAGGAGGGGGGCCAGTGCTGATGGTGTTGGTCCCAAACAGGGAGACTGCAGGGCCGCCACGGGGAAACCCGAGGTATCTGGTATAACCCGTAGGATCACCTATCCGGACGTGGCCTGAGACGAGATACGCGCGGCTACTATCAGGGTGTCGGCACGCCGGGAGGTCTTGCTGGACTTGTTTTACCATTGTCGAAATGTCTTGTGCACTGGGATGCCGAGCCTGATCGGTTTTCCCTAAGATAAGGGGTGATGATATTATATTTATCACTTCAGCTAATCGTGAGAGCTTGTGATGGGCTAAGTTGGGACACCCCTGCAGGGTTATGATCTTTCGAAAGTCGTGCCCGTGGTTATGTGGCAAATTGGAATTTGTTAATGTCCGGTTGTAGAAAACTTGATAGAGGATCCGAAGTAAAACACACAACTGTGTGAGTAACCGTGACTGTCTCTTTTCACTTTGAGAAGAGAACACGGTGGGGTTATGTTTTGACTCGTAAGTAGTTCAGGATCTTTAGCGATCACTACTAGTTGCGACCGTTTGCGTTGATGCTCTTCTTATTCCTGTACTCGTAAGTTAGCCACCATATATTGCTTAGCCGCTGCTGCAACATCACCACTTTACCTCTTCCTACCTATTAAGCTTTGATAGTCTTGTTACCCATGGTTATGGGATTGCTGAGTCCTCGTGGCTCACAGATACTACAACAACAGTTGCAGGTGCAGGTTTCCGATGTCTTGACGTGAGAGGGATGTTCTTTTGTTGGAGTTCTTCTTCTTCTTCTTCTTCAGTCTTGGGTTAGGTTCCGGGTCGGCAGCCTGGGATAGCAGATGGATGTCTTTGTGCTTTTCATGTTTGCATCCGTAGTCGGATGCTTTGTATTGATGTTGTTGTATTCATGTGACTTGAATGTATTGTTGTATCCCCCATGTATGTATGTAATGGTACGTTGTAATGATATCCATCTTGCTAAGCGCCCGAAATGCGGTTGTGCCCCAATCACGTAAGTGTCACGTGATCGGGATAGAATCACATCTTGGGCCTGACAAGTTGGTATCAGAGCCTCGACCGACCATAGGAGCCCCCTTGATTGATCGTAGCTTGGCCGTTGTTGAGTCTAGCAGAAAACTTTTCAGAGTCTAGTTATATCGGAGAGTAGGAATTCGTTTACTCCTCAACCCCTTCGTCGCTCTGGTGAGGAATCTTGACGTAGGTGTTTTGAATTACTCCTCTTCCCCTTCAATTTTTTTAGGATCACGTGGTTAGTTTTTGTTCGTTGCGTTGTTAGTTCTTTCATCTGGTGCATCTCTCGTCAAGTGGATTCAACCCTCTTCTTCTTTGCAAGTTCAACCCTCAGTTCTTTTTAACCGACGGTGTTTTCCCCGTCCGTTGTGGTCTTTCTTTTTCCCACCCGCCCACCCTTTTGCTTCTCGGAGCCGGATTCCTTAATCGGGTATCCATCCTACTCGTGTGAATCCTTTGCATTCTTTCCTCGGTTATTTCAACCGGTGAATTCTCGTCTAGCTCGTCATCATTCTTATCTTTTCTTCTCCGATGAATTCTCCTCTCGGTTGATATTCTTCATCTCGTCTTCTTTTACGGTGGACTCAATTCCAATATGTCAGTGTTGTTCTTATTCTTTCATCAGCTCAGATGTTTTTCCTGCTCGTTCGCCTCTCGCCATTTAATTATTCTGGAGTTCCGAAGAAATCTCAGGAGATTTGTCTATGTTCCAATTAATTCGAGGTTGTCACCTCCTTCGAGCCTTTTAATCATTTCCGATGCATCATCTTCTTTTAATCAATTCTCAACGGCGGTGTTTTTCTCTACGATGGGCTCATAACCCACAGGTCTTTCCCAGGATCTTACCTGACTCTTCTAATTTTCCCTGAGTGTTTCGAAATTCTTTTCAAGTGTGACGTAAGTATGGATTCCATCAGTCTTATGCCTTCTCCAAAATCGCTTTCAATTCTTTTCATCGTTGGTCCGACCTTTCTTCATCCGGAGTATTTCTTGAATTCTTTTCTTTGTGTTCCTCCGAAGGCCATCATTTCAGAAGATTTCTTCGTTCTCAGTTTTCAACTTCGCCCTCCAAATATTCTTCATCGATGCCTCTTCGTTCGTCTCACAATTGTCTGGTGCTTCGTTCAAGTATTATTTAATCAGTTCACAATCTCTTCGTTCTCGTCATTCTAATTTTCCGCAAGTGCTTTATTCTTCCCGGAGATTCATTCTCTTGTCTTCACTCGATTTCATTCCTTACGGTGGTCATTCTCTTTCTTCACTTGATTGTTATTCTTCCCGGTGGTTCGTTCTTTTCTTCACTTGGCTTTAATTCTTTACGGTGGTTCGCTCAACAGTTCTTTTCCGGTGCTATCATGTCAATTCATTCGTTCATTCCTATCTTACCGGTGTTTCATGAAGATTTTTGCAAGTTCGCGACATATCCCTCTTTAATCATTCAATCAAGAATAAGTGGTATGTGAATCCATTGCTTTTCATCAATTTAATTGATGGAGGATAAGCATGACATAATTCTTATTCTTTTCATCGAGTTGATTTATTCCTTCCTTCGGAGTTTATTCTTGATGAATAAATTCTAGTTCCAAGTGTCCTCTCATCTTTTCTTTCCGGAGTTCAAATTTTGCTCGGTTATCTCGTCAAAAGCTCTTTCTAAATCATTGGAACACTTTAATCTTATTCCTTTCGTTCGTTATTTCTATATCATCATCCTTTCGTTACCGGAGTTCTTCATGGTGGTTCATCGTGATTTAATTCATTCTTCAAATATTCATCTAATTCTTCTGGAGCAGCTCAATCATTCTTATTCTTTTGCCTCTCGAGTGCAAATAATTCTCCATATTCTCTTGAAGTGGAGTTTTGCAATTCTTCATTCTCATATAATCCTTCATTTGGTTGCGGCATCATTCACTTCAAGTTTTGAGATGATTTCCATAACTCCACAACAACCTTATTCTTTTGTTGTTGATTTTCTCAACAACTCTATTCAAACCTTTCTCTTCAAGATTCTCTTCCAAATTCACTCGTCGTGAAAGTTGTCATCTTCTTCTCCGTTCTTTTAATTCCATCATTTCAATTCTTCCGGAGGAATTTCTTGTTCATCTCGTCAGCATCGTTCCATCTTCTCAGTTCTCGTTCTATTCCATTCTTTTTCAACCGGTGTGCTATTTCTTTCAGTTTCAGCCGGAGTGCTGCCCGAATTCCTTTGTGGAGATTCTTTCCTATCTCTTAGTAATCGGAGTGGTTTCGAATTCATTCTTATTCCTTCAACCTTTTGGATTCTCGTCGAATTCCTTCTTCCTCTTGTCTAACGAAGTCCTTGCAACTTCGTTCTTCTTCGTTGCATTCTTCTTCCTTTTGAGTGGCTCAACCTCTCGATATTCTTTGGTTTCACTCTTTTGTCCTTGAAAAACTTTGTTCTTCATTTTCCTCTCCGGTCTCGTTCCTAAGATCTCGGGACGAGATCTCTTGCTAGTAGGGGAGTGTTGTGACACCCCGAGACCGGTGCGCCAGGTGTCAGCCAGTTATTCGTTGTTAGTGCCATGTCATCTGCTTGCGTGTTGCATCTTTCCATGTCATCATGTGTGTTGCATCTTTGCATGATGATATCTTTTTGTGTGGTGATCCAAATTGAGTGTATGATATGTCAAAATGATCGTGGTGATATGCTCTACACTTTGTTCCATTGTGCCATGATCATTTGAGTTCATCTAGATGCTTAAATCTCTGTTGCAAGAGTGCTACTTGTTATAAACTGCTGCTACTTGTTATTTTGTTGACATGTTTGAGATATGATAACTTGGTGCATATTTATCCAAATGATGCAAATGATATGTCAAAATGTTCATCCTGAGATGCCCTACATGTTGGTTGCTATAGCATGATTGTTTGAGTTCATATTTCCATGTTTATCCCTGTTGCAAAAGTGCATGTGTCTGTTAGGTTTTGTAACTCATTACGAGATGCCTAGTTGAGGAGCTCGTTGCTATTGTTGTGTTTGTCCCCTTGTCACATGCCTAGTTGTTTTAGAATCTCCATGATGTGGTGTTTGAGATGGTGCATTTAACTTTCCATGATATGCCTTGTGTTGAATTAAACATGCTTGTAAACATGCCATGTTGTTATTGCTGTTTAACACTTAGTGAAATTTCACTAAGTCTGGAATCTGTAATATCCTGATGCTATGTTTGCTTGATGCCCTAGGAAAATCCATGTTAGTTTTGGGGTGGCCATTGACCATTCCTTGTTGTATATGTTGTTGTCTATCCATTCATGCCCTCACTTGCTCATTTGACTTGCTGTAGCTTATTTATTTCTTGCTCCAAAGTTGCTATATGGCTGTTAACTTCAGCTTGTTGTTATATCTTGTTTCATGTGTATCTTTTAGCCCGTTGCTCCGTTTGGAGTGTTCTTTATATGAAACTTGAGTGATTTTGCATGTAGAATCATAATATCATCTTGTTAACATGTTTGGAGTGAGTTTGGTTGATGTTTGGGTGCATCTTGCACCGTTGCCATGTTGTGCTTCCTACCTTGCCATGTTGTGCTTCCTGTATAGACTTGTCATGCACCCTACCTTGCCATGTATTGCCTCATATAAACTTGTGTTGTTTTTCTGTGCTTCCTACCTTGCCATGTAATGCTTCCTGTATAGACTTGTTGTGCTTCCTGTATAGACTTGTCATGCATCATACCTTGCCATGTATTGCATCATATAAACTTGTGTTGTTTTTTGTGCTTCCTACATTGCCATGTAATGCTTCCTGTATACACTTGTAGTGCTTCCTATATAGAACTGTCTTGCATCATACTTGGTTGTGCATATTGTAATGATCTTGTGTTGTGTGTTTACCGTATTGCTTGCTTCTTCTCGTTAGTGCTTGTTCCGTTGCGTTCGTGAGGATTCGTTCTTCTACCCGTGGTTCTTCTTCAAGGCTTCTTCCTCGTCTTCTTCATGGATCCGTTCTTCTTCCTTGCGGGATCCCAGGCAAGATGACCATAACCTTGGATACCTTTACTATCATTGCCATGCTTAGTGTCTCGATGCTATCGTTACATGTCGTGCTACCCATCATTATTGTCAGCCTCTCCTTGTTGCCATGAAACCTCTAACCTTTGACACCTTCCTAGCAAAAACCATTGTTTGGCTATGTTACCCGCTTGCTCAGCCCCTCTTATAGCGTTGTTAGTTGCAGGTGAAGATGAAGATCGTTCCAGGAGGGAACTTGTTGCTGGAATATCACAATATCTATTATTATTATTAACACACCTATATACTGGGCATGGGTGGAAGGCTTGGCCTTTTGCTCGGTGTTTTGTTCCACTCATGCCACCTTAGGTGCCGATAAACCGGCATTATGTTCCTTGATTTTGCGTTCCTTACACGATGGGTATATGGGGACCCCTTGACAGTTCGTCTTTGAATAAAACTCCTCCAGCAAGGCCCAACATTGGTTTTAATTTGCTCATAATAACAACTTAATTAATGAAATAAATTGCATAGGGAGTTAGCGCTACCCGAGGATTCTTCTACATAGCAGGGGAGGCCAGTGATGATGGTGTTGGTCCCAACCAGGGAGACTGCGGGGCCGCCACGGGGAAACCCGAGGTATCTAGTATAACCCGTAGGATCACCTATCCGGACGTGGCCTGAGACGAGATATGCGCGGATACTATCAGGGTGTCGGCACGCCGGGAGGTCTTGCTGGACTTGTTTTACCATTGTCGAAATGTCTTGTGCACCGGGATGCCGAGCCTGATCGGTTTTCCCTAAGATAAGGGGTGATGATATTATATTTATCACTTCAGCTAATCGTGAGAGCTTGTAATGGGCTAAGTTGGGACACCCCTGCAGGGTTATGATCTTTCGAAAGCCGTGCCCGCGGTTATGTGGCAGATTGGAATTTGTTAATGTCCAGTTGTAGAAAACTTGACAGAGGATCCGAAGTAAAACACACAACTGTGTGAGTAACCGTGACTGTCTCTTTTCACTTTGAGAAGAGAACACAGTGGGGTTATGTTTTGACTCGTAAGTAGTTCAGGATCTTTAGCGATCACTACTAGTTGCGACCGTTTGTGTAGATGCTCTTCTTATTCTTGTACTCGTAAGTTAGCCACCATATATTGCTTAGCCGCTGCTGCAACATCACCACTTTACCTCTTCCTACCTATTAAGCTTTGATAGTCTTGTTACCCATGGTTATGGGATTGCTGAGTCCTCGTGGCTCACACATACTACAACAACAGTTGCAGGTGTAGGTTTCCGATGTCTTGACGTGAGAGCGATGTTCTTTTGTTGGAGTTCTTCTTCTTCTTCTTCTTCAGTCTTGGGTTAGGTTCCGGGTCGGCAACCTGGGATAGCAGATGGATGTCTTTGTGCTTTTCATGTTTGCATCCGTAGTCGGATGCTTTGTATTGATGTTGTTGTATTCATGTGACTTGAATGTATTGTTCTATCCCCCATGTATGTATGTAATGGTACGTTGTAATGATATCCATCTTGCTAAGCGCCCGAAATGCGGTTGTGCCCCAATCACGTAAGTGTCACGTGATCGGGATAGAATCGCATCTTGGGCCTGACAGTTTCATACTCAACAGCATTGTTAGTACAAGGGAACATTAAACGGAGGACGTAATAGAACTTATCACCTCGCGGGGAAGTTAACACGACTCCAGCCCCAGAGCCCTCCAATTTCCTTGAACCGTCAAAGTGAATAGTCCAGTATGTATGATCCGGCTTCTCCTCAGGCGCTTACAATTCTGTCCAATCATTGATGAAATCCACCAGTGCTTGGGACTTTATAGCAGTACGGGGCACATATTTTAATCCGTGCGGGCTAAGCTCAATGGCCCACTTCGCTACTCTGCTAATGGCTTCTCTGTTCTGGATTATATCCCCCAACGGAGCTGAACTGACAATAGTGATGGGGTGGCCCTGGAAATAGTGCTTCAACTTCCGGTTTGCCATGAACACGCCATATACCAGCTTTTGCCAGTGTGGATATCTTTGTTTCGATTCGATGAGTACTTCGCCGATGTTATAAACCGGCCGTTGAACCAGATATTCTTTGCTTGCCTCTTTGCGTTCCACCACAATGGCCACGCTGACTGCACGGGCATTGGCGGCCACGTACAACAGCAGTGGCTCTTTGTCAACCGGGGCAGCAAGGACTGGTGGTTCTGCCAATTGCTGCTTCAGATCCTCGAACACGGCGTTTGCAGCATCGCTCTAGACAAACCGGTCCGTCTTCTTCATCATCTGGTAAAGCGGGATCGCCTTTTCTCCTAAACGGCTGATGAACCGACTCAACGCTGCAATACGGCCCGCCACGCGCTGGACATCTTTGATACACGCCGGTTTAGCCAAGGAAGTGATCGCCTTGATCTTCTTCGGATTAGCTTCGATCCCTCTGTTTGACACTAAGAATCCAAGGAGCTTGCCTGCTAGAACACCAAAAACACACTTCTCCGGATTGAGCATCATCTTGTAAACTCGGAGGTTGTCAAAGGTTTCTTTTAAGTCCTCTATCAGCGTCTCCTCCTTCCTGGATTTTACCACAATGTCATCAACATATGCATGGACATTTCTTCCAATCTGCCCTTGTAGGCAGTTCTGCACACAACGCTGATAGGTTGCTTGGGCACTCTTGAGCCCAAAAGGCATGGATACATAGCAGAAGGCCCCAAAGGGAGTTATGAAAGCTGTTTTCTCCTGGTCCTTGACTGCCATTTTGATCTGATGATAACCTGAATATGCATCCCAAAAACTTAGCCGCTCACATCTCGCCGCAGCATCAATAATTTGATCAATACGGGGGAGAGCGAAAGGATCAGTTGGGCAAGCTTTGTTCAGGTCTGTATAGTCAACACACATCCTCCAGGTTCCGTTTTTCTTGAGCACCAGTACCGGATTAGCCAACCACTCTGGATGAAACACCTCAACTATGAAACCTGCGGCCAAGATCCTAGCCACTTCTTCACCTATAGCCTTGCGCCTCTCCTCATTGAAGCGGCGCAAATACTGCTTGACCGGTTTAAACTTTGGATCAATATTAAGACTGTGCTCAGCGAGTTCCCTCGGTATACCTAGCATGTCAGAAGGTTTCCATGCAAAGATATCCCGGTTCTCACGGATGAACTCGATAAGCGCGCTTTCCTATTTGGGGTCTAGGTTAGCGCTGATAGTGAACTGCTTGGACGAATCGCCCGGAACAAAGTCAACCTGCTTGGTTTCCTCTGCTGATTTAAACTTCAACACCGGATCATGCTATGTAGTTGGATTCTTCAACGGGGTCATATCTGCCGGATCAACATTGTCCTTATAAAACTTCAGCTCCTCCGTAGCACAAACTGCCTCGGCATATGCCGCGTCTCCTTCCTCGCATTCCAACGCGATCTTACGGCTCCCGTGAACCGTGATGGTTCCCTTGTGACCCGGCATCTTGAGCTGTAGATAAACATAACACGGTCTAGCCATGAACTTGGCGTAAACTGATCTCCCAAACATAGCATGATATGGGCTCCTGATCTTTACAACCTCAAAGGTCACCGTCTCCGATCTAGAGTCCTGCACATCCCCAAAGGTAACTTCTAGATCGATTTTTCCAACTGGGTAAGCCGATTTACCGGGCACCACCCCATGGAACACTGTGTTGGATTGTCGGAGCTTCTTGTCTGTCAACCCCATACGTCGAAAAGTCTCATAGTATAGGATATTGATGCTGCTGCCTCCATCCATAAGCACCTTTGTGAACTTATAACCACCCACCTGTGGTGCCACCACCAAGGCCAACTGACCCGGATTATCAACCCGTGGCGGGTAATCCTCTCTGCTCCATACAATGGGTTGCTCAGACCAACGTAAAAAACGTGGTATCGCCGGTTCAACAGAATGTACGGCTCTCTTCAAAACCTTTTGATCCAGTTTGCACAAACTTGTGGTGAAAACATGATATTGCCCACTGCTTAGCTCCTTCGGGTTATTCTGATATCCGGATTGCTGCTGCTGCTGACGCTGTTGATTACCTTGGCTATTGTATCCACCCTGACCATGTTGCTGGTTATGCTGATGCTGATTGTTGCCATTGTTGTTATTGTTACCGTCGTGGTATCCTGATCCGGATCCACCACCCTGATAACCCGGACCTTGAAAACCGGGACCTGACCCGCCGGGGGGGCCATGGTTATATTTGGCCTGTTTCATAAACTCTTGCATAATAAAGCAGTCTTTCCAGAGATGCGTAGCCGGGTTTTCCTCTGTACCGTGCTTTGGGCAAGGCACGTTCAACTGGCGATCTAGATTAATAGGTGGCCTGCCATTGCGCGGGGGCGGTCTACCCTTGCGGCGCTGCCCGTTGTCTTGAACGTTGGTATTGGCCACAAAGTCTGAGCTGCCCTCCGCTTTATGCTTGCCATTGTAACCTGTACCCGCCGGATTGGCCTGCACCGGCTTACCGTTTTTGTTCGCCTTCGTGGACTTGTCTCCGTCTGCATCTGGATACTTGGTGTTATCAGAGTCTCCATATTTTACCAGAGCGCCCATGAGCATTCCCATGTCATTGCAATCACGTTTTAGCTGTCCCAGCTTCAGTCTCAAGGGCTCGAACCGGCAATTGCCCTCCGAGGTTACTATTGCCGTACTTGGATTGATGCTATTGGAGGAGTGCAGGATTTCACATACTCGCCGCACCCAACTGCTTGTGGTCTCCTGCTCTCCTTGAACACATGCTGCCAAGTCCACCACGGACATCGGCTGTTTGCACGTATCCTTGAAATTATTGATAAACCGGCGACGCAGTTCCCCCCATGATCCGATGGAGTTAGGTGGTAAACCCTTTAGCCATGTCCGGGCCGGGCCCTCAAGCATCATTGTGAAGTATTTTGCGCATGCAGCTTCGTCCACATCAAGCATCTCCATAGCCATCTCATAACTCTCAACCCACGCCTCCGGAGCCAGATCCGTCGTGTAGTTGGGTGATGTCTACTACACGCTTCTATTCCTGTAGACAGTGTTGGGCCTCCAAGAGCAGAGGTTTGTAGGACAGCAGCAAATTTCCCTTAAGTGAGTAACCCAAGGTTTATCAAACTCAGGGAAGTGAAGGTTGAACGTACCCCTTTCAAGCAACCCTGCAATCAAGATACAAGAAGTCTCTTGTGTCCCCAACACACCTAATACACTTGTCAGATGTATAGGCGCACTAGTTCGGCGAAGAGATGGTAAAATATGGATGATAGGAGTGGCAAAGCAAAGTAATATAAATCTGTAATAAAAAGTGCAGCAAGCAAACAAGTGGTAAACGTGAGCACAAATGGTATTGCAATGGTGGAAACAAGGCCTAGGGATCATACTTTCACTAGTGGCAACTCCCAACAACATTAACATAATCGAATCACATGATATTTCCCATAAAACATGCAAGGGGGACGCACTCGGAGGTCATTCCTTTGTGGTCAAGAGAGGACGAGAATTATGTAGGGCTACAAAAGCACACCTCAAAGTTCGTAGTTCTCAATCTATGGATTTCCCAATGTCACCGCGGCCATCCAAAGAGAGTACCACAGTTACCACAACATATCGCCAGGATAGTCAAAGACAAGCACCAAGAGACTCTCAATCTTTAATCAACACACAAAAGAGGAAATCACTCATGAAAACATTCTTCTAATCCATGTCCAATAGACCGCTGTCACCTTGGTCTCGGGGATTATACTAGATAAAGACAAGTGAGTACATGAATTCAATACATAGAGGAAGGGGAAATATCATGGGATCACCCTAGATTAACATAGCCTATGATCACAACGAAGATCACATCATGGGAGAGAGAATTGACCACATAGCCACTGGTAGAAACCTCAGCCCCGAGGAGGAACTACTCCCGCATCATGGAGGGAGGAAGCAACGTCGATGGAGATGAATCCGGGGGCACTTCCCCGTCCCGGCAGGATGCCGGCACAGGAATTCTGGTCCCTCGAAACTTGGTGGCGATGGCGGCGGAGATCGGAATTGCTTCTGGAGAAAAGGGTTCTGGAATCGAGGGTTTCGGGACGCGATGTAAATATATGCCAAAGGGGGCACCAGAGGAGGTAAGGGGGGCCCAGGCGCCCCCCCGGCGCGGCCAGGAGGGGGGCCGCGTGGGCAGGCCGCCTGGGCTGCCCCTGGCTCCCCTCTAGCCCCACTTCTGGCGCGTGGAAGCTTCTGGAGCGCTGATTTTTTATATATTTTTCCCGGAATTTTTCTGGCAATTTAAGTAATGGGAAAACCTGAAATACAAAAACAGCAGAAAACAGAAACTGGCACTGGGGTGCACTGAGTTAATAGGTTAGTCCAAATATGATCAAAAGTGTATGGAAGTGCATAAATATCATAGCAATATCACACAAAAGAAGCATGGAGCAAGCAGAAATTATAGATACGTTTTGGACGTATCATTGGGTACCTTGCGCAGACCTTTGAAGTCTTTGGGCAACTTCACGTTCCGTAAAGCGGGGATGAGACACTGCACCCCCAAGGAACTGGACATGATTCCTGTTTCTGTAGTGGTGGGGTGAACCGGCGTTGCTTGACGGGTGTCGTCGCGGGCAGTATGCCTAGCCTGGTCCACCACCTCTTGGGCATCTGCTCCTGCTCCTGCCAGATTATCCTGCCTCTGTCGGTGCCGTCTTCGCGCGCTGCTAGATACATCCGGTTCATCCAAGTGCCTCGTGTAACTCCGACTTGGGCGGGGGGTTGAATGAATCCTCTCCCGGCTATAGGAATAAGCTTGCTGCTGTGTTAACGCCGTGTCCAGCAACTCCTTAGCCCGTCGTGCCTCCATTGCTATGGGGGACGTCCCCTCAATGGGAAGAGCGGCCAGCCGTGAAGCGGCGGTGACAATGTTGTCCAAAGGGTTAGAATAATGACCGGGAGGGGTGGGTACGTGCTGTGTCGACACAACTTGGCGATTTAGCTCCGCGGTTGACGGCTGAACCGACGAGCCTGTCCCCGAGGCTCCTCCCCGGTTTACCTCTGGACGGTTACTGGTCCCTGCTCCTAGTGTGCTGAAGAGATTCCTTGCCTCATAAACCGGCGGCAAACGAGATCGTTGTCTTCTGTACATTACCTCCTGCGAAGCGTTCTGATCCAACCTGAGCCGGAAAGCTTGGGAATCTAGCTCTGCCTGTCTTGTAGCTATCCTGGCCTTCTCCGCATCCAGAGCCAACTTAGCTTCCTCAATCTGGCTCCTCACCTGAGCGACCTCTGCATCATGCTGCTCCTTGTCGGCCTGGGCTACTTCTGCTGCTGCGAGTGCTGTCAAAGTGTCGACTAGGGTGGATAGGACATCAGAAGGCGACGGGGGAAGGTCCCCAGCTCTGCCTCCCATTGCCTCAGAGGTTAACGCCTCGGTCGTTGAGGGCTGCTGCATGGGCTGTGATCCGGCCATGAAAACAGCAACCCTGTTCGGCGGATCGAAGGGGTCCGAAATACTATCGCCGTCGGACACACCCTCAGACCGGCCGTCCTGCAACAGATACAAAGATTCGGTCTCTCCAGATGAAGATTCATCGCTGTAATAGACAACTGTCTCACCACCAGAATCCGATCTGTCCTCGGCTTGTACTCCATGCACTACTTTGATGAAAACATGCTTCATGGCGGGCTGAATCCGGGCCGATCTTGCACGCTGAGCCGGCTCGACGATGTTGGGGAAGATGTCCGACTCAGGCCCTGGTTCGCCGATCTTGCCGATGAAGACGTGGATGCCGCCGAAGGGGACCCGGTACCCGTATTCGATTGAATCGGCCTCGGGGCCCCAGCCTGCATCGTCGATGTAGATCCGGCCGCGACGACTCTTGGTCATCCAGCCCACTGCGTAACCCTTGAGCCCTTAAAAGCTGCCCTTCAAGAACTCGAAACCATCGTGCGATAGCCCCACGGTGGGCGCCAACTGTCGTGGATTTAGCACGGCAGATGTCCTGGTGAAAGGACTTAGTCGTGAGGCCATCGCCCGGGTTAGCTTAAAGGGGTTAAAGCGGACGAAGGACACAAGGAGTTTATACTAGTTTGGCCCCTTCAATGAAGGTAAAAGCCTACATCTAGTTTGGTGTGGTATTGCTTGGGCTTCGATGACCAGGGAGCGAATCCGCTTTCCTGTGTCTCGAGCTGTTGTTTTCTCCCCTAAACCGTCGACGGGTCGTCCCTTTATATAGGAGGTGACGCCCGGTCCAGTTTACGGAGTCCCGAGGCCAGCTCATAAACGTGTCCGCCTCGGTCTCTACTCTTTCTATCTTACATCCCAAGTTACATGGTACGACGGTTTATAGACCGTGGGCCTTATACATGGGCCCTAAACCTCTACAGGCTGTAAGCTCCTGTTACATACTCTACTGGGCTTCTGATAATATAACTTTACCAGCGTAATCCGGACCTTCCAAGCCGGTTTATACCTGCTAGTAATATCCCTGACAGCGTTCATACAAGCTTTCTCCTAAAGAGTTGAAGGAGCTGAAGAAACAACTCGATGAGCAAGAACGTATGGGTCTAATCAGACCAAGTACTTCTCCTTGGGGCTGTGGTGTTCTATTTGTCAAGAAGAAGGATGGCACGGAATGCCTTTGCGTTGATTACCGACCATTGAACAAGAAGACAATAAATAATAAGTACCCGCTCCCCAATATCAATGAATTTTTCGAGCAGCTCAAAGGAGCCAAGGTGTTCTCGAAGCTCGATCTCCGAATGGGTTACCATCAGATTCGTATCCATGAAGAGGGTATTCCTAAGACCGCATTCAGAACGAGTTATGGCTCCTATGAATACACGGTCATGTCTTTCGGCCTTGCAAATGCTCGACCCACTTTCTCTCGGATGATGCACTTCATATTCAACCCCTACACCAATGAATTCGTGCTAGTCTACCTCGATGATATCTTGGTATTCTCCAAGAATAAAGAAGACCATGCCAAGCACCTCCGTTTGGTCCTTGACAGGCTCCGTGAGCACCGGTTCTATGCGAAGTTCTCCAAATGTGAATTCTGGCTGGATAAAGTACTCTATCTTGGCCATATTATCTCTGCCGAGGGCATTTCTGTTAACCCCGAGAAGGTTGAAGCTATTGTCAACTGGGAACCTCCGCGGAATGTCAAACAACTCCGAAGCTTCCTCGGACTCGCTAGCTATTGCAGAAGGTTCGTTGAGAACTTCTCCAAGATTGCCAAGCCTCTTTCCAACCTGTTGGAGAAGAATGCCAAGTACTCGTGGACTCCTGATTGTGATGTGGCTTTCAAGACACTCAAAGAGAAGCTCATTTCTGCTCCGGTTCTACTCCTCCGGATCAGTCCAAGCCTTATGAAGTATTTTGTGATGCTTCATTGCAAGGTCTTGGTGGTGTTCTCATGCAAGACAAGAAGATTGTGGCATACACTTCTCACCAGCTAAAACCAAATGAGAAGAATTATCCCACAAATGATCTTGAGCTAGCAGCAGTTGTTCATGCCTTGATCACGTGGAGACACCTTCTGTTGGGCAGAAAAGTGGACATCTTCACCGATCACAAGAGCTTCAAGTACATCTTCACTCAGCCAAACCTTAACCTTCACCAGACTCGTTGGGTTGAGATGATTCAAGAGTACGATCCAAGCATTGAGTATACTCCTGGCAAGGCCAATGTCATTGCAGATGCCTTGAGAAGAAAGGCGTATTGCAACAGTTTCCTTCTCAAACCGTTCCAACCTGAACTTTGTGAATCATTCAGGAAGCTCAACCTCCAAGTCGCTCCACAAGGCTTTCTTGCAAACCTTCAAGTTGCTCCTACCTTGGAAGATCAAATCCGTGAGGCCCAACTCAGTGATGCTATGGTGCAGAAAGTGAAACATGGTATTGCTAAGGGTACTTCCAAGTACAAGTGCTATCACATTGATGATAGAGACACTTCGTTCTTTGAGGACATGATTGTGGTTCCCAAAGGTGATCTCAGAAAGCTCATAATTGAACGAAGCACATGACTCACTCCTCTCGATACATCCAGGAAGCTCCAAGATGTACCATGACCTCAAGCAATCATATTGGTGGACTCGCATGAAAAGGGAGATTGCCCAATTCGTGAATGAATGTGATGTCTGTAGAAGAGTGAAGGCAGAGCATCAACGTCCAGCCGGACTCCTTCAACCTCTACCTATTCCCGAGTGGAAATTCAATCACATTGAGATGGATTTCGTCACCGGTTTTCCCAAGTCCAAGAAAGGAAATGATGCCATCTTTGTGGTGATTGACAAGCTAACTAAAGTGGCTCATTTTCTTCCCGTCAAAGAATCCATCAACGTAGCTCAGTTGGTAGAGCTGTACACCTCCAGAATTATTTATTTGCATGGCATTCCTCAAGTGATCTCCTCAGACCATGGAAGCTTGTTCACTTCCAAGTTCTGGGATTCTTTTCAGTCAGCCATGGGCACAAAGATTCGCTTCAACACTGCGTTTTACCCTCAGACTAGTGGTCAAGTCGAAAGAGTGAACCAAATCCTTGAAGATATGCTCAGAGCTTGTGTCATCTCCTTCGGTATGAAATGGGAAGATTGCCTTCCATTCACCGAATTCTCCTACAACAACAGCTTCCAAGCAAGTGCAGGCAAAGCTCCTTTTGAAATCCTCTATGGCAGAAAGTGTCGTACCCCTCTCAACTGGTCCGAGACTGGTGAACGTCAACTCCTTGGAAATGATTTGATCTAAGAAGCCGAAGAAATGTGCAAAGTCATACGTGAGAATCTGAAAGCCACGTAATCGCGTCAAAAGAGCTACTATGACGGAAAGCATCGTGTCTTGGCTTTCGACATTGGAGACCATGTCTATCTCCGTGTTTCTCCCATGAAGGGCACTTAGAGGTTCGGTATCAAGGGCAAGCTTGCTCCAAGATACGTGGGCCCTTTCAAGATTCTTGGCAAGAGAGGTGATCTAGCCTACCAACTCGAGCTTCCCTCCAACTTTGCAAATGTGCATGATGTGTTTCACGTGTCTCAACTCCGCAAGTGCTTCAAGACGCCTGAACGCACCCGTTCGAAGAGATTGATCTTCAACAAGACTTGTCTTATCGTGAGCACCCCGTTGCTATTCTTGAAGAAACTGAGCGCAAGATCTGCAATAAGTCCATCAAATTCTTGAAATTGAAGTGGTCACACCATACAGACCGAGAAGCCACGTGGGAACGAGAAGATCATCTCCGTTCCGAGTATCCCTCCTTCTTTCAGTCCTAGATCTCGGGACGAGATCTTTTTGTAGTGGTGGAGAGTTTGTAACACCCCATATGTGATACCTTCCATATATGGCAATAAAGCATTATCAATTTGATCCTTGTCCTTTCCTTGGGGGCTCTTTTTCAATTATGCATTCTTATTGTCATTGCATTGTCATGTTATTTTTTTCTTTGCATTCACGCATTACTTCATCATCACCCTTGCATCATGATCATCATATCCTTCTTTTAATTGTATTGTGTTGGTCCTTGTCCTAGCTTGTCATGTGAGTGCTCCTTGTTCTTGAGTAATGGTGATAGCAAGTTCATGCCCATGCTAAACCCTACCCCCTTCTTCTAGCACCACTCACCTCTTCTTCCCTTCTTCCTTTCTTTAAGTATTTTTTTGCAAGTGGCTTACCTATTCTTTTAAATGTTCATCCCCTTCCAACAATTCTTGTCCCATGTCCTAAATGCCTATGCCAGATCGTCACCTCTTTTGGAGTTGTTTTGGTTAGGTTTTAAAATGGCTCAAGTTTGAATTATTTTCAAACTTGAATTATTTTACTTCCTCTAAAAATGCCCAAGACAATTTTATAAAATAAAGCATTTTCGCAGGAGCTTGCGAATATTTTTATATTGACCAAACTCCTCCCCTATGTCCCTGAGCTTTTCATTTTTGCTTTTCTGTTTGAAGAAAAAGAAAAATAAAAGGAAAAGAGCAGAAGAGACAGCGCAGCCAGCAGCAGCCCAGCAGCCGCAGCCACCTGGGCCAGTCCTCGCCGCGGCCGAGCGAGCTTTTCCCCCGCAACCCGCCAACGCAGCAGCGCCGTGTCCTCCCTCTTGCCCGGGCCCGCCTGCCAGCGACTCCCCCCTCAAACGGCCATCTGCTCCATCTCCCTCTGTCCTCCTCGCTTCAGAGACGGAGCAAAGCGCGCCATCGTGCCGTGAACTCACGGACGTCGAGGCCGTGACGCTCGCGCCCCTATAAAGCCGTAGCCCCGTGCCTCCTAGGGTTTCCCCCTCTCCTCCTTCCCCCCTCCGTGCTGCGCATCTCCATGCCTCCTCCTCGCGCGCTGCCGCCGACGCCATGGCCGACCCGAGCAGCAGCTCGCCGCTGGTGTAGCTCGCCCTGCCTTCCTCCTCGACGTCCTTCGGACCCGCAGCGCTGCCCCGGATCTGATCAGAAGCAAGGCCGAGCCCAAGGACTCCTTCCACGACGTCCCCTTCGTCATCTTCTTATCGGACAGCATGCTCGCCGGACTTCCTCGCCTCATCGCCGTCGTGCTGCTGCGTCCGTGGCCCCGTCTTCATGTCCTAGGTATACTAGGTATACCCAGCCCCCTTCCCTGCTCCTTCCCGTCGCCCTTAGTGCACCAGCATCGTGGCTAGTTTCGATCCTACACCGCGCTCCCCGTGCTTCGGTCGATCTATGAACTCTTCAGAGAGTGCTCGCAGTCCGCGTGCCCCGCGTACCCAGCAGCTCCGCGCTCGTGTCATGCGCGTCTGGACGCACTCTGCAGCAGATATGCGTCTCTGCTTCGCCTTGCCGCCGCTTGTTGCATGCCCGCACTGAGCCGTGCTCATACGCGAGCCCGGCCTCTGCTTCCGCCTCACCCTGCGCACCCTCGCCTCGCAGCCGAGATCCGCCTGCACGCACACACCCCCTTGCAGGTCCCGCACGCCCGCCACCACCTGTAGTGCCCCGTCTTCGCCGTTGTTGCTCGTCGGCGCCGTCATGTCTTCTCTGTTGCGGGGAAGAAGAGGACCTATACTGGTTACAGGTTACCTCAAGAGGAGCCAGACCCCCTCTTCTGTCAGCCGCACACGCTCAGCATAGTGGCCCGAGCCTTTCCCTCGCTACCAGGTGATCCTGGGTACGAAACCCCGCACGGCCAATGGTTTAGGCCCTTTTTGCTATTATATGTTACGCTGACAGCCCGGTCCCACCTGTCGGCCTCCCAGCACCCTCCTACCCACTCCCACACCCGCAGCGCCACCTCAACACCTCCTGGACCCACGGGTCAGTGCCTAGGGCTAGGTCCAGGCTGGGTCGGCTTGACCCTTTTCCTTTTCTGTTTTTGCTTTTATTTTTATTTTTTGCATTTTCTTTTGCATATTTATATCTTTTAATATATGCATCTGATGAAAATGCTTTATATATAAAAACTGCCTAGTTTTTCATGTAGAATATTAATATGCAGTTTGTTGCCATGTTAGCAACATTTAAAATGTTGTTTGATATTATTTGTGTTTAAATAAGCTCAAACTTGTAAAAATCATAACTAAATAACCCTAACTCCAAATTTGACAAACTTTATATGTTTTGGGGGTGGAAAATGTGTAGATTAAGTTGGTGCTATTATTTTGCATGTTTAACAACTTTAAAATATGACTTTCTCAGATCTGTCCTAATTGTGTTTATATGAATATGGGAGTTTCCGGAAAATGTTGCTTGTTCTTTCCGGCCCATTTAAATTCCTAGCATGATGTTGTTGTTCCTACATGTGTGTGATCTTGGTTATTGCCATGTTGCTTGTGCACTCTTCTTGTCCCTAGGAGTTGCATCATATCCTATCCATGTCCATATGCATCATATTCATGCATCATGTGGTTGATCATTGCATGATGATTGATCGTTGTTCCGATGTTTGCATTATTGTGTTGGTTAGAGCCCGGTGACGATTCAGAGTTCGAGGTTCCTTTCGAGACTGAGTTTGAGGAGCAAGGTTACGATCCCTCCGTGGACTCAACATGCAAGATGATCATTCCCTGATATCACCTCTATCTTTGCCTATGCTAGATATCTCATTCTTTAGATATTGCCTCGATGCCTATTCCTGTTTTGTCAGCCTCCTATTGTTGCCATGAAACACTCTAACCACCTTCCTAGCAAACCGTTGTTTGGCTAAGTATGCATCGCTCAGCCCCTCTTATAGTGTTGTTAGTTCCAGGTGAAGTTTTGAAGACTGCTCCATGATGAACTTGATGTGGGGATAACACAATATATATACCTACTAAACTAATGCACCTATATATTGGTAATGGGTGGAAGGCTAAGCCTTCTTCTTGGTGTTTTGTTCCACTCAAGCCACCTTAGGAACCGATAAACCGGTGTTATGTTCCTTGACTTTTACGTTCCTAACACGGTTGGGGTTTATGCCCCCCCCCCCCTTGATAATTCGCTCTATTTAAAGCTTTTCCAGCAAGGCCCAACATTGGTTTTACATTTTCCTAATACCTAAAAGTTGCATAGGGCGTTGCAAACCCGAGTTCTTAATTAACAACCTGGGCCAGTGCTCCTCATGAGTGTTGGTCCAAACTGGGGGTCCTACAGGGCCACCTTGGGGGAACCTGAGGTCTGGTATATACCTGTAGCATCACCCATCCGGTCGTGGCGC
Organism: Secale cereale; assembly: GCA_902687465.1. Classification (NCBI taxonomy): domain Eukaryota; kingdom Viridiplantae; phylum Streptophyta; class Magnoliopsida; order Poales; family Poaceae; genus Secale; species Secale cereale. The sequence goes on from LR738711.1 coordinate 677,539,530, forward strand.
GAGACGAGATACGCGCGGCTACTATCAGGGTGTCGGCACGCTCGGAGGTCTTGCTGGATTAGTTTTACCTTTGTCGAAATATCTTGAGCACGGGATTTGGAGGATACTCGGGTCTTCCCACTTTGGAGTTAAGACTCCGCGGATCATGAGCTTGTGATGGGCTAAGTTGGGACACCCCTGCACGGTTTGATCTTTCAAAAGCCGTGCCCACGGTTATGTGGCAGATGGGAATTTGTTAATATCCGGTTGTAGATAACTTGACACCTTATTCATAAGAATACACTACCTGTGTGAGTAACCGTGATGGTCTCTTTCCGAAGGGCTTCGGGAAGTGAACACGGTGGGGGTTATGTTTGATCGTGAGTAGCTAGGATCACTTCTTGATCAACTTGGTGATCGTTGGCAATTGTTCTATTCTTGCTCTAAACTCATAATATAGTGATAGTGCTTGCTGCAAACACTTTTATAGCCTTTTCGCACCTAAGGCTTTGGTAGTTTTGATACCCGGGAACGGGATTGCTGAGTCCTCTGTGGCTCACAGATTCAACACACACGAGATGCAGGTACCGCTGAGAACAATGCAAGAGATGGTTCAGAACTTCGCTGGGAGTTCGATGAAGAGCGTGGACGTTACTATGTTTCGTATCCCGACGATCAGTAGTGGTTCTTACTAGGAGGATCCAGGCTTGTGTTTTATGGTATCTTTCTCGTTTGGATGCCGTCCGTAGTCGGACCCCGTATTATTGGGATGATGTATGTTATTGTATTCATTGTGTGATGTGGCGAATGTAAGCCAACTATCTTTTACAATTTCGTCCCTGAATTTTACATGAGATGTGCAAAGATACCATACTTGAGATCATTCTAGTATGCGCTTATGTCTTTAAGTCGTGCCTCGACACGTGGGAGACATAGTTGCATACTGGGCATTACAAAAGCACTCTTCTGTAAAAAATGGCAGCTAATCCCGTGAGCGCGAAGTTTCTGTTTTTTTACAGCAAGATCACATTAACTTTCACCCAAGTCTTCCCAAAGGTCTTACTTGGCACTGTATTGAAACAAAAGCTATAAAACATGATTACTACAGTATCTTAATCATGTCAACACACAAAAACAGTAAGGGTAAATATTGGGTTGTCTCCCAACAAGCGCTTTTTAATGCCTTTTAGCTAGGCATGATGATTTCAATGATGCTCACATAAAAGGTAAGAATTGAAACATAAAGAGAGCATCATGAAGAATATGACTATCATATTTAAATCTAACCCACTTCCTATGCCTAGGGATTTTGTGAGCACATAATTTATAGGAACAAGAATCAACTAGCATAGGAAGGCAAGACAAGTATAACTTCAAAACTTTAAGCACATAGAGAGGAAACTTGATATTATTGCAACTTCTACAAGCATGTATTCCTCCCTCATAAAAAAATTCAGTAGCATCATGAATGGCTTCAACAATATAACCATCACATAAAGCATTCTTTTCATGATCTACAAGCATAGAAATTTTACTACTCTCAACATAAGCAAAATTCTTCTCATTCGAAATAGTGGGAGCAAACTCGAAATAGTGGAATCATTACTAACTAAAGTTGACACTCTTCCAAATCCACTTTAGATGATAGCACTGTTCAAGATATCTTCCGATATGCCGATAAATCGGCCGATTTATCGCTTACCACTGTCTGACCGATAAGATAAATCGGCCGATAAATCAGCCGATATGGCGATAAATCGGCCGATATGCCGAGAAACAGGCCGATTTACCCCTTATCATGGGTCGACCGATAAGTTCCCGATAAGCGATATCCCCAACATTGGATGATAGTATTATTCATACTCCAAAAGATATAAGTGAAGTTCATGGTGTATTCTAGGATTAGTATCGACTAGAAAATATCCAAGCTCAAAATATATAAGTGAAGCACACGAAGCATTCTATAAAACCATACTCAAAAGATTTAAGTGAAGCACAAAGATCATTCTATAAGATCATACTCAAAAGATATAAGTGAAGCACACGAAGAATTCTATAAATCAAGGAAGGGCTATTTCATAGTAGCATGGTTCTTAAAAAAACACAAGGGACACAAATCATGAGAACAAAACAAAAACCGAGGTATACCGATAATTGTTGAAGAAGAAAGATGGGATGCCAACCGGTAATTGCTTGAGTATCCTTGAAATATTTACTTGGGGTGCCTTGGGCATCCCCAAACTTGAAATCTTGCCTCTCTTTATTCTTCTCATGTTGATAACTCCTCGATCTTTGAACACTTCATCCACATAAAACTTTAACAAAAACATTGTGAGATCCGTTGGTATAATAAAGCAAATCACTACCTTTAGGCACTATTGCAAACTTATTCCAATTTCATATTAGCACTTTATCTATTGTAT
>LR738711.1:677542005-677578289 GCA_902687465.1 Secale cereale
CCCCCCCCCCCCCCCGATACTACCCATAGATTCATCAAAATAAGCGATCAACACATAGAAAACAGAATCTGTCAAAAACATGACAGTTTGTAGTAATCTGGAAGTTTAGTAAACTTTTGTAACTCTAAAAAATTCTAAAAAAATATGAAAATTTGAAAAATTTGTACAGAAGTAATGTGAAAAATGTTTCAGACCCATTTGACCTTCCAGTAAAAAATGTAAAATCACGCACTACAGCCAAAGTTTCTATTTTTGTTCTGCACATAGAAAATAAGCAATCTAATCATCCTAAAACCAAAGCTTGGCACATTATTTTTATAATACAATGGATATATACAAGGGGATAGTTATTTACAGATAAACTTCCATGAAAAATTCTACATTGTTTCCGTGAGCATGAAAGCAAGTGCTCAAGGTCAACCCTCACTTCTTCAATGCATAACTTCCCAATCACTTCTCTTTTTGAAAAACTTTTTAGGCATAAGAGGCAAGTAATTTTTTTGTATTTTCATTCTTTAAAAAAAATTGTATGTTTCACCCACCACTAAACAGAAACAAAAAGGAAAACAAAATCTACTTCTACTACCCCTATAAACGATCGAGAGGGCAGATCCAAATTACGATCTAAGCCGTCTAATCACACAATCAATGGTCTAAAATATGCGTTAACGAAAATGACCTCACTAACGAAATGCTAACCCCCTCCCCCTCGCTTCGTCTCACCCGGCACGTCCTCTGTCGCCAACCGCTCCCCATTCGCCGCTCTGCCCCCGCCGCGTTCGCCCGCCTCCCCTTCATGCCGCCTCTGCCAGCCGCTCGCCCCGGCCCCCTTTGCGCCGCGTTCGCCCGCGTCCGCTTCATGCCGCCTCTGCCAGCCGCTCGCCCCGGCCCCCTTCGCTCCGCCAACGCCGCCAGCCGCTCACCTTTCCTCCCCACCGTCTGCCTTTGACAGTGCCGCTGCTCCCACGCACATCCATCTATAGCTGGCCCTCTTTCTTTCACTCCTCCGCCTCTCCCGCTGGCTGCTCCTCTGTTGATCCCTGCCGCTAAGCCTCCAGTAATTGCCGCCGCCACCGCCGCCGCCACCATTCGTGTTGCGCACTCTCTCCCAACTCCATCCACGCATGTTTCTCTTACCCACCCATCCCCATGCCAGATCCCCTTGTTCATGCGTGATGGCGCGCGACATACTTCTTGCGAAAAGATTCTCCTAAAGCGGTCGTGCATCGGTGACGCAAAGGAAGGCCTCAAGGAGGCCGGACCAGATCCCCGCGGGTCTAGGTGGCCGCCATCTACATCTTCAGGTATGTCGACGAAGTGAACAAAAGGAGGTCGTCGGGGCATCGTTGATGGAGGAGGTGGCCACCCGGTGATGCTATGCCCAATATGATATAGAAGGAGTTGGTCTGCCTCAGTTTCAGTTCCAATTCCAATCAATATAATTGCTTGGTCTGATGCAGCAAATTTTCTTCACTGCTGAACCTTCCTGACAGATTTAACACATGGAGCTCGGGCCTCATATATCTGCAGATGATATGTCATCATAGTAAATGTATTTATTTGTTTGCTAGGTACGGATGACTTGAGAAATAGTACTGTTATATTACTTGAGCATGTCTTAGTAGTTAATAACTTAGTATACTTGTGAAACATGTTGTACCGTTAGCTGCATCTCTACAGTTCGCTCCAGGCAACATCTATGCATCTCCACACGACAGGGCACCAAACCTAACAAGTTCAAACTGCCAGTTTCAATTCATTCCAGAATTGTTCTATGGTGTTGCATTAACAGAACAGAGAAGTTCGCTAACAAGATTTTTCTTTTGACGGGAAAGTTCCTGACAAGATAGTACACTAACTTTTCTTTTCAAAACATCACATGGACGCATCCTATTTCAAAAGTTAGAATTCGAATTCTATAGTTTCTTTTAAACAAATCTTTCTTGCCAGCATTTCCAGACAACAACCTAATACAGTTCTACCGCTGTGGGGACCCCGACTTAGAAGTCGAGATCACCGAATGCACGTGTACAGTGATCCCAGAGATCAATGCTCACTGAACACACAGAAGCTGAATAACAACAGTCTTACATCCATACATATTGTCTTACACAAATTAAGGCCATTATGGCCAAGTCTTACATAGATAAAGCCTCACGGGCTGAATAGCAAATAACTCAAATAGCGGAAGTCTTCGATAATAGGTAGAACCCAAGCCATCTGCCTTAACCCTACAGGCATTCTGACTGGGATAGCGTCCTAGTTCGCATGTTCGTCTCCAAAGAACTCTTCCTCAAATTCCTGTTCCTCCATGCCTGGCCAATTAAATAACCAGTGGCAAGCCAATGAGTACTTTGAATGTACTCGCAAGCAACCCATGATGTGGTTCAAAATAACAATGCAAACTGAACATAAATGAGCAATCTAGCAATGGGCTAGAATAAATATTCTACCATCAAGTTTATGCATCAATAAACTCGCGTAACCTCGAAGACAGGTTACCGATATCAACATGAATATGATTCAACTCATCGAGTCAAGTCACCACCTTGACTCATCACACACATACTTTCACTGATGAAGTAAAATTCTGGACATAGTTTAAGTAGCACCACCCAACTGTCCATGACCGTGGACACGGCTATTCGAATAGTTTTACACTCTGCAGAGGTTGCGCACTTTACCCACAAGATCCGGGAAGCTTTCGTGTCATCCACGGTCCCGCAGTACCTCAAGTACTCGGGGGAAGCACCCGGTCATTATCTTTCCTTAGACGACACTAACATAGAGTCCACTCGTTGGTACACGGCCTTCGGGTACAAACAATAGATCACGGGACTTGCCCTAATTTCAATGTCACGCGTACCCGAAGGGACCAACGGTGTGTCCGGTGCCCTGTAAAAATAGTCATGGCCGTCTATCCAAGCACGACCCCGTCCCGGGAAAGACCTCAAGTCTTCCCGTCACTAGTAATGTGGGCACCATGCTAGTATCGACCTAAGTAATCAATAAAGCCCCGTCCCATAAGGGGTAGTGTGGTTGCACATGTTTGGTTGGGACGGTAGTCACACATAAATCTAATCCATAATTTCACCCATGCACACGATTTACCGGCACATCACTTCTTTCTCAAGTGATGACCTAACTCAACATCACCCTCGGGCATTAGGGGCACCCGATGGGTTCATGCAAAGATTCCAACCATGAAGGTTCAAATCACACATGCATCACTAAGCATCACTACTTACTATTTGCACGTCATCTAGCATATAGCAAGATCAAGATCAAAGCATGCATCATGTGGTGGTTCAACTAGGTCACCATTGTAATGCTATCATCATGCATCGGAATCAAACGGGTTCCGAAGAACAAGTGTATCATGGTCAAAGGGCTGCTTACCTGGATTGGCTTGGTCTTCAAAGTCTTCAAATCCTTCTCCTTCTCCTTCTTCAGCAACTTCGTCAAATACGGTATCTATACGTCGCATAATAACAACGGAAAAATAAGACCTCAAATAAAACAGAAAAATCAAAGTGCTCAGAAAAATGTCAACTTATTTTTGTTAAATACTAGAGGGATTTCTAAGATGGAGAAAATTCTTAGTTGGAGTTTTGGAGTAACATAATGGAATCTAATAATTTTAGAACATGAGTTTTATTGCTCAAATTTGAATATAAATTTGAATAGAACAGAAAAGTTTCATGGATGTGTGTGAAAGTGACACCATTAAATAGGTTGGAATATTACAAGAATTTAGGAGTTGGAATTATTTCATTTGGACCAATATTCATTTCTGTAAGAATGTTTGAAATAATTAGAGAAAAGAAAAGAGGAAAATGCCCTGTGCAACTGGGCCAGAGGGGCCACAGTGCACGGCCCAGGGCATCCAGCCCAGCCGCCCGGGTGCCAGCGCGCGCACGTCAGGTTTTCAAACCTGACGGGCGAGGCCCGGCGGTCAGCGGCTGTGAGGGGAGGGAGAGAGGGGTGAGGATGAGAGGCGGGGCCCGCCTGTCATCTTCAACCTCACGGCCACGGCGACGGCGAGCTCACTGGCGATGATTCCGGCCACGGCGACGACAACGGAGGGCATGGATGGGTTCAACGACGAGTTGCGGAGGTAGTGGTGGTGGTGCGGCACGCCGGGGAGGTCGGGTTCGTCGGCGGCGAGGTGGGATGGCGGAGGGTCGTCGGGAACCTTCTGGCTAGCTCGTTTCTGGCAGCTGCAGAAGGGGAAAGAGGAGGGGAACACATCAGTGATGCATGGCAGTTCTAGATCGGGCAGAAGGAGGGGCGGAGGAGGCCCGTACTGCGAGATCGCCGGCGGCCCGACGCGGCGGAGCTCCGGTCGATCCCGAGCACTAAAGCTCTTCGGGGATGAACTGGCGGTGCTGGGGGACTGCAGAGGATGTGGTGAAGCTGCTAGTGCTGAGAGGAGGGCTCGGGGGGTCCTATTTATAGGGGAACGGCGGGGTCCCGTGGACCTGTGCGCCGGCGAGCTCCTGCTCGACGCTACAGCGCACGGGAGGCGACGGGAGTGTGTCTGCGGCGTTGCTGGACGAGCCCTACGTCCATTTGAGGAGAGAGGAGGAGCGGAGAGGCTTCCAGACCGTGCGCGCGTGCGAGCCCGAGGAGTGGGCGTCGCGGGCGGCCGGTGCGTGTGTGGCGACGGCCACTGGAGTGCGCAGGAGGAGGGGGACAGCACCGGTGGAGGCTGCGGACGTCGAGGTGCGTTGAGAGGCGCGAGGGGGGAGCCCGAGGTTGTCGGGGGCAGGTGATTGGGCGAAGCTACAGTGCGTGGGCGCACTGTAGCGCGCTCTGGAGCGCCCTTATCGCATGCCATGGCATGCCATTGGGCCTCTGGACGCGTCCACCGTGTCTGGGGGGTCCAGGGTGATGCAAGCACTACAGTTGAAGCTTTGGATGCTTTGGAGATGCTGTGAGAGAGAAGAGAGGCTGGTGACTTGGTAGAAAATGGATGTCCAGCTGGGTGAACTAGGGTTTTTACCCCTCAATCATGGAGCTGGGGACTTGGGGAAGTTACTGGAGGTAGCTAGTAACTAGATGAACGTGTGGTAGAAAGTTGAGGCCAAGGTAAAAGGTAAAAGTGATTAAGAAGAGGGTTTTAGCAATTCTGCAGAAGGTGTTTGATCAGTGTTTGGTCAGGCAAATGATCTCCACTTGCCATGACACTTAACAGGATTGAATTACATGTGAAAATAGGGTGCTTCACCAAATTTGGGCTCATTTGAAGATACTAGCCAATGCAACTTTGGTGAACCCTAGAAATCAACAGAAATGGCTTCATCTTGTTTGAGTCAAGCTAGTCATCTCCCCTTGATGCACCACTTGGTGTAGTTTCATCATTTGGGGTATTGATCATGCCCACAAGGTTTGAAGCTCCAGGTAAAAAGTTGGTAATGTAAAGTTGTTCAAATTTGCATTTGAACAGAAAGGGTTTTGGGGTGTTCTGATCAAGTTGCTCTATTCCAAATCTTGTGCCATTTGGTCTAGGTGCCTTATTTGGCCATTCTAGCATGTGCACCAAATTTGAGAGCATTTGGACAATTTTGGCAATGTAGAGTTGCTCAAACTTCAAATATGGACATAATGGTTATGAAGGGGTTTGAGGATGTTTTCTTGCTTCCCAAGGCATGGGACTTGGCAAGATCATCAAATATGTCATATGTGACATGATAGAATTTCCCTGGAATTTTTGGAGAATATTTCCTTTGTAAATATTTCAAAAGCTTGAAATATCCAAAAAGGGTTTTAGAGGGATTAACCCATTATTTTGAACATGACCAAGTGTTGAAACTCTTATATATGGACAATATATGTCCTATGAGTCTCCCTGAATTTTGGCAAATATTTTTGAAATAGTTAAATAATTTTTCCCTATTAAAGACCATTTCTGGTCTTAAGAAAAAGCTTTTAAATAAAATAGGAAAATAACTTTTAAAATTATACTTTTGTGGTTTCTGGGAGTCCTATGACTACTAGGTTTCAAATGTACTTTTTGAAATAATTTTCTCACCCTAAATCAAGCACTTGCAGTGCAATTCTCAATTCAGGGGTTTTGGAAAACTAAATTTATAAAATACATTTTGGCCAAATTAATTTTGTAAGAAAATACTATACTGTTATATAACACTTGGCATGATCATTGGGCAGAAGTTTTGGGTATGGAGATGAATTCTACAAGAGGGAATAGTTGACTTTAATGAGCACATGAAAAAGCACATGGAGAAAAACTCAATTCAAATAAAAGCCAAATGATGCCAAAAAAATTTGCTGGTCCAAATTTTCATGCTTCATTGAGGCAAATAACATGATACAAAATGCAGGGTGTGACAGACCTACCCCCTTACAAGAATCTCGTCCCCGAGATTCCTAAACTAGGTCTTAAAAGAGATCGGGAAATTCGGATCTAAGATAGTCTTCACGTTCCCAGGTTGCTTCTGCTTCGGTGTGGTTGCTCCACTGGACCTTGAGGTACTTGATGGTACGGCTTCGCGTCCGTCGCTCTCCTTCGTCCAGAATGCGAATGGGCTTCTCGCGGTAGGTCAAATCAGGCTGCAGATCAATGGCTTGGTGATCAACATCCTTGTAGAGATTGGGCTTGTCCGGAACTTGGAGGCATTTCTGGAGTTGTGACACATGGAATACATTGTGCACATCGGATAGCTCAGGTGGTAGTTCCAACTGGTAAGCCACTTCTCCTCGTCGTGCAGTGATCTCAAAGGGTCCAATGAACCTTGGTGTGAGCTTCCCCTTGACGTGGAAACGCTTGGTTCCCTTCAGAGGAGTTACCCGCAGGTACACATGGTCCCCGACATGGAAACTCATGTCCCGACGGCGAGTGTCAGCATAGATCTTTTGCCTTGACTTGGCTGCCTTCAAACGCTCTCTGACTAGTTGGACTTGCTCTTCTGCTACGCGGAGAATATCCGGTCCAAAGACTAGTCCTTCTCCAGTCTCTGACCAGTTGAGGGGTGTGCGGCATCTGCATCCGTACAACACCTCAAATGGTGCCATCTGAAGGCTCGACTGGTAACTGTTGTTATAGGAGAACTCGGCAAAAGGGAGACAATCTTCCCACTTGGCTCCATATGCCAAGACACAGGCTCGGAGCATGTCTTCGAGAATTTGATTGACTCGTTCTGTCTGACCTCCAGTCTGTGGGTGGAAAGTCATGCTGAAGGATAACTTGGTTCCCAAGGCTTCTTGGAACTTCTTCCAGAACGTCGAGGTGAACTGGGTTCCTCGATCTGACACAATCTCCTTGGGAACGCCGTGAAGACTTACGATCCTGTCGATGTAGAGAGCTGCCAGCCGGTTGCCCTCATAAGTGGTCTTGACAGGAATGAAATGGGCCACCTTGGTCAAATGATCGACTATGACCCAGATAGAGTCATGTCCTCTATTCGACCTCGGTAATCCAGTGATGAAGTCCATTCCGACTTTATCCCACTTCCACTCAGGAACTTTGAGTGGTTGAAGCAATCCAGCAGGTCGCTGATATTCAGCCTTGACCCTTTGGCACACGTCACACTTTGCAACATAGGTTGCAATCTCTCTTTTCATCCCGTGCCACCAGAATCGTGCCTTCAAGTCTTGATACATCTTGGTTCCTTCGGGGTGGATGGAATACAGAGTGTCATGGGCTTCTTGCAGGATCAGGGTCTTCAGCTCTGTGTTGTTTGGTACGCAGATGTGGCCTTTGTACCAAACAATCCCATGCTCGTCTTCGGAGAATCCTGGGGCCTTGCCTAGCTTCATCTTCTTCTTGATGCCTTCAATGCTTGCGTGACCATCTTGTGCCTTCTTGAGGAGTTGATTCATTGGCCGTGCAATGCTAGAGAACCCTTCCACGAATTTGCGGTAATAGCCCGCAAGTCCGAGGAAGCTTCTGACTTCCTTGACGGTCGTTGGAGATTGCCATTGGGTCACGGCTTCGATCTTTGCGGGATCAACTGATAATCCTTCCTCGGTCAAGACATGACCTAAGAATCCAACTTTATGCAGCCAGAACTCACACTTGCTGAATTTGGCATACAGTTGGTGCTCCCGAAGCTTGTCTAGGACCATCCTCAGATGTTGCTCGTGCTCTTCCTCCGACTTCGAGAAGACAAGAATGTCATCGATGAAGACAACAACGAACTTGTCCAAATATTCCATGAAGACTTTATTCATGAGATACATGAAGTAGGCTGGGGCATTGGTTAACCCAAAGGACATGACCGTGCACTCGTACAGGCCATATCTGGTTACGAATGCCGTCTTCGGAATACCTTGGGGTCTGATCTTCAGCTGGTAGTACCCAGATCTGAGGTCGATCTTGGAGAACACCTTGGCTCCGCTGAGCTGATCAAACAGATCTTCGATCTTGGGGAGTGGATATTTGTTCTTGATTGTAACTTCATTGAGGGAACGATAGTCAATGCATAAACGGATGGTACCGTCCCTCTTTGCCACAAACAGAACAGGAGATCCCCAAGGGGAGGCACTTGGGCAAATAAATCCCTTCCTCAGCTGCTCTTCCAGTTGCTTCTTCAACTCGGCTAATTCTTCCGTCCCCATTCTATAAGGCTTCTTATAGATGGGTCCTGCTCCGGGCACGAGCTCGATGACGAACTCAATGTCACGGTCAGGGGGCATTCCCGGTAGTTCATCCGGAAAGACATCAGGATACTCACATACCACCGGTACTTGCTCTAGCCCAACTTCAGACAGACAGTTGACTTGAGCGGCTTGAGCGGAAGAGGAGTTGGAAGCAAACTTGACTTCGACTCCTTGGTCATTGGTCACAGTGACTGTCCGATTGGCACAGTCTAACAAGCCTTGGTGCTTGCTGAGCCAATTCATGCCTAGGATCACATCCAAGCCTTGTGATCTCAGGACGATGAGGTCTGCTAGGAAATCTACACCGTTAATGGTAATACTGACTCCTTTACAGCCTATCTTGGCTCTCATCTCTGCTCCGTGGGTTTGTACCACCATAGGGTTATTCAGGGGTGTAGGGGTCATGCCACTTTTTAATGCAAATCTTTGAGTGACAAATAAATGCGTTGCTCCAGAATCAAACAAGACAGTTACAGGTGCTGAGTTGACAAGGAACGTACCCAGCACGATGTCCGGGTCTTCCTGGGCTTATTCAGCAGTGACGTGATTCACACGCCCCTTCCCATGGTTAGGTGGATTGCGAGGAGTCGGGTTCCTTGGTGGCATCCCGCGGCCTTGTCCTTGGTTCTGCGCATTGGGGCGCGGGGCATCAGGCTTCTTGTTGGGGCACACCCTTGAGATGTGTCCGGACTGACCGCATCCAAAGCAAGTGACTTGGTTTGGATTGTTGATCTTGTTGCCACCACTGGTATTGGGGTTGAAAGCTGGCCTTGGGTTGGCATACTGCTGAGGCTGAAAGTTGGTACGAGGTGCAGGAGCTCTTGGTTGCTGATAGGTTGACTTGGCCGGGGCTGACTGCCACGGACGAGGCTTCTGGTTGCTGGAACTTCCCTTACTGACTAACTTGCGCTTGCGAGTGTCTTCCAAAGCACGCCGCTTGTCTTCAAGCATAAGTGCCTTGTTCACCAGGTCAGGGAAGGATGGGCAGTCGCACACGACAAGCGAGTATTGCAGAGTCTGATTGAGGCCTTCCATGAAGCGCTCCCTTTTTGCAGCATCAGTGCTGACATCTTTAGGGGCATACCTTGACAGAACACTGAACTTCTGCATGTACTCCTTGACAGTGCCACTTCCTTGCTTCAGGGCTCGGAACTCATGCTTTTTGATAGCCATGATTCCGGAAGGAATGTGGGCCTCGCGGAATTCTGCCTTGAAGTTGACCCAAGTGATGTCTTGTTCAGCGTGCATGACCTTGAATCCATCCCACCAAGCTCTAGCAGTCCCCCCGAGGCAGTGGGCTGCATGCGCCACCTTCTCGCGGTCTTCAGTGCATCCGACTAGTTCCAGAATGTCCTCAATGGAGCGGAACCAGTCGTCTGCATCCAGGGGTTCAGCAGTCTCGATAAAGGTTGGCGGTGCATGCTTCTTGAACTCTGCCAACGTGGAACGTCCATTGCCATTCCCCGCCGGCTGGCGGTTGTTGGTGACAGCTTGAGCAATCAGCTGAAGGGCTGCAGTGTTGGCTTGGCGTTCCTCCCGGAAAGCTTGGAGAAGCTGAGCCATGTCCATGTTCGGAGGAGGTGGTGGTGGAGCTTGGTCGTTGGTTTGGTCGTGGCCTGCCTCTGACTGAGCGAATGCTCCGGCTTCAGGCTGCTGGGTAGAGGTACCAGTACGAGTTACAACAGGCATCCTGTTGGAGCGGTAAAAGGTCTCATGACTTGGAAGAGGGAAAGCAAGATAGATGGGTGCCTAGTAAGGGGGTGGGTGTGACACTAATCAAATCATGCAAGGGCCGAAAGGCCAAAACACATTCATTAAAATCCAAATGGGTGATGTAGTCGTTTACACATTCCCGAAGGAAGAATACGACATACATCCAGACACAACAAAAGCAAACACTAGATGGTTTCATATGAACCATACAAGGACTCGACTGCGCACAGGGGTTACACGACCTATCCTACCGTAGGGGTCACAACTGGCATATCCGAGTAGCGAATAATGCCTAAGTGGCGGAATGCTCGGTCGCGTATTCCGGCTCTTCTGGGTCTTCCTCCTTGTCTTCATCTGTCTGGGCCCCTTTGTCACTTGAGGGTGTGGGGGAGTGGAGGAGTTGGATCCGACGGTGCTTCGTCGGTGGTGCAGGGAAAAGCTTGCGATATTCCCTTGCCGTCATCCGGCGTCGCCGAGGTGGTTCTTCATTCTTGGAAGATACATCCTCGGAGGGCCTTCCACCTCGGTATGCGATAGCGGTCTGTCCAGAAGGTGCTCCTTCCTTCTTGATCCTATTTGTCTTCTCTTGAGCTCGACGAAGAAGTGCCTTGGTCTTGTGAAGTTCTTCTCGAAGCTTCATCGATTCCGAGGCCAAGTCTTGTGCCAAGCTGTCGGCACATAGACTGAAGTAGGTCTGGAATCGAAGCGAGAGTCCTTCCTTCAGTGGAGGGGCTAGTGCACTGCTTTCTTCTTCACCTTCCTTCCGATAAGGTAAGAAGCGAGTTGTCATCTTGGCTGCCATCTCCGGAAGAAGCTCGCGGAGACGGGTTAGTGCCTTGAGTGCAGCAGCCTCGACAGTGAGAGGTAGTGTTGCCATCTGGGGTCCCTCGAAGAACCAACTTGTGGGAGGATCGTTTGCCTTCACGATCACTTCCACATGGTATTCCACTTCAGTGTCGCTAACCCAATGCTCAAGGTAGGTGAGGATGGGCGCTCGGTGGAACTGACACTCCTGGAGGCTATCCTTGAGAAGCAAGGGAAACCCAGTGATCAGGTGCTCTTCGGGTACATCGGCCATCTACAAAGGTGGAATAGGAGGGGTTAATAAGCTGATGAAATCTCGGGTTTAGAAAAGAAGAGAGGTTCATAAGGTTTTTGAAAAAGGGTCTCATCTAACTAACGCCCATGCTAACTAAGGCTTCCTACAGTCAGGATGGCTCTGATACCAGCTCTGTGGGGACCCCAACTTAGAAGTCGAGATCACCGAATGCACGTGTACAGTGATCCCAGAGATCAATGCTCACTGAACACACAGAAGCTGAATAACAAGAGTCTTACATCCATACATATCGTCTTACACAAATTAAGGCCATTATGGCCAAGTCTTACATAGATAAAGCCTCACGGGCTGAATAGCAAATAACTCAAATAGCGGAAGTCTTCGATAATAGGTAGAACCCAAGCCATCTGCCTTAACCCTACAGGCATTCTGACTGGGATAGCGTCCTAGTTCGCATGTTCGTCTCCAAAGAACTCTTCCTCAAATTCCTGTTCCTCCATGCCTAGCCAATTAAATAACCAGTGGCAAGCCAATGAGTACTTTGAATGTACTCGCAAGCAACCCATGATGTGGTTCAAAATAACAATGCAAACTGAACATAAATGAGCAATCTAGCAATGGGCTAGAATAAATATTCTACCATCAAGTTTATGCATCAATAAACTCGCGTAACCTCGAAGACAGGTTACCGATATCAACATGAATATGATTCAACTCATCGAGTCAAGTCACCACCTTGACTCATCACACACATACTTTCACTGATGAAGTAAAATTCTGGACATAGTTTAAGTAGCACCACCCAACTGTTCATGACCATGGACACGGCTATTCGAATAGTTTTACACTCTGCAGAGGTTGCACACTTTACCCACAAGATCCGGGAAGCTTTTGTGTCATCCACGGTCCCGCAGTACCTCAAGTACTCGGGGGAAGCACCCGGTCATTATGTTTCCTTAGACGACACTAACATAGAGTCCACTCGTTGGTACACGGCCTTCGGGTACAAACAAAAGATCACGGGACTTGCCCTAATTTCAATGTCACGCGTACCCGAAGGGACCAACGGTGTGTCCGGTGCCCTGTAAAAACAGTCATGGCCGTCTATCCAAGCACGACCCCGTCCCGGGAAAGACCTCAAGTCTTCCCGTCACTAGTAATGTGGGCACCATGCTAGTATCGACCTAAGTAATCAATAAAGCCCCGTCCCATAAGGGGTAGTGTGTTTGCACATGTTTGGTTGGGACGGTAGTCACACATAAATCTAATCCATTATTTCACCCATGCACACGATTTACCGGCACGTCACTTCTTTCTCAAGTGATGACCTAACTCAACATCACCCTCGGGCATTAGGGGCACCCGATGGGTTCATGCAAAGATTCCAACACGAAGGTTCAAATCACACATGCATCACTAAGCATCACTACTTACTATTGGCACGTCATCTAGCATATAGCAAGATCAAGATCAAAGCATGCATCATGTGGTGGTTCAACTAGGTCACCATTGTAATGCTATCATCATGCATCGGAATCAAACGGGTTCCGAAGAACAAGTGTATCATGGTCAAAGGGCTGCTTGCCTGGATTGGCTTGGTCTTCAAAGTCTTCAAATCCTTCTCCTTCTCCTTCTTCAGCAACTTCGTCAAATACGGTATCTATACGTCGCATAATAACAACGGAAAAATAAGACCTCAAATAAAACAGAAAAATTAAAGTGCTTAGAAAAATGTCAACTTATTTTTGTTAAATACTAGAGGGATTTCTAAGATGGAGAAAATTCTTAGTTGGAGATTTGGAGTAACAGAATGGAATCTAATGATTTTAGAACAGGAGTTTTATTGCTCAAATTTGAATTTAAATTTGAACAGAAAAGAAAAGTTTCATGGATGTGTGTGAAAGTGACACCATTAAATAGGTTGGAATATTACAAGAATTTAGGAGTTGGAATTATTTCATTTGGACCAATATTCATTTCTGTAAAAATGTTTGAAATAATTACAGAAAAGAAAAGAAGAAAATGCCCTGTGCAACTGGGCCAGAGGGGCCACAGTGCACGGCCCAGGGCATCCAGCCCAGCCGCCCGGGTGCCAGCGCGCGCACGTCAGGTTTTCGAACCTGACGTCCGGGGCCTGGCGGTCAGCGGCTGTGAGGGGAGGGAGAGAGGGGTGAGGATGACAGGCGGGGCCCGCCTATCATCTTCAACCTCACGGCCACGGCGACGGCGAGCTCACCGGCGATGATTCCGGCCACAGCGACGGCAACGGAGGGCAGGGATGGGTTCAGCGACGAGTTGCGGAGGTAGTGGTGGTGGTGCGGCACGCCGGGGAGGTCGGGTTCGTCGGCGGCGAGGTGGGACGGCGGAGGGTCGTCGGGAACCTTCTGGCCAGCTCGTTTCCGGCAGCTGCAGAAGGGGAAAAAGGAGGGGAACGCATCAGTGATGCATGGCGGTTCTAGATCGGGCAAAAGGAGGGGCGGAGGAGGCCCGTACTGCGAGATCGCCGGCGGCCCGACGCGGCGGAGCTCTGGTCGATCCCGAGCACTGAAGCTCTTCGGGGATGAACTGGCGGTGCTGGGGGACTGAAGAGGATGTGGTAAAGCTGCTGGTGCTGAGAGGAGGGCTCGGGGGGTCCTATTTATAGGGGAACGGCGGGGTCCCGTGGACCTGTGCGCCGGCGAGCTCCTGCTCGACGCTACAACGCACGGGAGGCGACGGGAGTGTGTCTGCGGCGTTGTTGGACGAGCCCTAAGTCCATTTGAGGAGAGAGGAGGAGCGGGGAGGCTTCCAGACCGTGCGCGCGTGCGAGCCCGAGGAGTGGGCGTCGCGGGCGGACGGTGCGCGTGTGGCGACGGCCACTGGAGGGCGCAGGAGGAGGGGGACAGCACCGGTGGAGGCTGCGGACGTCGAGGCGCGTTGAGAGGCGCGAGGGGGGAGCCCGAGGTTGTCGGGGGCAGGTGATTGGGCGAAGCTACAGTGCGTGGGCGCACTGTAGCGCGCTCTGGAGCGCCCTTATCGCATGCCATGGCATGCCATTGGGCCTCTGGACGCGTCCACCGTGTCTAGGGGGTCCAGGGTGATGCAAGCACTACGGTTGAAGCTTTGGATGCTCTGGAGATGCTGTGAGAGAGAAGAGAGGCTGGTGACTTGGTAGAAAATGGATGTCCAGTAGGGTGAACTAGGGTTTTTACCCCTCAATCATGGAGCTGGGGACTTGGTAGAAAGTTGAGGCCAAGGTAAAAGGTAAAAGTGATCAAGAAGAGGGTTTTAGCAATTCTGCAGAAGGTGTTTGATCAGTGTTTGGTCAGGCAAATGATCTCCACTTGCCATGACACTTAACAGGATTGAATTACATGTGAAAATAGGGTGCTTCACCAAATTTGGGCTCATTTGAAGAAACTAGCCAATGCAACTTTGGTGAACCCTAGAAATCAACAGAAATGGCTTCATCTTGTTTGAGTCAAGCTAATCATCTCCCCTTGATGCACCACTTGGTGTAGTTTCATCATTTGGGGTATTGATCATGCCCACAAGGTTTGAAGCTCCAGGTAAAAAGTTGGTAATGTAAAGTTGTTCAAATTTGCATTTGAACAGAAAGGGTTTTGGGGTGTTCTGATCAAGTTGCTCTATTCCAAATCTTGTGCCATTTGGTCTAGGTGCCTTATTTGGCCATTCTAGCATGTGCACCAAATTTGAGAGCATTTGGACAAGTTTGGCAATGTAGAGTTGCTCAAACTTCAAATATGGACAGAATGGTTATGAAGGGTTTTGAGGATGTTTTCTTGCTTCCCAAGGCATGGGACTTGGCAAGATCATCAAATATGTCATATGTGACATGATAGAATTTCCCTGGAATTTTTGGAGAATATTTCCTTTGTAAATATTTCAAAAGCTTGAAATATCCAGAAAGGGTTTTAGAGGGATTAGCCCATTATTTTGAACATGACCAAGTGTTGAAACTCTTATATATGGACAATATATGTCCTATGAGTCTCCCTGAATTTTGGCAAATATTTTTGAAATAGTTAAATAAATTTTCCCTTTTAAAGACCATTTCTGGTCTTAAGAAAAAGCTTTTAAATAAAATAGGAAAATAACTTTTAAAATTATACTTTTGTGGTTTCTGGGAGTCCTATGACTACTAGGTTTCAAATGTACTTTTTGAAATAATTTTCTCACCCTAAATCAAGCACTTGAAGTGCAATTCTCAATTCAGGGGTTTTGGAAAACTAAATTTATAAAATACATTTTGGCCAAATTAATTTTGTAAGAAAATACTATACTGTTATATAACACTTGGCATGATAATTGGGCAGAAGTTTTGGGTATGGAGATGAATTCTACAAGAGGGAATAGTTGACTTTATTGAGCACATGAAAAAGCACATGGAGAAAAACTCAATTCAAATAAAAGCCAAATGATGCCAAAAAAAATTGCTGGTCCAAATTTTCATGCTTCATTGAGGCAAATAACATGATACAAAATGCAGGGTGTGACAACCGCCAACTGAGGAGATGCAATTAGGACCTGGAAGCCTGGAGGAATATGGTAGAACCAAGAGCCGCACCGGACCTTCGCACGGGCTTCAACATCTTGGATCTAGACGATGGTACCAGCGCCAAGGCCGCACTGGCACATCCATATTCCAACAATGAAGTGCTCCTCGGCCTCTAATGCAGAACCTGAGGCTGCAACTGTTCCATGTGACCCAGAAGGACCACAACGAGGCATCTTGATGGACTATAGTGAGCCTCATGGCAAAATCAGGGACAAAGGAGCGAGGAGGCTTCACAGAAGCACAACTTCAATAGCTCAGCATATGTATGCCAGCAAGCACCGGAGTTGGTGGATGAGTTTTTTTTTGTCAAAACACATTTCATTTCATTTTCAGGATGCTCGGCTGGTGTCCACTGACCAGTTGTGATATTATTTCCTTGGGCAGCAAATCGAACAGAAGAAAGACAACGCAACGTGGTCGCGTCGATGATGCGGGTGCAGAGAAAGATCATGAGAATGATCAGTGAGAGCACAAACGATCTTACCAACCAGTGCAAGAGCATCTGGTGAAGCCGCAAGATCCCCAAGGAGGAGTAACAGGTGTACATTTTGTCCAGTTCTTATGTAAAAAATGTCACCTGTTGTAGCTCCAGCCTATGTCAATAGTAGCCTACTTACTACTACTCTCTATGGCTGGTGAGTGCAGATTTGTCCATGGGAAATAGTACGTTAAAACAGTGTAAAGATAGAAGATAAATTGTTGAAACACGCTGCAAAAGCCATGCCCCCGTGTGATTATATAGAGTTCTGAAGTCGACCGACCTTTCAAGTAAGGCATCTGTGAATTCTGTGGCTAAGTCTTGTTTTGCTTAGGGTTTTTTTGCGGGTTGTTTTTCTCAGTTATTCAAATGAGATATATTTTGTTTTGCATGTTGATGTTATCTCAAGGGACATGTTTTCTTATTGCTCCATTGTCACATGTATAAAGTGAATAACATAGTATAGGCATCCCATATAGGAACATACTAATTCATTTCATATTCTTTGAGATTTATGAGTCGTCGTTTTAATTGTCCTACATTAAAGTTATGTGCATTAATTGTCCTACAACCTCTAGATGGTGTTTAGCAGTATTGCAAGTTCGCTAAAAAGGTGAGAATTGGTCAATAGAAATTGTATCAGGATAATATGTGTGTAAAAGATATATTCCTGTTTTCCATCATGATACTCTGCACAATATAATTGTTTAGAACAACAAACACGATATACTCGAGTAATCAACCTTTATAAGTAAACAGGCTGGTATGAGATGTTAAAATGGGTTCCTATTTATCCATTTCCAATGTATTAATTTCGTCTATTTCTTGCTTACATTTACTCTCATGGATGTATTTCATATGTATGCTAACCGCATAAAGTTTGCCTTTTTCTTACATAAGGGAAATGAGCGCTCTTCCCGAAGCCTTCTTTTGCAAAATGGTCATCTATGGTACTAAATAAAGAGTCAAGCTAGGCCAGGTTCTTTAGTTGGGTTCATATAGGTTTAAAAGAAAGGTATGTTATGCATTATTGCATGCGAGTATAAATCTCCACACGTTGTGTATCTGATGTCACCGATGGATCATTTAGACTGGATATTTTATTTTGGAATGTCATTTTTCAGCTGTTTGGTATTTTCTTTGAAAACATAAAAGGGGCACTAGGACTATTTAAAATTTGGATTTTTTATAGAAGAAAACAAGGAAATTCATGGTTCATAAGTTTATATTCTTCATGATTTATCAATTTAAGTAAAGTACTTGATGTAATTATGCACATATGTGAATTTGTTGTGCTCCCAACCTGTTCTGTTTGATTATTATTAGTTGAAACATAATTTTGAAATGTTGTGTAGAGTTTCTATATGTTATTAGTCATGCATTGCATGTGCGTTTACTGAGTGGATTGATATTTTTTTGTAAAACATCTTTAGCTAAATTCCAAGAAGATTGCAACCAAATGCCTAAGGTTGTGGCATCATGAGATAAAATAAGGAACTACCACAAGCATTCTTCTGAAGGAAAATTACGCTTAGCACCTACATTCCAAAGACATGCTTGGAGCTGATTTTAATGCACAAATTTATCAGCTCATGGTTAGAAGTATGATAAAGCTTCTTTAGCATTTGAGCACGAAACATGTTTATGTATAATTGTTGATTATAATGTTTTCTTGTACTTGAATTTGGTAGCTATGTTGTTTCGCCAGCAATTTGAATTTTAGAGTTTTTAATATGTTTAATTAAGTATATATAAATTATCCCTCAAAAAAGTATATATAAATTAAATGCGACGTGCGAGCTTACTAGTAGGGAAGAAAGCAAACAAGCACACACGAGAATATCAACCACACGCTATTGCTCCCCGGCAACGGTGCCAGAAAAGAGCTTGATGGTCCCCAAGTGTAGGGAATCGTCGTAGAAATTCCCAATGGTGGAAGCGATAAGTATGGAGTGTCGAACCCACAAGGAGCTAAAGGTAAGGTCAATATTCTTTCAAGTCCTATCTGCCACTGATACAACTCTACATACACCGAACGTTTGCTTCCAACTAGAAATGAGAAATAAAAGTACGTTGTGGGTATGAAAAGGATAACTTTGCATGATATCGGAGAGCTAAAATATAAAAGTAGGTGCCGTTATCATAAAGTTAGAATATATTACTAAATATTATAAATAGCGAGTGTGGAATAATGATGGATCGGTGTGTGGAATTGTCCTAGGCAATTGTTAACAGGACCATTAGTCGTTGTTGCAATTTCATATGAGGGAGAGGCATAAGCTAACATACTTTCTCTTCTTGGATCATATGC
Source organism: Secale cereale (assembly GCA_902687465.1). Taxonomy (NCBI): domain Eukaryota; kingdom Viridiplantae; phylum Streptophyta; class Magnoliopsida; order Poales; family Poaceae; genus Secale; species Secale cereale. The sequence goes on from LR738711.1 coordinate 677,560,748, forward strand.
ACTTATGATTGGAACTCTAGCAAGCATCCGCAACTACTAAAGATCATTAAGGTAAAACCCAACCATAGCATTAAAGCATCAAGTCCCCTTTATCCCATACGCAACAATCCCCTTACTCGGGTTTATGCTTCTGTCACTCAAGCAACCCACTATAAGCGAATCATGAACGTATTACAAAACCCTACAACGGGAATCCCTCACACTTGCGCGACACAGAGGGCACCATAGGACAGCACCAAAATAAAACATACAACTCGTACCAATCTAGATCATCGATTACCCAAAAACAAAGGATATCTACTCAAAACATCATAGGATGGCAACTAATCATTGGATCATAATATGTGGTATAAAGCACCATGTTCAAGTAGGGATTACAGCAGGGTGCAGGAGAGTGGACCGTGTAAGAGAGATGAGGATGGTGATGATGATGGTGATGTTGATGAAGACGATCACCGCGACGATGATTCCCCTCCCGATGGCACTCCGGCACCACCGAGAGAGAGGAGGAGAGGTTCTCCCCCTTGTGCTTCCTCCTCCATGGCCTCCCCCTAGATGTGGAGAGGTTCTCCCTCTGTTCATTGGCCTTCATGGCGATGATGGCCCCTCCGGGATCCTCCTCCATGGCCTCCGGTGACGATGGCCCCCTCCGGCAGGGTGGTAGAGAGGGCCTAGATTGATTTCTTGTGGTTAAAGAGGCTTGCGGCGGCGGAACTTCCGATCTAGGTTATTTTCTGGAGGTTTCTATATTTATAGGAATTTTTGGCGTTGGTCTCATGTCTAGGGGGTCTCCGAGTCGTCCACGAGATAGGGGCCCACGCCCAGATGGGTGGGCGCGCCCCCACCCTCGTGGACAGCCCGTGACTCTTCTGGCCCAACTCTTTTACTCCAGGGGTTTCTTTTGGTCCATAAAAAATCATCAAAAATTGGCACGTGAATTGGACTCCGTTTGGTATTCTTTTTCTGTAAAACTCAAAAACAAGGAAAAAAACAGAAACTGGCACTAGGCTCTAGGTTAATAGGTTAGTCCCAAAAATCATATAAAATAGCATATAAATGTATATAAAACATCTAAGATGGATAATATAATAGCATGAATACTTCATAAATTATAGATACGTTGGAGATGTATCAGGCTAGCAGTGGCTATGTCCCGCGCCTTCATCTTCGCCCAGTGCACTTTTACACGGGAAAAGGTCATCCGAGCACCTTCTATGTAGGCCAAATGCTTCAACGCGTCGACCCGCGGACTCGCTTCGACGAGTCGCTTCACCAATCCAAAGTAGCTACTTGGGACTGGCTCAGCGGGCCATAGCTGGACTATCAAGTCCTTCATGGCCGAACCCACCATATTGTGCAGCTCGACCAGCTGCTTCATTTGGTCGTTGAGGGGCACCGGATGTTTTGGCGCATAGAACTGCGACCAGAACAGCTTCTTCGTGTCGTTCCCCTCCTGGGCTCGGAAGTATTGGGCGGCATCAGTACTGCTCCTCGGTAGATCAGCAAATACGCGTGGAGAACTCCATAACCATGTTAGCCCAAGGTACTTCTGCCCTCCGAAGATGCTCTGTAAGAGAAAAGTCTTACCATATGCTATCTCCCGCGCCTGCCTGATTTCTTCACAGACGCTGCGCGACTCACTTCGCGCCTCCTGGGCAGCCTTAACTACCGCAGTGAGCTCGAATGCTTGTTCCGAAGTCTTCTCTTCCAACGCCTCGCATTGGCGAATAGCATCTTTGTGATCATCTTCGACTTCGGACACCCGAGCCTCGTGCTTTTGGCATGGGGCCTTTTCGGCCTCTAGATCGGCAACCACTTCGTCAGCGATTGCCTTGCTCACTTCGGCCTCTTTCTTGGTCTTCGCGAGTTCGCCCTTGAGGGCCTCGAGCTTAGTGGCACCAACTGTTTAATATAAAATATCATAAAGAGTTTATACTCATACTCAATTAATATTATCAGTCCTATGGACATCTCGATTTTTCAAATCCGCATACCTTGCGTCTCATCTAAACGCTGGTTGATGCAGACCAGGTCCGCATTGGCCTGCGAAAGCTTCCGATTTAGTTCGACAACCTCTGCATCTTGTGCAGTTGCCGCAACTAGTGAAGTATGTTCAAATACAAAAGCATACAGTTCAGCTCTATAATATGCTATATTATGGATACTTCATCCGATTCTGTTCTGAATCACACAAAGTATCAAGGGTTAACAGCCGGTCTATTCTCATAACATTATGAGAATAATATACTCATAACACTTTCGAACTGCATTGGAAAGCTATGCGCACTGCTTTCTACTACTGTTCTGAACCGCAGAGAGGGGCAGTAGCAAACTGCTTCATGGAGCAGCGTTTCTGGCTAGTTTGATCGATTTCCATTGTTTTATTTGTGTGTGCGCTGATTTATTATGTGATTAAACACGCAATTCTGCGAAAAAACGACGGAAATCGATGGATTTGGCGGATCGGTCTCTGTTCTTCCGCACGGGCAGGAGCTTCGCATCGTGCTGGCGGGGTTCATATTCGATTTATAGCCGTAATCCTAGTGTGTTACTAAGTTCGCGTTCATGTTTGTGTTATTCCGCTACAAATTAATTTGCTAATAGGATTGAAATTTTGGATAATTGGTCGAATTTCTCTCTGTTCTAGCGCAAAAACGGCAAGGGGTCTGTCCTCCCGCTTCCGGATCCAAATTGTTGTGTTTTTGTATGTATTTTTTCTCTTGATTTCGGGAATTACGTGCTGCCTTACACCAATCTGTACGAATTCTAGCTGATTAAGTTGTTAATTTTGAAGAATTTTAACTGGTTGATGCTTTTTGTGTTGGAGCGGGCGCCACGGGGTTGGTCGTTTCTCAATATGTTTTTTGAGTTTTTGCGCATTATGTAGTTTTTAGAACTGCATTACAGTCTGTGTTTTTCGTCTGCGAATCGTGGAAGGGGGGGACTAGGTAAGAGCGGGTCGTTAGTTTAATTAGTTTTTTGCTTGGTCAAGCGCGGTGAACTGCAGTAATATGCAATGCGAGCTGCACCTTGTCATGTTACCGCACTGCTTTATTTGTCGTTTTACTTTTTTTTGGGTTGTCTCTGTATATATATATATATATATATATATATATATATATATATATATATATATATATATATATATATATATATATATATATATATATATATATATATATATATATATATATATATATATATATATGGCTGGGTCAATTGCCTCCCCTCCCACCTTATCCCTGGTGGCTCCCCTCCCACCTTATCCCTGGCGGCTCCCCTCCTACCTTATCCTTGGCGGTGAACATTACCTCCTCTTTTGCCACCGCTGCTTGATCTGTGTTCTTCCCAACCAGACCCTACGTGTGGCAATGGATTGCGCGTGCGGCTGCCTGGCAAGGATGGAGCCCATGCTGGAGACCTGCGTTTTTTCTGAAGGGTTGGTTCTGAACCAGAGGCAGCGGCACAACGTGCTCTGTTCCCTGCTTTATTCTTCAGGTATTGGATTTCGGGCTCCATTCGTCCATCAGATGACTGACGATGATGTCAATGATTCATGGGTATGTATTTCTTGAATAGTCTTTTCATGTGTTGTGTGTAGTTAACACTATCTGAATATTTGTAGTAGTATTAGTTTCTGAAGAAACATTTTTGACTAAGTATAAGTGAACTGCTTTCACATAGAGTTTTATTATGAATATTGTAGGAGCAGCAGCAATTTGGTCTAGTCAATATTATTATCTGATGACATCAATATTTATTATGAAGATTGTAGCAGCAATTTAGTTTCTGAAGATTGTACCTTATTCTTATTTGTTCTTATTTTTTGTTCGTGTTCATTTGCTTGCAGAAATTCCCTTCTGGTCTAGTCAGGGTAACAGAAAGTTGTGTTAATTTGGTCTTGGTTAGCAAGAATGGATATCATGATGTTGATGTTATGTATTCTGCTGGCTCTGATGATTGTTTGGTTCTCAAAGATGGCTGGAAGGAATTGGTGGAGGAAGCTGGTCTTCAGGCTGGGGATGTTGTCATGGCTATGTTTTATAGGCATGCAAAGTGTTTGGAAATTAAGTTAAATTTGCTTTAGATCAGTCTTGCTTGAGCAGCAGCAGCATGAGACAATTTTTTGTAATAATTTGACATTTTTGTGTGGCTTCTAGTTTATTTTCCAGAAGAAATCTGAGTATAAGTGAACTGCTTTTCACAGATAGTTTTTTATGTGCATCCTATTAGTAGCAGCAGTTGAAGCAATATACAGACTGAAAACACCCATTGAGCTTTTTTTCTGTAACCCACATACGGAACTACAGTGCTTAATAAAAGAGGACTGCATCAACCATTATAGTAGTAGCAGTTTTGTGAGTAAAACTCTCTGTGAACTGCTTTCATAGAGAGTTTTTTATGTGTATCCTAGCAGCAGCAGCAGTTGAAGCAATATACAGACTAAAAACACCCACCGAGAACTACAAATTGTTGATAGATACAAACCAAGGTTCTGTGCTCATAATAAGCAAAGTACATCATCAAGCAAACTAAAGCAACATAAGCAAACATTGTGCCAAAGCAAATTACAACGAAAGCAAACTAATCGACATAAGCAGAAGGAAACAAGTTGAGCAATTGTGACAGGAATCCTTGGCTATCAGCATCTGGCCTGCTTCATCAGTTCCACCCGTGGCAGGTGGAGGTGGAAGGTGATCCCCCTGCTCCGCACCCTCCAGGATGACCTCGGGCGCTTCCTTGTCTTCTCTTTTATAGAGCGGGTGAGGCCATTCTGCACTGTGGTGATGCGGTTCCATATCTCGAACGAAGTGTAGGCGTCCTTGGCAGCATACTCAATGTGCCTCCTGCTGAGAATCCAAGTCCACTGGCGGTGCTCTTGGTCTGTCATCTTTTTCTTCATGTCTCCGTAGTAGTCGTCGACGATGATGGCAGATACATCGCCAAGTGAGTCCAGTGTCTTCGTTGCTTCAGGCACCCTCCAGTTCGCCTGAATGTCGACGAAGTTGGGGATGTTCAGGTTGCAGCGTGAAAGCTTCTCCTTGTCTTGGTCGATGCAGAAACCAGCGAACTCGTACCTATGTGAAGTGAACCACAAGTTATTCTTTTGCGAACTGCATACAGACGTCATATAGAACTGCATATAGATGACAAGGAGAGACCCATCGGCCTGCAACTATATTTTACTCAGTAGAAAGAATGGCTTACTTTGGGTCGCCGAGGAACTTGTCGAAGGCAATGCATCTCTTGCCCATTGTAGCGCATACTTGGAAAAGCAGCACTGGGTGATTTTTGCCGATGGAGAGTTCAATCACGGCGGCGTACCTCTTGTCAGGTGTGTACTCGAGGTCGATGCCGACGATCTTCTCGCGGCGCCCCCGGAGAACTTCCCTGTACTCGTCGACGTACGTCACCATGGCGTCCACGTCGTTGGTGTAGACCACCGTGAGCTTGGTCTTTCCGTGCGTCTCGACATCATCGTAGACCTTGGTGAACAGCATGGCTGGAAAGAGGAGGAACAGGAGGAGGAAGCACAGTGTTGTGTGTTTTGTGAATGATCAGGGTGATGGAGCGCGGAATTTAAAGGGGAGCGGCAGCAACATCTGCCGAGCGCACGATCTCGTCCTCCAACCGGCATGGCGATCGTGTTGGTGTTCGTGGCATCGTGGACTTCGCACGTTTTCCAACCAGCCGGATAGAGGAGCGGGCGCGCGGCGCTTCGCTTGTGTCGGGCGATCGTGGGCGCGTATATTTCGCGCAGGCGAACCCCTTCGTTGTTTGTAACCGAACTGCATCGTGTTAACTGAGCCGTTTTTTTTTCATTTTGTCTATGACCTATGGGCCATGCTCGTAGAGGAGGTTATTTTAATTTGTGCCGCTGTCTCGTGGGCCCAGTCTTTTAGTCATTAAGCTTCTCTTCTTCTCTGTTTCTCACCGTCCCCTTCATTTCTCTCTCCCGCATGAAAATCCCCTCCTCTCGTGGCGGAGAGCGATGACGCCCGTAGCCGCCGCCGTCCGCAGGCGCGCCTCCTTCGTCGTCGCCGTCCGCAGCCTCCTCTTTCAGACCGTCACAGCATCTCATGGTGATCCCCATATCTTCCCGTCTGCTCCGTCGATTTCGGCGCCGGAAATCTGAAGGAAATATGCCCTAGAGGCAATAATAAAGTTGTTATTTATATTTCCTTATATCATGATAAATGTTTATTATTCATGCTAGAATTGTATTAACCGGAAACTTAGTACATGTGTGAATACATAGACAAAACAGAGTGTCCCTAGTATGCCTCTACTAGACTAGCTCATTGATCAAAGATGGTTATGTTTCCTAGCCATAGACATGAGTTGTCATTTGATCAACAATATCACATCATTAGGAGAATGATGTGATGGACAAGACCCATCCGTTAGCTTAGCATTATGATCGTTTAGTTTTACTGCTATTGCTTTCTTCATGACTTATACATGTTCCTATGACTATCAGATTATGCAACTCCCGAATACCGGAGGAACACCTTGTGTGCTATCAAACGTCACAACGTAACTGGGTGATTATAAAGATGCTCTACAGGTGTCTCCGAAGGTGTTCGTGGTGTTGGCATAGATCAAGAATAGGATTTGTCACTCCGAGTGTCGGAGAGGTATCTCTAGGCCCTCTCGGTAATGCACATCATAATAAGCCTTGCAAGCAAAAGACTAATGAGTTAGTCACGAGATGATGTATTACGGAACGAGTAAAGAGACTTGCCAGTAACGAGATTGAACTAGGAATAGAGATACCGACGATCGAATCTCGGGCAAGTAACATACCGATGACAAAAGGAACAACGTATGTTGTTATGCGGTTTGACCGATAAAGATCTTCGTAGAATATGTAGGAACCAATATGAGCATCGAGGTTCCGCTATTGGTTATTGACCGGAGATGAGTCTCGGTCATGTCTACATAGTTATCGAATCCGTAGGGTCCGCACGCTTAACGTTCGATGACGATCAGTATTATGAGTTTATGAATTTTGATGTACCGAAGGTTGTTCGTAGTCTCGGATGAGATCACAAACATGACAAGGAGTCTCAGAATGTCCGAGACGTAAAGATTGATATATTGGACGACTATATTCGGCCACGGGAAGTGTTCTGGAAAGTTTCAGAATTTACCGGAGTGCCGGGGGGGTTACGGGAACCCCCCGGGGGAATGATGGACCCTGGTGGGCCATAGGGGAGAGAGAGGGCAGCAGCCAGGAGGTGGCGCGCCCCCTCCCTAGGGGCAGTCCGAATAGGACTAGGGGAGGGGGGCGCGGCCCCTCTTTCCCTCTCCCTCTCCCTCTCCTTCCTTCCCCCTCCCCTTCTTGGTGGACTCCTACTAGGAATAGGATTGCAATCCTATTCCTAGTAGGATTGCCTCTCTAGCCGCACCATAGAGTGTCGGCCGGCCTCCCCCCTTGCTCCTTTATATACGGAGGCAGGGGGCACCCAAAGACACACAAGTTGAATTGTTTTAGCCGTGTGCGGTGCCCCCCTCCACAGAAACACACCTCGGTCATACCGTTGCAGTGCTTAGGCGAAGCCCTGCACCGGTAGATACATCATATCCGTCACCACGCCGTCATGCTGACGAAAATCTCCCGTGAAGCTCAACTGGATCAAGAGCTCGCGGGACGTCATCAAGCTGAACGTGTGCTGAACGCGGAGGTGCCGTACGTTCGGTGCTTGATCGGTTGGGTCGCGAAGAAGTTCGACTACATCAACCGCGTCACTTGACGCTTCCGCTCCCGATCTACGAGGGTATGTAAACACACTCTCCCCTCTCATTGCTATGCATCTAGTAGATAGATCTTGCGTGATCGTAGGAAAATTTTAAAATTCTACGTTCCCCAACAATGGTATCAGAGCCAGGTCTATGCGTAGATGATATGCACGAGTAGAACACAATGAGTTGTGGGCGATACTAGTCATACTGCTTACCAGCATGTCATACTTTGCTTCGGTGGTATTGTGAGATGAAGCGGCCCGGACCGACATTACGCGTACACTTACGCGAGACTGGTTTCACCGTTATGAGCACTCGTTGCTTAAAGGTGACTGGTGGGTGTCTGTCTCTCTCACTTTAGCTTAATCAAGTGTGGCTACGCCCGGTCCTTGTGAAGGTTAAAACCGCACATACTTGACGAAACATCGTTGTGGTTTTGTATGCGTAGGTAAGAACGGTTCTTGCTAAGCCCGTAGCAACCACGTAAAACTTGCAACAACAAAGTAGAGGACGTCTAACTTGTTTTTGCAGGGCATGTTGTGATGTGATATGGTCAAGACATGATGAGATATATGGTTTTGTATGAGATGATCATGTTTTGTAAAGTTATCGGCAACTGGCAGGAGCAATATGGTTGTCGCTTTATTGTATGAAATGCAATCGCCATGTAATTGCTTTACTTTTATCACTAAGCGGTAGCGATAGTCGTAGAAGCAATAGTTGGCGAGACGACAACGATGCTACGATGGAGATCAAGGTGTCGCGCCGGTGACGAAGGTGATCATGACGGTGCTTTGGAGATGGAGATCAAAAGCACAAGATGATGATGGCCATATCATGTCACATATTTTGATTGCATGTGATGTTTATCTTATTATGCTTCTTATGCTGCTTAGAACGACGGTAGCATTATAAGATGATCCCTTACAAAATTTCAAGGTACAAGTGTTCTCCCTGAGTATGCACCGTTGCGAAAGTTCTTCGTGCTGAGACACCACGTGATGATCGGGTGTGATAAGCTCTACGTTCAAATACAACGGGTGTAAGCCAGTTTTGCACACGCGGAATACTCGGGTTAAACTTGACGAGCCTAGCATATGCAGATATGGCCTCGGAACACTGCAGACTGAAAGGTCGAGCGTGAATCATATAGTAGATATGATCAACATAAGATGTTCACCATTGAAACCACTCCATCTCACGTGATGATCGGACATGGTTTAGTTGATTTGGATCACGTGATCATTTAGATGAACAAAGGGATGTCTATCTAAGTGGGAGTTCTTAAGTAATATGATTAAATTGAACTTTAATTTATCATGAACTTAGTCCTGGTAGTATTAGCATATCTATGTTGTAGATCAATAGCTCGCGATGTTGCTCCCCGTTTTTTTAATATGTTCCTAGAGAAAACTAAGTTGAAAGATGTTAGTAGCAATGCTGCGGAATTGTTCAGTGATCTGAGGATTATCCTCATTGCTGCACAGAATAATTATGTCCTTGATGCACCGCTAGGTGACAGGCCTATTGCAGGAGCAGTTGTAGACGTTATGAACGTTTTGACAAAAGGTCGGTATGATGACTACTTGATAGTTTAGTGCACCATGCTTTACGGCTTAGAACCGGGACTTCAAAAACGTTTTGAACGCCATGGAGCATATAAGATGTTCCAAGAGTTGAAATTAGTATTTCATACTCATGCCCGTGTCGAGAGGTATAAGATCTCTGACAGTACTTTGCCTACAAGATGGAGGAGAATAGCTCAACCAGTGAGCATGTGCTCAGATTGTCTGGGTACTACAATTACTTGAATCAAGTGGGAGTTAATCTTCCAGATAAGATAGTAATTGACAAAGTTCTCTAGTCACTATCACCAAGTTAGTAGAACTTCGTGATGAACTATAATATGCAAGGGATGACGAAGGTAATTCCCGAGCTCTTCGCGATGCTGAAATCGGCGAAGGTAGAAATCAAGAAAGAGCATCAAGTGTTGATGGTTAATAAGACCACTTGTTTCAAGTAAAGGGAAAAGGGATAGAAGGGGAACTTCAAGAAGAATGACAAGCAAGTTGTCACTCCAACGAAGAAACCCAAAGCTAAACTCAAGCCTGAAACTAAGTGCTTCTACTGCAAAGGAAATGGTCATTGGAAGTGGAACTGCCCTAGATACTTGGCGGATAAGAAGGATGGCAAAGTGAACAAAGGTATATTTTGATATACAGATTATTGATGTGTACTTTACTAGTGTTCATAGCAACCCCTGGGTATTTGATACCGGTTCAGTTGCTAAGATTAGTAACTCGAAACGAGAATTGCAGAATGAACAGAGACTAGTTAAAGGTGAAGTGACGATGTGTGTTGGAAGTGGTTCCAAGATTGATATGATCATCATCGCACACTCCCTATACTTTCGGGATTAGTGTAAAACCTAAAAAAAATGTTATTTGGCATTTGTGTTGAGCATGAATATGATTTGATCATATTTGTTGCAATACGGTTATTCATTTAAAGTCATAGAATAATTGTTATTCTGTTTACATGAATAAAGCCTTCGATGGTCATACACCCAATGAAAATAGTTTGTTGGATCTCGATCGTAGTGATACACATATTCATAATATTGAAGCCAAAAGATGCAAGGTTAATAATGATAGTGCAACTTATTTGTGGCACTTCCGTTTAGGTCATAATGGTGTAAAGCGCATGAAGAAACTCCATAGTGATGAACTTTTGGAATCACTTGATTATGAATCACTTGGTGCTTGCGAACCATGCCTCATGGGCAAGATGACTAAAACTCCGTTCTCCGGACCAATGGAGTGAGCAACATATTTGTTAGAAATCATACATACTGATGTATGTGGACCAATAAGTGTTGAGGCTCGCGGCGGGTATCATTATTTTCTGACCTTCACTGATGATTTATGCAGATATGGGTATATCTACTTGATGAAGCACAAGTCTGAAACATTTGAAAAGTTCAAAGAATTTCAGAGTGAAGTAGAGAATAATCATAACAAGAAAATAAAGTTTCAACGATCTGATCATGGAGGTGAATATTTGAGTTACGAGTTTGGTCTTCATTTGAAACAATGTGGAATAGTTTCACAACGCACGCCACCCGGAACACCACAGCGTAATGGTGTGTCCGAATATCGTAATCGTACTTTATTAGGTATTGTGCGGTCTATGATGTCTCTTACCGATTTACCACTATCGTTTTGGGTTATGCATCAGAGACAGCTGCATTCACGCTAAATAGGGCAACATCTAAATCCGTTGAGACGACGCCTTATGAACTGTGGTTTGGCAAGAAACCAAAGTTGTCGTTTCTTAAAGTTTGGGGCTGCGATGCTTATGTGAAAAAGCTTCAACCTGATAAGCTCGAACCCAAGTCGGAGAAATGTGTCTTCATAGGATACCCAAAGGAGACTGTTGGGTACACCTTCTATCACAGATCCGAAGGCAAGATATTCGCTGCTAAGAATGGATCCTTTCTAGAGAAGGAGCTTCTCTCGAAATAAGTGAGTGGGAGGAAAGTAGAACTTGATGAGGTAATTGTACCTTCTCCCAAATTGGAAAGTGGAACATCACAGAAAATAGTTCCAGTGATTCCTACACCAATTAGTGAGGAAGCTAATGATGATGATCATGAAACTTCAGATCAAGTTTCTGTTGAACATCGTAGATCAACCAGAGTACGTTCCGCACCAGAGTGGTACGACAACCCAGTTTTGGAAGTCATGTTACTAGACCATGATGAACCTGCGAACTATGAGGAAGCGATGATGAACCCAGATTCCGCAAAATGGCTTGAGGCCATGAAATTTGAGATGGGATCCATGTATGAGAACAAAGTGTGGACTTTGGTTGACTTGCCCGATGATCGACAAGCCATCGAAAATAAATGGATCTTCAAGAGGAAGACCGACGCTCATGGTAATGTTAATTTTTACAAAGCTCGACTTGTTGCGAAAGGTTTTCGACAAGTTCAAGAGTTGACTACGATGAGACTTTCTCACCCGTAGCGATACTTAAGTCTGTCCGAATCATGTTAGCAATTGCCGCATTTTATGAAATCTGGCAAATGGATAACAAAACTGCATTCTTTAATGGATTTATTAAAGAAGAATTGTATATGATGCAACCAGAAGGTTTTGTCAATCCTAAAGGTGCTAACAAAATGTGCAAGCTCCAGCGATCCATCTATGGACTGGTGCAAGCATCTCAGAGTTGGAATATACGCTTTGATAAGTTGATCAAAGCATATAGTTTTATACATACTTGCGGTGAAGCCTGTATTTACAAGAAAGTGAGTGGGAGCACTACAGCCTTTCTGATAAGTATATGTGAATGACATATTGTCGGTCAGAAATGATGTAGAATTTTCTAGAAAGCATAAAGGAGTGTTTGAAAGGAGTTTTTCAAAGAAAGACCTTGGTGAAGCTGCTTACATATTGGGCATCAAGATCTATAGAGATAGATCAAGACGCTTGATAAGACTTTCGATGAGTACATACCTTGATAAGATTTTGAAGTAGTTCAAAATGGATCAGTCAAAGAAGGAGTTCTTGCCTGAATTGTAAGGTGTGAAGTTGAGTAAGACTCAAAGCCAGACCACGGCAGAAAAATATAGTGAGAATGAAAGTCATTCCCTATGCCTCAGCCATAAGTTCTATAAAGTATGCCATGCTATGTACCAAACATGTTGTGTACCTTGCCATGAGTTTGACAGGGAGGTACAATAGTGATCCAGGAGTAGATCACTGTACAACGGTCAAAATTATCCTTAGTAACTGGATGACTAAGGAAATGTTTCTCGATAATGGAGGTGATAAAGAGTTCGTCGTAAAGTGTTACGCCGATGCAAGCTTTGACACTAAATCCAGATGACTCTAAGTATCAATCTGGATTCGTATTGAAAGTGGGAGCAATTAGCTAGAGTAGCTCCATGCAGAGCATTGTAGACATAGAAATTTGCGAAATACATACGGATCTGAATGTGACAGACCCGTTGACTAAACTTCTCTCACAAACAAAAACATGATCACACCTTATTACTCTTGGGTATTAATCACATAGCGATGTGAACTAGATTATTGACTCTAGTAAACCCTTTGGGTGTTGGTCACATGGCGATGTGAACAATGGGTGTTATTCACATAACGATGTGAACTATCGGTATTAAATCACATGGCGATGTGAGCTAGATTATTGACTCTAGTGCAAGTGGGTGACTGAAGGAAATATGCCCTAGAGGCAATAATAAAGTTGTTATTTATCTTTCCTTATATCATGATAAATGTTTATTATTCATGCTAGAATTGTATTAACCGGAAACTTAGTACATGTGTGAATACATAGACAAAACAGAGTGTCCCTAGTATGCCTCTACTAGACTAGCTCATTGATCAAAGATGGTTATGTTTCCTAGCCATAGACATGAGTTGTCATTTGATCAACGAGATCACATCATTAGGAGAATGATGTGATGGACAAGACCCATCCGTTAGCTTAGCACTATGATCGTTTAGTTTTACTGCTATTGCTTTTTTCATGACTTATACATGTTCCTATGACTATGAGATTATGCAACTCCCGAACACCGGAGGAACACCTTGTGTGCTATCAAATGTCACAACGTAACTGGGTGATTATAAAGATGCTCTACAGGTGTCTCCGAAGGTGTTCGTGGTGTTGGCATAGATTAAGAATAGGATTTGTCACTCCGAGTGTCAGAGAGGTATCTCTGGGCCCTCTCGGTAATGCACATCATAATAAGCCTTGCAAGCAAAAGACTAATGAGTTAGTCACAAGATGATGTATTATGGAACGAGTAAAGAGACTTGCCAGTAACGAGATTGAACTAGGAATAGAGATACCGACGATCGAATCTCGGGCAAGTAACATACCGATGACAAAAGGAACAACGTATGTTGTTATGCGGTTTGACCGATAAAGATGTTCGTATAATATGTAGGAACCAATATGAGCATCCAGGTTCCGCTATTGGTTATTGACCGGAGATGAGTCTCGGTCATGTGTACATAGTTCTCGAACCCGTAGGGTCCGCACGCTTAACGTTTGATGACGATCAGTATTATGAGTTTATGAGTTTTCATGTACCGAAGGTTGTTCGGAGTCCCGGATGAGATCACGGACATGACGAGGAGTCTCAAAATGTCCGAGATGTAAAGATTGATATATTGGAGAACTATATTCGGACACCGGAAGTGTTCTGGAAAGTTTCGGAATTTACCTGAGTGTAGGGGGGGTTATCGGAACCCCCCGGGGGAATGATGGGCCCTGGTGGGACATAGGGGAGAGAGAGGGCAGCAGCCAGGAGGTGGCGCGCCTCCTCCCTAGGGGCAGTCCGAATAGGACTAGGGGAGGGGGGCGTGGCCCCTCTTTCCCTCTCCCTCTCCCTCTCCCTCTCCTTCCTTCCCCCTCTCCTTCTTGGTGGACTCCTACTAGGAATAGGATTGCAATCCTATTCCTAGTAGGATTGCCTCTCTAGCCGCACCATAGAGGGCCGTCCGGCCTCCCCCCTTGATCCTTTATATACGGAGGCAGGGGGGCACCCAAAGACACACAAGTTGAATTGTTTTAGCCGTGTGCGGTGCCCCCCTCCACAGAAACACACCTCGGTCATACTGTTGCAGTGCTTAGGCGAAGCCCTGCACCGGTAGATACATCATATCCGTCACCACGCCGTCGTGCTGACGAAGCTCTCCCGTGAATCTCAACTGGATCAAGAGCTCGCGGGACGTCATCAAGCTGAACGTGTGCTGAACGCGGAGGTGCCGTACGTTCGGTGCTTGATCGGTTGGATCGCGAAGAAGTTCGACTACATCAACCGCGTCACTTGACGCTTCCGCTCCCGGTCTACGAGGGTACGTAGACACACTCTCCCCTCTCGTTGCTATGCATCTAGTAGATAGATCTTGCGTGATCGTAGGAAAATTTTAAAATACTACGTTCCCCAACAAAATCTCCATGGGCGTTCCCGATCTGGTGCTAGGGTTTTATTTGGAGCCAGCATCCTTTTGTTAACTTCATTTTTGTATGCTCGAATCGTAATGCCCTATGGATTGAAACTTTTGGTTGTGGTTTTTTGGCCTTCAAAATTGTAGCAATGTGCATCTAGGGTTTTTTTCTCTGTCTGTTTTTAGGTTGCTGTCTAGGGTTTAATTGTTATCCCTTTCTGTTTGCAGATACAACATGTCTTCTCCTACTAGAAGAATTCCAAGATTTGGAGGGAAATGTAAGCGAACTGCTTTTGTAGTTCTATTATAATGCCGCTCCAGCCTGATACTTTTCTTTCTGTTTGTATCTCCGTTAGATAATATAGCTTCTTCCGCACCAATTGATGCCTCACCAGTCAGCACGGCTCCCCCATCTGGTAGTACATCAAAGTGCACTGCATTTTTTATACACGGTCAATTGCTTTTGTTGAACGAAATAGTGCATTGCATCATAGATTCTGTCGTGGAATTAACACGGCAGATGTCCGGATCAACGGACTTAATGTTGAGGCGCGCATCTATGTGGTAGCTTGAAGGGGTTGGGCGGAATCGAGAGACGCGATGCAAGACACGGATTTAGACAGCTTCGGGCCCCGGGAAACATCATCCGGTAATAACCCTACATGCTGTTTGAGGCTAGATCTCATTATGATGGTGTCGCCGATAAACCGGCTCTTGGTGTCTAACCCTAGAAACTTGTCTGCTTGTGGTTTGTCTAAAAGCTTGTCCTCTTTTGGGGAGCCCTGCCCCTCCTTATATATGTTGAAGGGGAGGCTTTACATGACTAGTCCTAGTAGGACTAGGATTGATCTATTACAAGGAGTCCTAGTCTTGCTTCCTTTATGGAGAATATTCCTTGTGCTTTATTATTAAACCGGCCCACAATTAATATAAACCGGCCTTCTGGGCCTTGGGCCTTGTCATCCATGATCCGCCTGCCGGGTCACCAATATTTTACCAAGTGTAAACCGCCAAGTAGAATGCCAAGTCCGGCCGGGTTATAATTCCGGCCGGTTCATACCGCGGGGTAATATCCCCGACATTAGCCCCCAAGTTTAGCTTGGATGTGTCCATGGTAAACTTTATGCTGCAAAATAAACACCAGAACAAATTGATAGTTTGTGCTCCGGATTATGAATTCCTGTAAACCGGCACCTGATCATCTTTGAGTCCTTATCCTTCCTTCTTCTAGAAAATCCGGGTCAACAGACCAACTTCATAATCAACTTTGCTTGCATAAGAAATATTGTAAATAAAGAATCCATTTGAATCGGCCTTCCAATGTTCTGACTTGACAAAAATATTGATCTTCAAATATTCCATTGATATCCAACCGGTTTGGAGATGTAGAACTTGCCGGTTTATGATTGCCAAAATTGCCGGGTCACACAATTAATCTGATTGCTAGAACTGAAAATTTGAAGATGTTCCTCCTTTATATGCATATTACCTATAGCCCCCAAGTGCCGGGTCATTATGTAATAATGAGCAGGGACTTTGTATATATTCCATTAAAATAGCCTTGTATAATCTTGAAGAAATCCAAATTGTTCATCTCAATCACTATGAAACTGAATATTCCATATCACGTAGCCCCCAAGTGCCGGGTCATTATGCAATAATGAGCAGGGACTTTGAAAATATGACCATGTAAACTTGAATAGCAATATGTAGCCCCCAAGTGCCGGGTCATTATATAATAATGAGCAGGGACT
Source organism: Secale cereale (assembly GCA_902687465.1). Taxonomy (NCBI): domain Eukaryota; kingdom Viridiplantae; phylum Streptophyta; class Magnoliopsida; order Poales; family Poaceae; genus Secale; species Secale cereale. The sequence goes on from LR738711.1 coordinate 677,577,234, forward strand.
TTGTAGATATAATTATTGAAATGAACATTATATAATGTAACTTCCATCGTGGGGTTTGAATCCACGTCCACAAGGTTAAGAGCTTTGTGCTTTACCAACCGAGTTAGACGGGCCTTTCAATATAATGGATGAATACTTGTGTACCTTAAATTGTTGATAGGAGCGATTGGTAGCCCCCAAGTTCTGGTTTAGCTACATTTAGAAGGTGAACCGGTACTTCCAAATGAAGCAAATGATCTTTCCATTAGCCCCCAAGTGTCAAGTAGACAACTTGCTTGTGTGCTTGAGACTTTTGTCTTTGAATTGCTGCTGTTTTACTGCTTCAACTGCCCATTAGCCCCCAAGTGTCAAGTAGACAACTTGTTTGTGTGCTTGAGACTTGTGTATTTGATGTAACCTCAATCTGAATAATGTAGCCCCCAAGTGCCGGGTTGTAAGCCTGCAGCAACTCGGGACTATTCCGTTGTAGAATAAATCACTTCCATCGTTGAAATAATATCCTTTGCACTTGAAAGCGACTTTGAAGACCTTAATCATAATATTGATAACCATAATAGGAATCCAGCCATGTTTGGCTATTGAATAATATAATCCGGTTGGAAGACCGGTTCCAATGATATTTGATCACAATCGGGCCGGGTTTAATAAACACCGGTCATTTATTTTGTCATATACTGGCGACTTATAGTCAAAACCAGGCCGGTTTACTAAACACCGGTCATTATAACTGATCACGTACTGCCAATTTGTTGGCTCATCATGAAGGTCGATCCGGGTTATGATGAACGCCGGTTTAACTCTCGCTGGTGTTCATGACCCAGACTTATGATGTTATAAATAGGTGGTCAACTTCTGGAGCTGTCCCACTCGGTTTGAAATATTATAGAACACAAGAAACACCAAAAAACACAATTTTTTCAAAATCAAACTATGTAATCAAGGCTTTTTCAAAGAGCTGCCAGGCTCAAAAACTGTCGAAAGAACCAAGCCATCATGTGTTGATACCGACTCCGGATTGATACCGACTGCGGATTTTTTTTTTTTTTTTTTTCTCAC
>LR738711.1:677578299-677595350 GCA_902687465.1 Secale cereale
TTTTTTTTTTTTTTTTTTTTTTTTTTTTTTTTTTTTGTGAAGTTTGCCCTTCCTTGAACCGGATAGGAGCTCATATTCCGGTGAATTCTGCCGCTCCTTTGTGCATATGCCCTGCACAACCAGACAGACTGATCAAAGCATCTTGCTTTCTTAAAAAATAAAAAATAATAAGAGAAGTAATATTGTAGATGGATATCACCTGAGTGTATTTGAACCGGTATGTTGAATAGGCCGGATCACAGGGTGGACGGTAAAATGACCATAGCATCAGTAGCACCCCAGATATATGAATCGGCCGCGGTATTATAAGCCGGCGGAGATGAACAAGTTATCCTCTGTGTTGTAAACTGGTGCGGACGCGTGAACCGGCCGTCCGTTCATCAGGTAATGTGACACAAAGGAAAACGCCGTTGTAGAATATGGCCAATGCGTGTTTATCTCCGCAGTGTAACAATGATTTTACCTGTATATGAAAATACCAATAGGGCAGAGTAATGGTGCTCAGAGGGAAAATATCCTGATAAAGTACATAAGAGAGATAACACCTGATTTGTTTGAAGAACAAATGGGTTGGCCGACGCGGTCGTGAGAATCGGTCGCGTCGTTGTAAACCGGTGATGTCGCGCGAGACGGCCACGGTGTTGTGAACCGGCGCAGTCGCGAGAGAGGGTCAAGGCGTCTGTAAACCGGCGCTTGAATCCGTGGAATAACGTCGATCACTTGTGTCGAACAATCTTTGGCGTGCCTCCACCTCCGTGGCATAATACCATTTTATAATGAATAATTTTTCTGCATATAAAATATAGCAGGACGAGGTATTTTTGCTCGGATGAATTAATATGTATTAAAAATAAATAGGATAAATATCACCTGATTCGCCTGGAGAACAGATGAGTCGGTCGCGACATTGTAGGCCGGCGCGTGCGGGTGAGTCAATTGTAGGTGCGGATAGCGTCGTGTTAACGTGGACCGGACCGTAAAAACGGCGGCGTGCGCTCGTCCCTTGGTGAGGGAGTCGGTCACGGTGTTGGAGCCCGGCGCGCGCGGGGGCGGACTGATGAGTCGGCCGCGGCAGTGATAGTCGACGTAGGCACGAGACTTGACCACGACATTTAATCTGGTGCGATCCTCATATTTATGATGTCATTTTTGTAGTAGACTCTGTCCTGCATAAATAATACTGAAAGACAAAGTAATTGTTCCAGAAGAATTAATACGTGCTAAAAAATACTGAGAATAGATAGCACCTGAGAACACTCGGGTGGCTGTTCCGATTGAAAGAAAAAATAGCTTCCGAGCCTCCACGTGCATAGAGTACTAGTAGTTGCTTTGGTACACGTGAGAAGTACTAGTTGAAACTTGAAACAGTATTTGAACGGATCTATGTTTTGTATCTAGTTCTCTTCACGCGCCGAGTAGCAGCAACAAAACAATTGTTTCCTGGGACTTGATCCACCTGCAGAGCACATGTAGACGCGTATGTACGCGAGGGCAGTAGTAGCATTAGCTACAGCAGTTTTCATCGCCCTGGTGGCCGCTCGTGGTATACACACCCGTGACCACTTTGCTTCTTCCTCTTGCTCCAGCGAACCATTATCAAGCTCAGGACTGTACTTGTTGTTTTGCATATCCGCAAACCTCAAGGTGGATGCGGTTCGGCAAGGCCGGCAGCTCGCCACAGCCAGGCTGCGGAAGCCTTCGGAAGTGACGCCGGCTCAAGGCTGCAAAAGCATCGGGGCTGCGGCCGGTCCAAGTAGCAGTGACAACTCACAACGGCGGAGGCGAGAGCCCGCGGTGCGGCGCGGAGCACCAGTGATTGACGCAGCGGCGCGGGAGGCAACCGGGGCCGTGGCCACGGAGCAGGCGGCTCAAGGCGGCAACCGGGGCCGCGGTCGTGCAGGCGTACGGCGACGCAGGTTACGAAGGAAATACGCGGGCGGCCTGAGCGGCGAAAACGGCGAGCGCTGTGGCGGCTGGCGGTTCGAGGGTGACCAGATGGTGCCGCAGCAACCGCGGCGAGCCACGGTCGAGGGACGGACAGGCGAGGTGGAGTCGCAGCCATGGCAGCTCGACAACATTAGAGGCGACGTAAGGCCGGCAGCTTCGCCGCGGGGGCTCCTCCAGCTGGCTCTTCGGGGATGCAGGGCCGGCGGCGCGGTGAGCCATGGCAGCGGCGGGACGATCCGAGGGCGGCTCATGAGAGCAAGCGCGATGGATAGACACCGGTGTATAATAATGCTGGTGCGAACTCCATATTCACGGTAAAACATCCATCTCTTCGTGACAGAACAGCATCTGATTTCTTTTTTGGTTTGGTTTCCACGTGGAGCATGTTGCCTGGTCTTCCGTCGGTACCTTCGACCAACCCTTGTCAATATGTAGTTGCCAGCGATATTGATATTTTCCTTGTTACTGTCTGGATGTGACATCCGAAAACGACGTGCCACCGAGACCTCTTTCGAGCCGTACTCGGTTTTGCTCTCCGTATCTTCCAGGTCGTGGCCTTCTTGGCTTCTTCTCCCGTTTTGATTTTGGTCTTCGGCCTCGACGTGATCCAACTTGCTCCGGTTTTGTAATCGATGCAGCAGAAGTGCCAGCGCACAAGATGACGCGTACGTACTTATCTCGGATTAGACGATCTGGATAGATTCCTTGGCTTCTGACCCGGATCCGAATAGCGGTTTCGGGTCGAATCTCAATATTGCTCGCGCTACTCAAACCATCTTTCTTCATGTGAAAATTTTGCGAACTTCTCGATCCTGGGAAAGATCCCTCCAAGAGCTCAACACCACCGTGCGCAGGCCCCACGGTGGGCGCCAACTGTCGTGGAATTAACACGGCAGATGTCCGGATCAACGGACTTAATGTTGAGGCGCGCATCTATGTGGTAGCTTGAAGGGGTTGGGCGGAATCGAGAGACGCGATGCAAGACACGGATTTAGACAGCTTCGGGCCCCGGGAAACATCATCCGGTAATAACCCTACATGCTGTTTGAGGCTAGATCTCATTATGATGGTGTCGCCGATAAACCGGCTCTTGGTGTCTAACCCTAGAAACTTGTCTGCTTGTGGTTTGTCTAAAAGCTTGTCCTCTTTTGGGGAGCCCTGCCCCTCCTTATATATGTTGAAGGGGAGGCTTTACATGACTAGTCCTAGTAGGACTAGGATTGATCTATTACAAGGAGTCCTAGTCTTGCTTCCTTTATGGAGAATATTCCTTGTGCTTTATTATTAAACCGGCCCACAATTAATATAAACCGGCCTTCTGGGCCTTGGGCCTTGTCATCCATGATCCGCCTGCCGGGTCACCAATATTTTACCAAGTGTAAACCGCCAAGTAGAATGCCAAGTCCGGCCGGGTTATAATTCCGGCCGGTTCATACCGCGGGGTAATATCCCCGACAGATTCCCTTACCAAGGCCCATTTTCAGACATGTGGCAAACTGATATGAACTGCCTCAAGTTATTTTTTTTTATTTTTTTTGGCATGACATTAAGTTTCTTGTTATGTTTAATTGTTAAACATAAACTGCTAAGAGAGCACTGCATTTGTACATTGCTCTATATTTTTTTGTCTATCCACAATGTGGTTGCCAAATTGATATGAGCTGCATTAAGTTTTAGTTTTTCCCTCTCACAGAACTGCATGAATTTGTTTTGTTTTATATATCAAAGCGAACTTCATTTTATTTGTGGTCAATTGCTTACAGAACGAAATAGTGCACTGCATCATATATCCCTTTACCAAGGTCCATTTCATACACGCGGCAAATTGATATTCAAGTGTAGATGAACTGCATTAATTTTTTTGTTATGTTTTAATTGTTAAACATAAACTGCTCAAGAGAGCACTGCATTTCTACATTGTGTTGCCAAGTTGATATGAGCTGCATTAAGTTTAGGTCTCCCTCTCACACACATATTTTCTTATATTTTTCTTACCTACAGTTTTATGTCCTGGTGGGTCCGGGGGTTGTGGTGTTAACTATTTGATTACACGTTATTTCACAGCCGATGTTGTCGGTGGCGGGACATCTGATCAGGGCAGCATTCTACCTGAATTGAGTGAAACCCAGTCACAATCTACACAGGATTGGATGGTCCCTGATCAGATTGCAGCTGATGTTGAGAGGAAAAGGCAGAAAGCGATTGCGCTCGGTAAGACTTTCGAGAAGGCTCATAAGGCGAAGCAAGTAAAGTTTGATGAGGGTAAGGAGATACGAAGGAGGATTGCAGATTCAAAGAAGTCTGCTAAGTTTGCCCCCGCAAAGAATCCTGTGAAGAGAAAACTCAACACTATTGCAGAGGAAGGTTTAAGTTCTCCACGGCGGAGCCCGCGTGTTGATTACTCAAACATGCCTAATTATGCTGAGGTTGATGTGGATGGGATTCAAGGAAAGCGGAGACGCGCGGACGATTACTCGGGTGTTGATTTTGAGCATCCATCTAAGCTGGCACGGGAAAATGCAGCTGGAGAAGCGCTGGACAGCGATTCTGATGAGGAGGATGTTGATGTTAGGAAGGTATACGTTGTTTATTTATTTTTACAGTTTTTAAGTTGTTTCGCATGAGTTGCTGATGTGAACTGCATTTTTTATTCTTTTTTTTTGTAGATTGCTAAGAGTACCAAGAGGAAGAGGTCTAAAGATGATGTTGCGCATGAATGTCGTTTTAACAAGACTGTTCGGCTGTCCATTCCAAATGTATGCAAAGATGTTGCCTTGTTGGATGAGCCGCACAGAACTTTGGTGCGGCAAGCAGGTTTTGGCATTGTTTTCGACCTGAAAGTACAGATGAATGTTTCTCGTGTTCTCATGTGCAAACAGATGGGAAATATCGACCCTGATACGATGAGATTGGACTGCGGGTCAAACAAGGTTCTGGAAATCAATCATGAGGATGTCCATCACATTTTTGATTTCCCTATGGGTTCTCACACTGCTCCCAGGCCTGCTGTCAGCGGCCATGATGATTCGCTGGCTAATCTGAAGGATGAACTTGGTTTCAACCGTTCTCGTAGCATAGATGTGAAGGACCATCTTATTTTACTTCACACGCTAGCTACAGACCGTGCGAAGGTTAATAAGACTGTGAATGTTTTTTTCTCATTGTTTTCCAGAGCTTGCTTTGCCCCAGCCCTGCAACTCGGTTGTCCAGGGTAGCTGCTATGGTTGAAAACTTGGATTTTGCATCTATGGCTAGCATGGACTTTTGTCAGCTTGTTGTCGACGAGCTGCACGCCGCTGTGTACAAGTGGAATTCTGAAGGGAGCAAGCAGAACTGCGCTGAGGGTTGCACCATCGTGCCCCTGTTCATGTACCTCGATTCATTGAATCTTCGCACTGTATCGGTTATGCATACACGCACGCCACATGCTACAATACTGTCCCATGAGCAGTTAAAGAAGATTCACAACGCCGACATTATTGTCAAGGGAAAGATACACCTGGATACTTACAAGTTTGGCAAGCTGCCAGTCAGTGCATAGCCAGCCTTTGTGTTTGTTTTATTCCTTTTTTTTCGCCATGCTAAATGTGAACCTCTTATGTACTTATTTGTGAACTGCATCTTTTTTTGTTAATTTGTTCAGTGGAAGGCGGAAGGGGACATTGTGTACAAGCGGACTCCAGTTGCCGAACTGCATGAAATGTTTAGTGAGCCTCTTGCTAGGGAGGCTCCAATTTGACGGGTTCATGGTTTTGCTAGGGCGGCTGTTGGAGGTTTTTCTGGCGAGGCTTCTGCTGACGGCAATAAATTTGTTCAGGTCGATGAGCTTCTCGACAGGGTCATCAATTTAACTTCTGATTTCCCAACATCCGGTTCCAGGATGAGGAATATTGCTGGATTGTTTCCTGAAGGCAAAGGCCCTTCTGAAGCAGAAATTGCGGCCGCTCATAACTTTGACCGTGGGCAGTTTGAATTCCTTAAGCAGACAGTTACGAATATCAGGTCTTCATTTGTTTAGTTTAAGCAGTCTCAGGATGACAAGTGTGCTAGGTATGAGCAGGAAGCTGAGGCAATTGTGAAGGACATGAACAGGCAGGAACATGTTGTCCGGCCTTCTTTGCCTGATCGCGCAGCTGTGGATGTACGTCTTTTTTTCATATGTGAACATTTTTTTACCCATTTTGTTATTGATTTTGTGTGTGTGTTGTGGCATTGACTATTCGTTTTCGCATCCTTTTGCTCTTTTTGTAGTGTGGAGGAGAATCTTATAATGCTAACGCTTGCCGTGATGATGACCACCACGAACACTACGGTGTTGATTCTGATTTTTTGTTTGATAGGCCATTGTCCCCTGTTGACGAAGCTGCCAAAGACAATCCTCTTGACGAAGGCGTCATCGACAAGGTTTGATTTCTTCCTTTTTTTACAGTGGACTTCATTGTTTAATTTTTTGTAGTGTCCAAAACAAAGAATCATAGTTGCACCAGCAGTGGCAGCGAACTACAGTTTCAACTTTTTTGTAGTGTGCACCAGCAGCGGTAGTGCACTACAGTTGTTGTTTAGAGAAGAAGCAGCATTTTTAGCAGTGAACTGCATGATCTGGTGTTGGCTTTTGTTATAGAACTGCATTTTGTATAATAGTTTTATTTATGTTTTTGTTTTTTAGGACGGCGAATCAAATGTCGAAATACATGGGAAGGAGGCAGAGGGTGACGCTGACAAGGACGACGAGGCTGACAAGTCTAAAGAGATGGAAGGCGATGCTTCTCTGGTGAGTATAGAGAATTTGCATTTTGTGTTTTATTTTTATTTTTCATGCGAGCCTCATGGCCCGTTTTCTTAGTGAACTGCATTCTCTCTTTGTGTACTGTGTTTTATTTTTTAACTCATCAGAACTGCGGATTAAATGTTGAAATCCAAGCGGAGCGCACCATGGAGGATGATAATGTAGAAGGGAGAGAAGGAGAGGAGCCTAATGCGGAGGTTGATAAGGCAGAAGGTAGAGAAGGAGGGGAGTGTTCTGTTGAGGCTGATAAGGCACAAGAGAGAGAAGGAAGGGAGGATATTGTGGATGGTGATAAGCATGAAGAGAGAGAAGGAGCTCCTCGTGTTATAGTTGAAATAGCAGAAGAGAGAGAAGGATCTCCTAGAGTTGGATTTGATGCTGCGGGGACATCCGCTGGCATTGATGGTGTTGTTGGGCCTACTGTTTTGTTGGTTGGCGATGAGGTTCCTGAGAAATTTTGTGTCGTCCCTCGCGCCCCCGAGCAATCTGATGGCAATCTGGCTTTCCAAGCCGAGACAACCAAAGTCCCAGCTGAGACAGTTTCGATTGGTTCTGAAGAGGAACAACCAAGACTCTCTCAGGACATGAGCAATCAAGCGTCGCTTGACGATGATATTACCGGGCTGGATCACTTGACGCTCAGTGAAGATGGATCTGAGCAGCCACATGAAGTGTATTCTGAAACCGAAGGTAAGCGAACTGCATTATTTTTCTTCTTTCCCGGGCGAATGGACCGTGTTGTTTTATTCTTTGATATTGTTCCCACTCTGTATGCAGATGAGGAATTACCTGTTGTTACTCCTTCGAGCATTAATCCAGCTCTTCTGAGAAGATACAATGAGTTATATGACGCTGTTACGAGGGCTAGGAGGGATAATAAGAAGAAGTATGACATTTTTTGTCTTACAGCCCGGTTATTTAATATGTTATTTTTTCAGGGACACCCATCTTATCACTTTTTGCTGGGCTTTTTTCTTCTTGTCTGAAGGCATCTAGTTGCATTCAAGGGCGAGTTTGATGATATTACTATCGGTCAGGTTGGCGAGTCTTTTTGGTCATATGGAACGCTGAGCACGCGCCTCGCAAATATTGGCGTCTCTATGTTAGCTGAGAGGTTCAAAGGATCTCAAACGATGATTGTCCCATACAACCTATGTGTAAGCATTTTCATTAATTTATATTTATCACTCATCCAATTTTTATTGTGCTATAAGCATTTTCATTAACTCTCTGGTTTTGTCTTTTTGGTAGAATTCCATTTGGAACGGCGGTGCCACAAATAGGGCTTTGAAAAAGATGTTTTCTTCAAGCGCAGAGGAACGTGTGGACAAGAAAAACTTGGTAACGCATTTTGACCATTTTCTTCATCTTGAAATAAGTTTTCTGTTTTTCTATTTTCTCATCTGGTTTGTTTTATTCTTTTTTAATTCAGATTATGTTTGCAACATTTGACCCTCCTCCCGCTACAATGAAGGACGCGATAGGCCACTACTGCTTGGTCACTTTGAACCTGCGAGAGAAGCGTTTTGAGTTTCTCGACTCATTCAACGGCGCCGACAGCGCTCCTGCAAATCTTGACTTCAGGAAAATGGTCAGGAACATCAAAAAAGTTTGGAAAGATGGCAGTGCAAGCTGCGATGAGCCGTTGAACCCTCCCACCCTTGACGGCTTCGTGCTGACTCATGTTAATGTCCCGCAACAGGGAAACGGGTTTGTACTTGTTCTCCTTTCTTTTTCCTCCTTTAGTTTTTTGTGTAAGTGAGCTGCATTGTTTTTACTAAATTAGAAGCACCTTTCCCTTGAGCGAACTACATTACTAATGTGTTATTAGTTGTTCTCCCTCGGTTTTTGTGTGTAGGGAGTTGCATTGTTTTACTAACATCAGTAGCACTTCATTATTGAGTGAACTGCATTAGTAATGTGTTTATCTGGGCTTTCTTGCAGGCATGATTGTGGATTTTACATGTTCCAATTCATGCAGACCTGGGATGGTGAAACGATTGCCAAGTTTGGGAAGGAGTACATTGGCTACATGAGGAAGGCGGTGCTCTATAGTTGGCTGACCTCGTCGCATTGCTGTCTGGACCTGACATCACTTTTAATTTTTAAAGAAGGTTATTATATTTTTTCAGTCACACACCCTTTTATTAAGTGAACTTCATTGATACAGAAAGGGAGGTCCACTACTTTTGTTAAGCTTTTAGTAGAACCCCATTTGCATGTTAAAATGACTTTCGTTAGTGAACTTGATGATTCTTTTCATTTTGCTCATTATCCATTTTTGTGTGCAGGCTTTGACGAAGGCGCACACCAAGGTGGTATTTCCTTGTTTGAAACTCAGGTTCACACTCCAACGATTCAGAATTTTGTCCTTGATGAACCCCTCGTTAAGCTTGGAAAAGAACCGGTGTGTAAGAGGTTGAGGAGTGGTGCCGGCCCTTCGAATGAAAAAGCTCTTGAGAAATCTCCTGTCAAGGTCAAGCGTGGGAAGAAAGCAGTCAGCCCTCCGAATGCTGAAGATACTGATGATGATTTTGAGAGGCCACCACCAGTGCCTAGGAGGACCAGGAGCGCAGCTGTGGAACGCCCAACCGACAGCGAGGCACTAGTTCTATCAAATAAGAGGCCTGTGCAGAAGCCAACCAAGTTTAGATCTCCGGTACAGAAGTTGAAGCCTGCGAGTTTCAGCTATCTTGCGGAGATGAGGAAAGTCTTGCAACTCATCACGAGCACACCATTCAGGCAGAAATACAGCGAGTCACTTCTTTTTTCGTTAGTTTTTCCGCTTTGATTTTTAATGTGTGTAATGTTTGTGTGTTTTTCCTTTGTGTTCCTAACACCCCCACCCTCGCCGTTTGTTTTGTGCAGGTGCGCGCTTTTCATGCACATGAATCTTGTCGAAGTCTACACTATGAATGTGGACTACATGTTCTTAACTTTCACCAGAGCTGGTTTCATGGACTCGGAATTGATGGATCATATCATCAGGTACTGGAAGAATGACGAGCATATGAATGTGGTTTATCGATCTGGCGAACGCATTCTTCTGTCCCCTTTGTTTATCATGGTATTTCTCTTTTCCCCTTTTTTCTTTATTCTGCTGGAGTGAACTGCAGTTAATAGTGTCTAATAATTGGTTTTAGCAATGTACTGAACTGCATACATTATTGTGTCAACCCATGTATCTTAAATGAAACAAATTGGGAGAAGTGTGAACTGCATACTGTTAGAGAAGTGTGATCTGTTTTTCATTAAGCGCCAGAGTGAACTTTGAGGGGGAACTGCATTAACGTTCTTTTGTGAATTACCCACTCGCAGTATGTGCTTCAAATGAATGATCACGTGGATAGAGATAAAGATGGAAACGTTGTGTTGCCTTTTGTCCACGGCAAGTTTAATGTTGACGATGCAGCAAAGCAGTTCAAAGTTTTTGTTCGTGATGATGAGAACCTTCTTGATTGCAAATTAGTAAGTTATCAGATTTGCTGGTTCAGCCTTATGTACTTATTTTCTCTCCCATTTTTTCCAGTAATCCTTTTTCACTCATCAAACCCATAACAATTTTGATGAAACAAAATCAGATTTTGTTACCACGGTTGAAAGACCAGCATTACTCGCTATACACGATGAATAGGCACCGCGAGACCCTTGATATTCATGACACTAGGAGGTACAGCGGACCGTATGATCGAACAACGAGGTGGCATAAGTCTGAATACCACAGCGACCGCACTGAAATGGTAAAATTTTTCCTTTTTCACCTTCTTCTTCTTTTCATCAGTGCACGTATCGAACAACAGTTTTGTGATGTGTACTTTTGGTTTTTTTATTTTCACCAGATGATCCGGATGACTACATTATTGAAGAAGGTTTACGGAGAAAAGGAGTACAAGAGAAAGGAGTCGGTAGACTGGGTCGATGTTTCAAAGAAAGCTAGCTTTTTGGGCACCCTTGAGCAGGGCCCCAACGAGTGCGGCTTCTTTGTTCTGAAGATGGCTCAGTTTTACGACGGCAAAAGCTTTGTTGTGAAATTTGCAAAGCGTAATGTAAGTATCTTTTTTTAACCCAATAATAATCCCTCATTCTTTGATTTTTGTTGTTAGTTCTTTTTGTAGATGATCTTGTATTTTGTTTATTTTTTTTTGCTTCATCGTAGGAAGCTGCTGTTGAGGAATGGAAGGCTGAGTTCTTGTTCCAGATCCTGTTCCACCCTGAAAACGTGGTCGTAGTCACCGAGTTCCCGGAGGATCTAAGAAATCTCTGCATTTCTCTTGGCTTTTCTCCAAAACTGGATTCGCAGGAGCAGGATGAGGCATAGAATGATAGCAGATCTTTTTATGTGTGTTGATGTATTTTCGTGTGTGCTCCAAAACTTTCTGTAAACAGTATGTATGTCGCTGTGTGTAGTTCTCGATCTGGAAAACTTTTCACACCATGCTGTGTGCCTTTGTATATTCCGGTCTAGTTAGTTTTGTGTTTTTCTTTTGTGGCAGACAGTGACAATGTCAAATATGTACATAATGGAGCTTTCAGGCAATTCCTCCTTGTGAATTGTAACATGTTCGTAGCGCACTGCATTCACTCATATGAGTAGCAGCCAAGTTTTTTTAAATATACGTATCCGCACTGCATCTCACCTTATCACATGGGACAGCAAAGAGGAATTCAACGTGTTTGTCATCGAGGTTCAAAATTTTGGAAAAATTGTATTAGAAGACAGAAAATCAACTGTGTCTGCTAAGTGAGAGCTCAATTTTTACATTTTTTGCACTAAGCGCACTGCACTATATACTCGAAGCGGACTGCACTATAAGCTTTAAACGCACCACACACGCACTGCACTGTATGTGAAGCCTAGTCTCACTCTATAGATTTTTCTTCTAACTGCATTCTATATTGTTTTTGTCATCTCAGATTCTATACGACGAAGGGAACTGCATTCTCAAAATGACATTCTGATCTCAGGGTTTTCATATAGAAGAGAACTGCATTCTGAGAATGACATTCTCCTCTTATTTCTTTCATATAGAAGAGAACTGCATTTTATCAAGCATACCCCCCGCAGCACATTGATCACAAAGTATAACTGTTTTATGTTATATCTATTCATTTTGAACTTCAATATTACATGTTGAATTTTTTTTGTAGTCCATTGAACACAAGCTATATCTCATATACGATACGATATATAAAAGGATGAAGTTAATATATTTTAAAAGGTAAAACTGTATATGTGTTGAGCTATGTCCTCTTCCTGCTGCTTCTTCTCAAATTCTGCACTCATTTGTTTCAATGGTTGTTGCTGCTTCTGTTTTGTTCTTGTTGTTTGCATTACCCCTCGTAACGCGACCGTGTGACTGTGATGCTTGCCTACGCGCTGGATTCTGCATTCTGCCTCTCCCCCTCATTTTTTATGATGGTTCTTCGATGTCTTCATCTTCTTCTTCGTCTTCCTCATCTTCCTCTTCTGCTTCCTCATCTTCCTCTTCAGTTACATCAGCTTCGCTCTCTTCCTCGTTCTCTTCTTTGTCAGCATCTTCTTCGTCATCTTCTTCATCTTTTTCTTCTGTTCTATTTGGACAAGTTCTCACGTTATGCTTCTCTCTCTTGTTGCAGACGCTACATAGTCTTCTCTTTGTCATATCATCTAGTTGGTCAGTTTGGTGATCTATGGCAGCATTTTCAACCTGGATTTTTTTCAGCCTCTCCTTACATGTTCTTGAGTTGTGTCCCGCAATCTTATTGCATGATTTGCACATCCTTACCCCCAGTGGCCTTCCTTCGCTGTCCAGTTCTGGCTCAGGCCTGCTATTTTTTCAGGACTTTTTTCATTTGCTACAGCTTTTTTATTGGCTGATTTGCTCTCTTTCTTTCTCCCTTTTGTGTTTGAAACAGGTGGGGGAAGAATTGTGTCATCCATATTATGAGCTGCACCATCAGCGGCATGTTCGCGCTCCTCTCCTTTTTCTTCACTCCTCGCATCCCTGATGTTCTTTGCTTCTTCTTCTCCGTTTAGTACGTCGACTTCTTGTATGAGTGCTCTCATCCCAGCTAAAGCTCTGTTGTACCCTCTATCCGATTTGACACCCCTGTTTGCCAGGTCCATCGCTGTTTCTGCAAGTAGTCTCTTACAGCAGAACATCGAACTCCCATCTGGAGCAGTTTGCTCATAGTCTCTGCGGTCAAAAGTTGCATTTTGGCGCGCGTTCCGTGTGTATCTCTTCAATATGTACTCTTCAGGTATCTTGTCCACCCGCAGCTGACTAACATGCAAATGATGTGCACGCAGAACATGCCTGCAGCAAAGAATTTTTTCGGTTGTTCGTGTCAGCAAAGTTCACATAAATATGCAACATTTTAATGTTGGTCTGTGAACTGCATTATAAATACGTCCTGGTTTTTCTCTTCTAGTGAACTTCACTAAGTTTTTTTTTTGTTTTCATCTCTTTGCAACTAGCAATAAGTGAACTTCATTATGTTTTTTGTGTGCTTATTTTTTGTTTCTTGTCTCACTGACCTGTGTGTGTCCACAGCTTGCATTCACATTCGTAGATACCGTTCGTCACATCAGCAACTACCTGGAACTCGTGTCTTGCCCAATCAAAATCATCAGACCGGTTGTAGTGGTGCAGAAAATATTTCGTCGGGTTGTCAGGGGACTGCTCTGATCTGAATGCAGTGCTGCGGTAGTGCGTTTGCTTGAAGTGAGCAAAGACCGCCCTAGTGTAAATCTTGGAGAGCCGAACCTCGAAACCAAACTGAGTAGTAGTCTTTATTTCTGTCTGTGAAACAAAGAAAACCAGTTAAGTAGTTGTTTTTCACAGCAAAAATCAAGAAAGTGAGTGGTGTCTTATTAATTGCTCATCCAGCTTAAAAACTTTGCTCTGGTTATATACCTCGTTAGCTATGGTCTCCGCGTGCTCGACGCCCTTCCTTGTCTGGATGCACCTGTCCACCTGCGATGCAAAGATGTGTAGGTCGTGTCTTTCCTTGACAAAGTTCCTCTTCAAGATCCGGTTCATGCTTTCACTTCTCTGTGTCGATGTCATCCGTGCACAGAACACCTCCTTGTAGTAAGCTGATATCCATTCTTTTCGGTCTGTCCAGAGCGCCTTCATAATTTCATCATTTTGCAGGTTATACTTCTCCATGAGCTCATGCCAAGCGCGTTCAAACTCTGATGGCATTAGCGGGTGGTTGAGAACTAAGGTCAGCTCATCTTTGAATGTCTCATACGCTTTGTACAACAAGGACATGTGATCCTTGTATTTTTTCAGTATATGCCAATGGCATAACTTGTCCAGCGTGCCTATTAGCGTACTTTTTATCGCGGCATCCATGGAGGGGCATTGATCTGCATGTTTTTGAAAAACCAAGCAGTGAGTTATTGAGATAACTGCATATCTTTTTCTGCTTTTGCTGATTTTTCGTTGGATGGAAGAAATGGACTACAAAACTTGCCAGTGAACTGCAGTGTTATTTAAACCCATTCTTTTTAGCATACCTGTAAGTATGCAGATTGGCCGCTTGTTGTTCATGCAACGCAAGAACGTCCGGAACACCCACTCGAAAGTCGGTATTGTTTCCTCTCTGATGAGAGCCACAGCAAATATTGTACTTTGGAGGTGGTGGTTGACTCCAACGAAGACGGCCAGAGGCATGTGGAACTTGTTGGTCTTGTAGGTCGTGTCAAATGTGACACAATCTCCAAAATCTTTGTAGGATCCCTGGCAGCTCGCGTTCGCCCAGAAGATGTTTCGCACACGGTTATCGACATCTTTGTCGTAATCATAGAAGAACTTCGGGTTTATTTGCTGCATTTTCTCAAAGAAAGCCAGGAGTTTCTTCACATCGTCTTCTGTTTCCTCCCTCGTGAATTGGTGCTTCCTGCAGTTCGAAATAATAATATACTTGCAGCATTAGAGACATACAGAAATGCACAAGCGAACTTCATGAAATAGACGAGATAACGTTTTTGTTTAGTGAACGTACTTGTTCACCCAGTCACAGCTAGTGCGCCCCATAAAGTGCAGCCCACCTGACATTCTTGACAGGGTTGACATCATCTGCATGTGCGTCAGGTTGTCGCTCTGCATGTCCTTCACTAGTTTATCAAGTAACGGATCATCCGTCTTATGTGAGTGCATGTGCAGAAGCATAGCCGGGCTCTCAATCATCCTGTGGTTGTGATTGAGCTCAATCTCTGCTATCACAATCACATCCTTAATTTTTTTCAATCTCATTCTCGCCTTGCAGCCAGTCCTCTTTGATGTTTTCTCTCGCTTTCTGTCATAATCTGTGACAGTTTTCTTGCTTCTGCCTTCCTTTGAGCACACTATGTATCTGTTTGTTCTGTATCCGCCGTTTTTGCGTGTGCCAAAGCCTGCATGGCTCACATACGTGTTGTAGAAGTCTCGCGCCGCAGCGTATGATGTGAATTGCATACCTTTCACAGCCACAAGTTCTTGGAGCATGTTCTCATTCTGCACACACAATATGGAATGTTTTTTTGTTAATGAGAATGCACAAGTTGAAAGAATGCGTAAGTGAACTGCAGTAGTTAGGCAAGGAAGCTTACATGCGTGTACTGTTTTTTCTCTAACGGTGTTTGCAGCTCACCGATGTTTATTGGGCATGGAGGAGTGACAACAGATCTGTATAATTTAGGATCGCGAGGAGGCAGAAGTGTTGAGAACTTTACTTTTTTGGTTGCTTGTGGCTCTCCTTGATTTTGCTTCCGATTCTTTTGTTGCGCAGTAGGCGGCCTTGGTGGAATTCCACTCTCTCTTCGTCGACGAATCGTTTCCTCATGAACTTGCCAAACTTGCTGGGTTTCAACATTGGCTTGTGGAGGTGCTATATCATCCGTTCTGATCTGCTGGCCAAATGTTTCAAAGACACGCGTGTACCTTGGCTGCATAACTGTTATGATTTGCTCTTCATCATCATCTTCCTCATCATCTTTCTGCGCATGCTCCCCCAAGAAGACCAGATCGTCGTCGTTCTCCTCATCTTGCGCGCTTTTTTGCTTCACTGCCTTCTCCATCTCGAGTGATCTTTGGTTCATTGTTTTCATCTTTATCCTCTACATCTTCCTCCACCGAGTACGTAGTTCTGTTTGTTGTGTTAAAGAAACCCCTAGGTATTTCAGATGCTATCCATCCAGCTATCTCCCACTCTTCTTTTCCAATGCAGTTCAGGGGCTTTGTGTTGTGAATCAATCGAGGTATCTTCTGGTTTGGAGGCATAGTAATTTCCTGCACAGTATTAAGCCAAAGCGTTATGCACGCTAACAGTGAAATGAACTGCATCTTCGTACTATATATCATTATATATGCAACTGGAGAAATTGCACTTCAATTTTTCATTCTATAGCAGGGGCACTGGGAGTTAACATGAAGAAACAATGCACTTCAGTTTTAAGCCACAACGCTCTACATATGTAAGCCATGGTGGACTGCATTGTTCAGTCATAGCGCATTTTCATTTTTTCGAAGTATCTTTCTGTTTTTTACTGGGAGATACATGGCACTGCAGTTGACGTAAGAGGGCACTGCATGGTGATAAAAAGGGCACTGCAATTTGAATTTCTCATCAAAAACTAGAAAGCAAATGCACTATACTAAACTGGAGGTGGGGGGGTTGGGTATGTGAATTTCTTACATTATCTGCAAGCTTGACTTTCCTGCTGAGAGCAGTTCTCTCCTTCTGCAGATGCAGCTCGGCCTGCTGTTGGCGTCCATTCCACCTCCGCTGAAAGAACTCATGGGCTTTTTCAACTTTCGCCATTGTCGCGGGAGAAGGCTGGATGGGCACCATTGCAGTTCGCATCCACGACGACTGCGAGGTTGCCGGAGAAGGCATCATTGCAGTTCTCTTCCCCCTGCCATGCATCATCGAGGCTGGATGCTTTAGCTGGGTCAACGGCGGCGGATCTCCTAGGGCATAGGCTCGGATCTGTGGCAGGGGTGCAGCTAACTGCGCGCTCAATCGAGGCGGCGGCGCACCTAGATCGATTTGGGGGTGTTGGGGCGAAGGTGAGGGGCGGCTTCGCTTCCTAACCGTCGCCGCGGAAGAAGCCTCGCCGAGGGACTGCATCGGCGGCTCTCCGCGCAAGAAGATCGGGAGAAGGGGCGCCGCCGTTCGCTCCGCGCGCGTTCTACGCAAGAAGGCGGGGAGGGGAGGGGAGTGGCGCGCCGCGCAAGGAGGCGCGGAGGGAAGGAGGTCGCCGCCGGCCGCAGGGGCGCTGCCACGCAAGGAGGCGGGGAGGGAAGGGGGATGCCGTCGGCCGGAGGGGCACTGCCGCGCAAGGAGGCGG
>LR738711.1:677600782-677633407 GCA_902687465.1 Secale cereale
GGGGGGGGGGGGGGGTATGCTTGATAAAATGCTGTTCTCTTCTATATGAAAGAAATAAGATGAGAATGTCATTCTCAGAATGCGGTTCTCTTCTGTATGAAAACCCTGAGATCAGAATGTCATTTTGAGAATGCAGTTCTCTTCGTCGTATAGAATCTGACATGACCGTGAATCAATATATAATGCAGTTAGAAAAGAAAAAAATGTAGAGTCAGACTAGGCTTCACGTACAGTGCAGTGCGTGCGTGGTGCGTTTAAAGCTTACAGTGTAGTACGCTTTGAGTACACAGTGCAGTGCGCTTAGTGTAAAAAAAATGTAAAAAATTGAGCTCTCCCTTAGCAGATACGGTTGATTTTCTATCTTCTAATACGATTTTCCCAAAATTTTGAAACTCAACGACAAACACGTTGAATTCGTCTTTGCAGTCCCATGTGATAAGGTGAGATGCAGTGCGGATGCGTATATTTAAAAAAACTTGGCTGCTACTCATATGAGTGAATGCAGTGCGCTGCGAACATGTTACAATTCACAAGGAGGAGTTGGCTGAAAGCTCCATTATGTACATATTTGACATTGTCACTGTCTGCCACGAAAAGAAAAACACAAAAACTAACTAGACCGGTATATACAAAAGCACACAGCATTTAGTGAACAGTTTTGCAGATCGGGAACTACACACAGCGACCATACGTTACTGTTTACAGAAAGTTCTGGAGCACACACGAAAAAGACATCAACACACATAGAAAAAGATCTGCTATCATTTATGCCTCATCCTGCTCCTGCGAATCGAGTTTTGGAGAAAAGCCAAGAGAAATGCAGAGATTTCTTAGATCCTCCGGGAACTCGGTGACTACGACCATGTTTTCAGGGTGGAACAGGATCTGGAACAAAAACTCAGCCTTCCAATCCTGAAGAACAGCTTCCTGCGATGAAGAGAAAAAAACAAATATACAACATCATCTACAACAAAGAAACTGACAATAAAATATCAAGGAATGAGGGATTATTATTGGGTTAAAAAAAGATACTTACATTACGCTTTGCGAATTTCACAACAAAGCTTTTGCCGTCATAAAACTGAGCCATCTTTAAAACAAAAAAGCCGCACTCATTGGGGCCATGCTCAGGGGAGCCCAAAAAGCTAGCTTTCTTTGAAACATCGACCCAGTCTACCGACTCCTTTCTCTTGTACTCCTTTTCTCCATAAACGTTCTTCAACAATGCAGTCATCCTGATCATCTGGTGGAAATAAGAAAAAAACAAAAATACACATCACAACAAAAATTGTTCAACACGCGCACGCATGAAAACAAGAAGAAAGGTGAAAAAGGAAAATTTTTACCATTTCAGTACGGTCGCTGTGGTATTCAGACTTATGCCACCTCGTCGTTTGATCAACCGGTCCGCTGTACCTCCTAGTGTCATGAATGTCAAGGGTCTCGCGGTGCCTATTCATCGTGTATAGCGAATAATGCTGGTCTTTCATCCGTGGTAACAGAATCTGATTTTGTTTCATCAAATTTGTTATGGGTTTGATGAGTGAAAAAGGATTACTGGAAAAAATTAGGAGAGAAAATAAGTACATAAGGCTGAACAAAAGCAAATATGATAACTTACTAATTTGCAATCAAGAAGGTTCTCGTCATCACGAACATAAAGTTTGAACTGCTTTGCTGCATCTTCAACGTTAAACTTGTCGTGGACAAAAGGCAACACAACATTTCCATCTTCATCTCTATCCACGTGATCATTCATTTGAAGCACATACTGCGTGTGGGTAATTCACAAAAGAACGTTAATACAGTTCCCCTTAAGATGTTCGCTCCGACGCTTAATCAAAAAACGGATCACGCTTCTCTAAAAACAGTATGCAGTTCACAATTCTCCCCATAATTTCTTTCATTTAAGATGGATGGGTTAAACACAAAAAAATGTATGTAGTTCAGTAATTCTAAAACAAATTATTATGCACTATTTACTGCAGTTCACTTGAGCAGAAAAAAAGAAAAAGAAAAGAAAAAAGAGAAATACCGTAATAAACAAAGGGGACAGCAGAACGCGTTCGCCAGATTGATAAACCACATTCATATGCTCGTCATTCTTCCAGTACCTGATGATATGATCCATCAATTCCAAGTCCATAAAACCACCTTTGGTGAAAGTTAAGAACATGTAGTCCACATTCATAGTGTAGACTTCGATAGGATTCCTGTGCATGAAAAGCGTGCACCTGCACAAAAGAAACGACGAAGGTGGGGTGGTTAGGAGCACAAAAGCAAAAACACAGAAGAATATTACACACATTAAAAATCAAAAAGCGAAAAAACTAACCAAAAAAGAACTGACTCGCTGTATTTCTGCCTGAATGGTATGCTCGTAATGAGTTGCAAGACTTTCCTCATCTCTGCAAGATAGCTGAATCTCGCAAGATTCAACTTCTGTACAGGAGATCGAAACTTTGATGGCTTCTGCACAAGCCTCTTATTTGATAGAATTAGTGCCTCGCTGTCCGTCGGGCATTCCACAGCTGCACTCCTGGTCCTCCTAGGCACTGGTGGTGGCCTCTCAAAATCATCATCACTATCTTCAGCATTTGGAGGGCTCACTGCTTTCTTCCCATGCTTGACATTGACAGGAGATTTCTCAAGAGCTTTTTCATTCGAAGTGCCGGTGCCACTCCTCAACCTCTTACACACAGGTTCTTTCACAAGCTTAATGGGGGGTTCATCAAGGACAAGTTTCTGAATCGTTGGAGTGTGAACCTGAGTTTCAAATAAGGAAATACCACCTTGGTGTGCGCCTTCGTCAAAGCCTGCACAAAAAAATGGATAATGAGCAAAATGAAAAAGAATCATCAAGTTCACTAAGGAAAGTCATTTTAAACATGCGAATGGGGTTCTACTAAAAAGCTTAACAAAAGTAGTGGACCTCCCCTCTCTGTATCAATGAAGTTCACTTAATAAAAAGGGTGTGTGACTGGAAAAAAAATGTAATAACCTTCTTTAAAAATTAAAAGTGATGTCAGGTCCAGACAGCAATGCGACGAGGTCAGCCAACTATAGAGCTTCGCCTTCCTGATGTAGCCAATGTGCTCCTTCCCAAACTTAGCAATCGTTTCACCATCCCAGGTCTGCATGAATTGGAACATGTAAAATCCACAATCATGCCTGCAAGAAAACCAACACAAAACACATTACTAATGCAGTTCACTCAATAATGAAGTGCTACTGATGTTAGTAAAACAATGCAGCTCCATACACACAAAGAAACCGAGGGAGAACAACCAATAACACATTAGTAATGCAGTTCGCTCAAGGAAAAAGGTGCTTCTAATTTAGTAAAAACAATGCAGCTCACTTACACAAAAAAAACTGAAGGAGGAAAAATAAAAAAGGAGAACAAGTACAAACCCGTTTCCATGTTGCGGGACATTAATATGAGTCAGCGCAAAGCCGTCAAGGGTGGGAGGGTTCAACGGCTCATCGCAGCTTGTGCTGCCATCTTTCCAAACTTTTTTGATGTTCCTGACCATTTTCCTGAAGACAAGATTTGCAGGAGCGCTGTCGCCTTCGTTCAATGAGTCGAGAAACTCAAAACGCTTCTCTCGCAGGTTCAAAGTGACCAAGTAGTAGTGACCTATCGCGTCCTTCATTGTTGCGGGAGGAGGGTCAAATGTTGCATACATAATCTGAAATAAAAAAAAGAATAAAACAAACCAGATGAGAAAATAGAAAAACAGAAAACTTATTTTCAAGATGATGAAAAATGGTCAAAATGCGTTACCAACTTTTTCTTGTCCACACGTTCCTCTGCGCTTGAAGAAAACATCTTTTTCAAAGCCCTATTTATGGCACCGCCGTTCCAAATGGAATTCTGCAAAAAAGACAAAACTAGAGAGTTAATGAAAATGCTTATAGCACAAATAAAAATTGGACGAGGGGATAAAATATAAATTAATGAAAATGCTTACACATAGGTTGTACGGGACAATCATCATTTGAGATCCTTTGAACCTCTCAGCTAGCATAGAGACGCCAATGTTTGCGAGGCGCGTGCTCAGCGTTCCATACGACCAAAAAGACTCGCCAACATGACCGATAGTAATATCACCAAACTCGCCCTTGAACGCAACTAGATGCCTTCAGACAAGAAGAAAAAAGCCCAGCAAAAAGTGATAAGATGGGTGTCCCTGAAAAAATAACATATTAAATAACCAGGGCGTAAGACAAAAAATGTCATACTGCTTCTTCTTGTCCCTCCTAGCCCTCGTAACAACGTCATATAACTCATTGTATCTTCTCATAAGAGCTGGATCAACCCTTGAAGGAGTAACAACAGGTAATTCCTCATCTGCATACAGAGTGGGAACGATATCAGATAATAAAACACACACGGTCCATTTCGCCCCCGGGAAAGAACAAAAATAATGTAGTTCGCTTACCTTCGGTTTCAAAATAAACTTCCTGCGGCTGCTCATATACATCTTCTCTGAGCGTCAAGTGCTCCAGCCCGATAATATCATCGTCAAGCGGCGCTTGATTTCTCATGTCCTGAGAGAGTCTTGGCTGTTCCTCTTCAGAGACAATCGAAACTGCCTCAGCTGGGACTTTTGTTGTCTCGGCTGGGAAAGCCAGATTGCCAACAGATTGCTCGGGGGCGCGAGGGACGACACAAAATTTCTCAGGCACCTCATCGCCAAGCAACAAAACAGTAGGCCCAACAACACCATCAATGCCAGCGGATGTCCCCGCGTCGTCAAATCCGACTCTAGGAGTTCCTTCTGTCTCTTCTGCAATTTCAACTGTAACACCAGGAGCTCCTTCTTTCTCTTCATGCTTATCACAATCCACGATATCCTCCCTTCCTTCTCTCTCTTGTGCCTTATCAGCCTCAACAGGACACTCCCCTCCTTCTCTACCTTCTGCCTTATCAACCTCCGCATCAGGCTCCTCCCCTCCTCTCCCTTCCACATTATCATCCTCAATGTTGCGCTCCGCTTGGATTTCAACATTTAATCTGCAGTTCTGATGAGTTAAAAAATAAAACACATTACACAAAAAAGATAGAATGCAGTTCACTAATAAAACGGACCATGAAGCTCCCATGAAAAATAAAAAATAAAACACAAAATGCAAAAATTCTCTATACTCACCAGGGAAGCGTTGCCTTCCATCTCTTTACATTTGTCAGCCTCCTCGTCCTTGCCAGCGTCACCCTCTGCCTCCTTCCCATGTATTTCCATGTTTGATTCGGCATCCTAAAAAACATTAAAACATAAATAAAACTATTATCCAAATCTGCAGTTCTACAACTAAAAAACCAACACCAGATCATGCAGTCCACTGCTAAAAAAGATGATGCTTCTTCTCTAAACAACAACTGCAGTGCACTACCACTACTGGTGCACAAAATACAAAAAAAGTTAAAAACTGCAGTTCGCTGCCACTGCTGGTGCAAAAAATATGATTGTTTGTTTTGGAAACTACAAAAAATTAAACAATGAAGTTCACTGTAACAAAAAAAGAGGAAGAAATCAAACCTTGTCGATGACGCCTTCGTCAATAGGATTGTCTTTGGCAGCTTCGTCAACGGGGGACAATGGCCTGTCAAACAAATAATCAGAATCAACACCGTCGTGGTCCTGGTGGTCATCATCACGACAAGCGTTAGCCTTAGAAGATTCTCCTCCACACTGCGAAAAGAACAAAAAGGATGGGAAAACAAATAGTCAATGCCACAAACACATAGAAAAACTAGATAACAAATATGGGTAAAAAAAACTGTTCACATATGAAAAAAAGACATACATCCACATCTGCGGGGTCAGGCAAAGAAGGCCGGACAACATCTTCATGCCTGTTCATTTCCTTCACAATTGCATCAGCTTCCTGCTCATACGTAGCACACCTATCATCCTGAGACTGCTTAAACTGAACGAATGAAGACCTGATATTCGTAACAGTCTGCTTAAGGAATTCAAGCTGCCTACGGTCAAAGTTATGAGCGGCCTCTATTTCTGCTTCAGAAGGGCCTGTGCCTTCAGGAAACAATTTAGCAATATTCCTCATCCTGGAACCGGATGTTGGGAAATCACTAGTTATATTGATGACCCTGTCGAGAAGCTCATCGACCTGAACAAATTTTTTGCGATCAGCAGAAGCCTGGCCAGAAAAACCTCCAGCAGCCGCCCTAGCAAAACCACGAGCCCGTCGAATTGGAGCCGCCCTAGCAAGAGGCTCACAAAACATTTCAGGCGCTTCGGCAACTGCAGTCCGCTTGTACACAATGTCCGCTTCCGCCTTCCACTGAAAAAATTAACAAAAAAAGAGATGCAGTTCACAAAAAAAAGTACATAAGAGGTTCACATTTAGCATGCGCGAAAAAAAGGAATAAAACAAAAACAAAGGCTGGCTATGCACTCACCGGCAGCTTGCCAAACTTGTAAGAGTCCGGGTGTATCTTTCCCCTGACAATAATGTCGGCGTTGTGAATCTTCTTCAACTGCACATGGGATAGTATTGCGGCGCGTGGCGTGCGTCTATCCATAACCGATACTTTTCGAAGATTCAACGAATCTAGGTACATGAACAGGGGCACGATGGTGCAACCCTCAGCGCAGTTCTGCTTGCTCCCTTTAGAATTCCACTTGTACACAGCAGCCTGCAGCTCGTCGACAACAAGCTAACAAAAGTCCATGCTAGCCATAGATGCAAAATCCAAGTTTTCAACCATAGCAGCTACCCTGGACAACCGAGTTGCGGGGCTGGGACAAAGCAAGCACTGGAAAACAATGAGAGAGAAAACCTTCACCGTCTTATTAACCTTCACAGGGTCCGCAACCAGCGTGCGAAGTAAAATAAGCAGGTCCTTCGCATCTATGCTACGAGAACGGTTGAAACCAAGTTCATCCTTCAGATTAGTCAGCGAATCATCATGGCCGCTGGCAGCAGGCCTGGGAGCAGTGTGAGAACCCATAGGGAAATCAGAAATGTGATGGACAGCCTCGCGATTGATTTCCAAAACCTTGTTTGACCCGCACTCCAATCTCATCGTATCAGGGTCGATCTTTCCCATCAGCTTGCACATCAAAATACGAGAAACATTCTTCTCTAATTTCAGGTCAAAGACAATGCCAAAACCTGCTTGCCGCACCAAAGTTCTGTGCGCCTCACCCAACAAAGCGACAGCTTTGATTACGTTTGGAATGGACAGCCGAATAGTCTTGTTAAAACGCCATTCATGCGCAACAACATCTTCAGACCTCTTCCTCTTGGTACTCTTAGCAGTCTACAAAAAAATGCAGTTCACATCAGCAAACTCATGCCAAACAACTTAAAAAACAGAAGAAAAAGTAAATAAACAGCGTATACCTTACTAACATCAACATCCTCCTCATCAGAATCAATGTCCAGTGCTTCTTCAGCTGCATTTTCCCGCGCAAGCTTAGATCGACGCTCAGAATCAACACCAGAGTGATCGTCCGCGCGTCTCCGCTTTTCTTGAATCCCACCCACATCAACCTCGGCATAATTAGGTCTCTTTGAGTAATCAACACACGGGCTCCGACGTGGAGAACTTAAACCTTGCTCTGCAACAGTGTTGAGTTTTCTTTTCACAGGATTCTTTGCGGAGGCAAACTTAGCAGACTTCTTTGAATCTGCAATCCTCCTTCCTATCTCCTTACCCTCCTCAAAGTTTACTTGCTTCGCCCTGTGAGCCTTCACGAAAGTATTACCGAGCGCAATCGCTTTCTGCCTTCTCCTCTCAACATCAGCTGCAATCTGATCAGGGACCATCCAATCCTGTGTAACTGGCTCTGTGCCATCAACAGATTGCGACTGGGTTTCACTCAATTCAGGTGGAATGCTGCCTTGATCAGATGTACCGCCACCGACAACATCGGTTGTGAAATAACGTGTAATCAAATAGTTAACACCACCACCCCCTGACCCACCAGGAGATAAAACTGTGGGTGAGAAAAACATAAGAAAGATATGTGTGTGAGAGGGAGACCTAAACTTAATGCAGCTCATATCAACTTGGAAACACAAATGTAGAAATGCAGTGCTCTTTTCCAGCAGTTTATGTTTAACAATTAAAACATAACAGTAAACCTAAAATGCAGTTCATGTCGCTTGAATATCATATTGACGCGTGTCTGAAAATGGACATTGGTAAAGGGATATATGATGCAGTGCACTAATTCGTTCAGTGACCAATTGACCACATATAAAAAAGAAGTGCGCTTAGATATACAAAACAAAACAAATTCATGCAGTTCTGTGAGAGGCAAAAACTAAAACTTAATGCAGCTCATATCAATTTGGCAACCGCATAGTGGATAGACAAAAAAAATACAAAGCAATGTCCAAATGCAGTGCTATTTTAGCAGTTTATGTTTAACAATTAAAACATAACAAGTAACTTAATGCCGTTCCAAAAAAGTAAAAACAATTAACTTGAGGCAGTTCATATCAGTTTGCCACATGTCTGAAAAAATGGGCCTTGCTAAAAAGGAATATAAGATGCAGTGCACTATTTCGTTCAACAAAAGAAGTAAATTGACCCTGTATGAAAAATGCAGTTCACTTTGATGTAGTACCAGATGGGGAAGCCGTTCTAACTGGTGACGCATCAATTGGGGAGGAAGAAGCCATGTTGTGTCTGCAATCAGAAAGGGATAATAATTAAACCCTAGACAGCAAATGCCAAAAGCAGCAGAGAAAAACTTTCAATCCATAGGGCGTTGCAATTTCAAGCATACAAAACAACCTTAAGAAGAGAATGCTGGCTCGAAAAATAACCCTAGCACAAGATCTGGAACGGGTTGGGGGCGATTTGGGGCTCACCGTGAGACGATGTGACGGCCGGACGAGGCGGGTGCGGACGGCGACGGCGGAGGAAGCGCCCTACGGACGGCGGCTGCGGGCGTCGACGCTGTCCACCACGAGAGAGCCCCTACGGACGGCGGCGGCTGTGGGCGTCGTCGCTCTCCACCACGAGAGCACGAGGGCGGGGGGATTTCTGTGCGGGTGCGGGGGAGAGGAAGCGGAAGGGGCCAAGGGGGGCTGCAAGAAAAGTAGAAGAAAAAGAGAGACTTAATGAATAAAAGGCCGACAGGCCCACAGGTCATAGACAAAAAATAAAAAAACGTCTCGGTTGTAACACGATGCAGTTCGCTTACGGAAAATGATTCGGCTTCTGAAGCGATGCAGTTCTCTTACAGAAAACGATTCCGCTTCTGAAGCGATGCAGTTCGCTTACGGGAAACGATTCGGTTCGCCTGCCCTAAAATAAATGCGCCCACTATCGCCCGAAGCGCCGCGCCCCCGCTCCTCTATCCGGCCGGTTGCAAGCCGCGCGAAGGCCACGATCATCACGAACCCACGATCGCCAACACGGTTGGGGGACGGGATCGTGGCCTCGGCAGAAGTTGCTGCCGCTCCGCTTTAAATCCCGCGCTCCATCAACCTGATCGTCCGCACAAACACACGACGCTGCCCTTCCTCCTCCTATTCCTCCTCTTTGCAGCCATGCCGTTCACCAAGACCTACGACGAGGTCCATGCGCACGGGAAGACCAAGCTGAAGGTGATCTACACCAACGACGTGGACGCCATGGCGACGTACGTCGTAGAGTACAAGGCAGTTCTCCAGCGGCGCCGCCAGAAGATCATCGGCATCAACCTCGAGTACACACCCAACAAGAGCAGAGCGGCCCTGATTCAACTATCCATCGGCAAGTACCACCCAGTGCTTCTTTTCCAGGTATGTGGTACAATGGGCGAGAGATGCATCCCCTTCGACAGGTTCCTCGGCGACCCAAGGTAAGCAAGTCTGTCTGCCGAGTATGTGTTGCAGTTCTATATGCCTATGTATGCAGTTCCGAAAAGTATAACTTGCGGTTCACTTCCCTTAGGTTCGAGTTCGCTGGTTTCTCCATCGAGCAGGACAAGGAGAAGCTTTCACGCTGCAACCTCCACATCCCCAACTTCGTCGACATTCAGGCGAACTGGAGGGTGCCTGATGGAACGAAGCCACTGGACTCACTTGCCGATGTAGGTGCTGCCATCATCGACGACGAATACGCAGACATGAAGACAAAGATGACAGACCATGACCACAGCCTGTGGACTTCGATTCTCAGCACGAGGCACGTCGAGTATGCTGCCAAGGACGCCTACACTGCGTTCGAGGTATGGAACCGAATCACCACAATGCAGAAAGGCCTCGCGCGCGCTGAAAAAGAGAAGACCAGGAAGCGCCCGAGGTCATCCTGGAGGGTGGGGGGCAAGGGGGGATCAACTTCCACCTCCAACTCCAACGGGTGGAACTGGTGAAGCAGGCCAGATGTTGATAGCCAAGGATTCCTGTCGCAAGTGCTCGATTTGTTTCCTTCTGCTTATGTAGATTAGTTTGCTTTCGTTGTAGTTTGCTTTGGCACAATGTTTGCTTATGTTGCGTTAGTTTGCTTGATGATGTACTTTGTTAATTATGAGCGCAGAACCTTGGTTTGTATCTATCAACAATATGCAGTTCTCAGTAGTCTGTTTTCAATATGTATATTGCTTCAAACTGCTGCTGTAGCTAGGATACACATAAAAAACAATCTATCAAAGCAGTTCACAAAGAGTATTCTTTCACAAAACTGCTGCTATTATAATGGTTGATGCAGTCCTCTTTTATTAAAAAAACTATAGTTCAGTATGTGGATTAAAAAAAAGCTCAGTGGGTGTTTCCAGTATGTATATTCTTCAACTGCTGCTGCTGTTAGGATGCACATGAAAAACTATACGTGAAAAGCAGTTCATTTATACTCATAATTCTTATAGGAAATACACTAGAAGCCACACAAAAATGTCAAATTATTACAACAAAAATGTCTCATGCTGCTGCTCAAGCAAGACTGATCTAAAGCAAATTTAACTTGATTTCCAAACACTTTGCATGCCTATAAAACATAGCCATGACAACATCCCCAGCCTGAAGACCAGCTTCCTCCACAAATTCCTTCCAGCCATCTTTGAGAACCAAACAATCATCAGAGCCAACATAATACATAACATCAACATCATGATATCCATTCTTGCTAACCAAGACCAAATTAACACAGCTTTCTGTTACCCTGACTAGACCAGAAGGGAATTTCTGCAAGCAGAACAACAAGACCAGAAAAAATAAGAACAAAAAAGAAAAAGATTGCAATCTTCAGAAAATAAATTGCTGCTACAATCTTCATAAAAAAACTAATGTCAACATATAATAATATTGACTAGAAAAAATTGCTGCTGCTCCTACAATGTTCATAATAAAAGTTCTGTGTGAAAAAGCAGTTCACTTATACTTAGTGCACTTATACTGCTACAAAAATTCAGATAGTGTTAACTACAAACAAACACATGAAAAAATATGCGAGAAATACATACCCATGAATCACTGACATCATCGTCAGTCATCTGATGGACGAATGGAGCCCGAAATCCAATACCTGAAGAATAGAGAAAGGAACAGAGCGCGCTGTGCCGCTGCCGTTGGTTCAGAACCAACCCTTCAGAAAAAACGCATGTCTCCAGCATGGGCTCCAACCTTGCCAGGCAGCCGCACGCGCAATCCATTGCCAGGCGTAGGATGTGGTTGGGAAGAAGACAGATCGGGGAAGAGTGGCGCCGCCAGGGATAAAGTGAGATGGGAGCCGCCAGGGATAAGGTGGGAGGGGAGCCAATTGACCCACCAATACATATATGTAAAGACACAACACAAAAAAACGACAAATAAAGCAGTGCGGTTACATAACAATGTGCATTTCGCATTGCATATAACTGCAGTCCACCACGCTTGACCAAGCAAAAAAACTTATTAAACTAGTCCCCCACACCTCCGTGGCTGTAATGCAGTTCATACAGGCTCGCATTGCATATTAATGCAGTTCACCGCTCTACAAATATTCACCGCGCATTGCATATTACTGCAGTTCACCCCTCAACGATTCGCAGACGAAAAACACAGCCTGCAATGTGGCGCCCGCAAGAACACAAAAACACATGGAAAAAAGTTAAATTCTTCAAAATTAACAACTTAATCCGCTGCAATTCATACGGATAGGAGCAAGGAAGCACATAATTGCCGAAAACAACAGAAATTACATAAAAAACACAACAATTTTGATCCGGACGGGGAAGGAGAGAGAACTGTCGTTTTTCCGCTAGAACAGAGAGACACTCGACCAATTATACTAAAATTTCAATCCTATTAGCAAATTAATCTGTCGCAGAATAACACAAACATGAACGCGAAATTAGTAACACACTAGGACCACGCTATAAAATCGAATATGAACAGCCAGCATGATGAGAAACTCCTGCACGAGCGGAAGAACAGACGCAGATCCGCCAAATCAAACGATTTCCGTCGTTTTCTCGCTAAATTGCGTGTTTAATCACATATTAAATCAGCGCACACACAAAAAAACAATAGAAATCGATCAAACTAGCCAGAAACGCTGATCCATGAAGGTTTCCTACTGCCCCTCTATGTGGTTTGCAACACAAGAAGGAAGCAGTGCGCATAGCTTTCCAATGCAGTATTACAATGCAGTTCAGAAGTGTTATGAGAATATTATTCTCATAATATTATGAGAATAGACCGGCTGTATATATATATGTGTGTGTGTGTGTGTGTGTGTGTGTGTGTGTAAAATAAAGAAAGCTTCATATAAAATAAAGAAAGCTTCATAAAGAACATTACATTACTCACCTCGAAGCCTATTAGTAGGCTGTTGAAGGCTTCATTCAGTCCGCCTTTGATGGACTGAATTTTCTTCATCACCGCACACATTACGGTGCGGTGCTCCTCCACGATGGAAGCACTACGAAGTGCTCCCTCCAGAGGGTCCGACGCCTCCGGATTGACTCCGGGCGCCGTAGGAACAGTGGTATCCTCCCCCGCCTTGGGGGTCTGGTCTTCGGACCCTGGAACCGCGCAAGGCTGAGGATCAGTATTCGGCGGGGCCCCAGATTGTTTGGGTCCACCATCTTTGGTCTCCATGGGGATTGTTTCTCCATGATCAGCGGCAACCGAGGTGTTACCCTCGGTCGCCCTATCACCTGCTCCGCCCCCATCTCCTTGAGCAGGAGCCGCACGCTGAGAGGACACTTCGGTGTCCCCGTGGGCCACGGGCGATGGAGCTCGGACCAGTGGGTCACTCTCCATCTCTCCGGGCGCTAGAGAGTTCCTGTCGGGGTTTTGGGGCGACATATGCCAACGGATGGCTTATCATGCATGGGGTCAAAAGAACGTTGCCGGACTCGGGAAACGGGATAAAGCGAAACTTAGGACGCCTACGAATCTTACCCAGGTTCAGGGCTCTCCGAGGAGATAACACCCCTAGTCCTGCTCTGCGGGGGCTCCGCGTCATGACTGATAGCACTAAAGTGGCTACAGGATTGCTCCTTGAGCTGTGTGGGTCAAAGGAAGAGGATGAACAAGGCTAGCTCACCTCCTCTCTCTATCTAGGGTTTAACCTTGTGATTTTCCAACCAACCCCTCCTCATGGAGGACCCTGGGGGGTTTATATAGGCCTACCCCCCAGGGGTACAATGGTAAACTCGACGGTGTGGCCCCCGGCCGTCAGTGTCTTCTGGCGCCGGCTCTGCCGCCTATCTGCTGGGGCCCGCCGCCCGCGGGCCCCTCGTGATTGTCTTTCACTGTGGGGATGCCTCTGCTGACAACAGCCTCGTCGAGAAGGAAATGGCTACAGTACCATCACCTCCCGCCGTACGCTGCCGCCTCGCCCCGTCCTGTCATCTTGATGAGGCTCGGACTTCTAGGGCGAGGTTTGCCGTCAGTTATCGGGCGGGCGTCTCCCCTGGAAGTCTGCCAGGGGCGGCTTGTTTATGAGCTACCCGTCGACCGATGGGGCCAGCCGCCTGCTGGTCCCGCCATTTGCGGGTAGTGGGATCGTGGCCTCCTCTGACCGATGCTTGGTCACGAGCTATGTGGCTACAGTGATCCGCCGCTTAGGAGATATTCCCAAGGTACATGGTCACTGTAGCCACGTCCTTATAGATCTTCTAAGGACATGTTCTCCTGTAGCCACGCCTCCGTGCGCAGGGGTCCCCCTGCGTGCCTCCTGGGGAAGGAGTGCGGGGCCGCCTGCTGGCTGCTGGTGTTGATGTCGCCGCCTGCTGGGTCCCTGCCGTCTGCTGGCAGCTGGCTCCTAGGGCAGGCTACCCTAGGAGGCGGCTCGAGGAGCAAACGGCCGCAGCGAACCAAGCGACTGTCATTTGTCTTAAAATACCAAGGGTAGGCGCCAAGGGTACCATGGTCAATATCTCCGACAGTAGTCCCCGAAGCTGGTGGAACTCCGAGGCGGGTGCTGGAGGTCCCGAGGGGTTCCAGCAGCTTCCCCTCCCAGGCAAGCCCATCGTCCTTCACTTGTCTGCTTAAGATGTCCATCTGTTGACAGCCGGCTCTGCGCCGCTGGAGCCGGCTCCTGGCAGCCGAACCAATGTCTCAGAGTCTTCGGCGAGAAGGCACCGCCTGGTCAGCGGGCAGTCGAACAGGCCCGTAGACCGTTGGCAACGCCCACGCGTCACCGTCCTGTTGCATCGGCCTGCCAGCCCACGCGCGTGATAGGACGTAACAGTGGGCCGAGGCCCGCCACTAAGGGCCTCGGGCCCCGCGCGGATCCACAGTGGCAGGGGTAATCGATTACCCTCCCACGCGCATTTAATGCGCGCGGATTAGGCGTGAGAAAATCGGGGGTCGTGCGGGACGTGGAGCGGTTAAGCCCACGCCCGCCCCCTCGCCTTCGACGCCCGGGCCTATATATAGGCCGGGGGAGAGGGCTGGCGCCGCTCTCGCGCTCACTCTCCCCCATCCTTCATCTTCTTCCTCGCCTTCCTCGTCGCCGTTACAGCGAACCGCCGCCCGAGCCATGTCCGGTCCAACGCCTCCCCGACACCACGGCCAATGGGACGGCAACGAGGTCTTGCAGGAGCATGTGGACGTCCTCCGACGGTCGCGGAAGCTGCCGCCGGCCGACAGGGTCGCCGTGCGCCTGGCGCCGGTGGCAGAGATCAGGCCGGCCCCGCAGCAAGGCGAGCGGGTCATCTTCCGCTCGCACTTTCCGTGCGGGTTCGGCCTGCCGGTGAGCGGCTTCTTCTGCTCCTTCCTCGACTTCTTCCACATCCAACCTCATCACCTCACGCCAAACACGGTGACGACTATTTCTTCCTTCGTCGTTCTCTGCAAGGCTTACCTCGGCATCCTCCCCACCATTGAGCTCTGGACGGAGCTCTTCTACGTGAAGCTCGGCACCGCCATCCAGAGCGTGGCTGCTCAGTGTGGGGGGTGCATCGCGATGAAGCGCACCGGGGCGAAGAACTTCTTCCCGGCGCCGAAACTCGTGGGATCGGTGAAGCAATGGCAGAAAACGTACTTCTACGTCTCCAACGTCGACCCCGAGCAAGACTTCGTCTGCCTGTCGGAGTGGGTGCCGGGGCCGCCTGCCGAGCCTCGGGACTCCTGGAGGACCCGGCCCGTCGCACTTATAGAAGGCGCCTCCGTCGCCCTGCGCCGTCGCCGGGAGCTGAGAGACGACGAGGGCCTGGACTTCGCAGATCTGCTGCTGACATTTGCCCAGCGCCGGGTGCTGCCGCTGCAGCGCCGTCCCCACCTCATCTGTGACATGAACGGGCGCCGGGACCCCAGCCGGACTTGCACCAAGCCCTGCCCTACGGGGAGGTGGCCCGGCTGGTGAACCATATCTCCAGCTGCCAGGTCTCCGACTCCGGCTAGGCCTTTGGCAAGGCGCCGTACAGCCGCAGCAACCAGCCGCCCGTAGTAAGTTTGTCATCCTTCTTACTTATCCGTCTGCTGTAGCCGTCTGGTGCTAATACTTTGTTCAGATCTTCCCAGACCAGCCAGCGCCGGGCTCCAACCAACTGGGCCGCCCCCTAGAGCCGGATCGCTCCCAGAGCGATACGAGTGACCCCGATCTTGGGGCCGCCGCCATGGAGGAGGAAGAGGTGACTGGCGGCGGGGTCCAGCCATCGGGTGTCCTGCCAGAAGGTGGCCTCGAGAGCTGGCCGGATGATGACGAGGGGCTGGAGGAGGCACCCGTCCGTGCCAGCCAGCAGGCAGGGCCGTCTGGCACAGCCGGTGGCGGGAAGTGGCGGTCCTCGTTAGGGCCGACTGGTGCCCCACCCAAGAAGCTCCGGCTGTCAACCGCCGCCACGAGGCGTCGGGAGGCGGCCGCCAGGGCGAACGTGCCAAAGAAGCCCAAGGCCAGGCCGGTTGTGTCCGGGTAAGTGTCCTTCATTCCTTCTTTGCGTGTTATTCTTTTTTTTCACAGCTGATCCCTTCTTGCTTGATTCTTCGTTTCCTTGCGACGTCCGTGGAGCGCGCCGCTTTCCCTCTCGCGGGTGCCAGCGGGCTCTATAGTGGGAGGCCCAGACGCCCCTCCTGCACCCCCTCGCGTGGATCCTGCCGCCGCGCTCCGGGAGACGACAGAGAGGAACGCCCGCGAGGCGCGCACGGAGCGCGAGGCCGCGAAGCGTGAGCGAGCGGCGGTCGATGCCACCGCCCAAGCGGAGGCCGAAGCCGCCAAAAAGGCCAAGGCAGACACCGCCCGCGTCCGAGAGCGGGGAAAGGGCCCCCAGCAGCCAGCGGGCCACGTCGTCCGCCCGGCGTCCGGGTCTCAGGAGCCATCTGCCCAGGCGCCGGCTGTCGACGAGCAGCAGCTCCAGGCGATGGGGGAGATGAATGCGTCATCTTGGAGACGCCGCCACCACCCCCCGCGCCGCCTGCTGGGGAGCAGGGCAGCCGGCCAGTGGGGACGGAGGTGTCGCCGGTTGGGGGTGTGTTCGTGACTGGCCCGCAACCGGCCCCCCGAGGCCCAGCCCACCGGCGCCTTGCGAGGGCGGCTTCTATGCCCCAGCAGGTGGAGGTCGGCGGGGCCAGCTCGTCCGCGCCGGAGAACGAGGCGACCAGCGCGGCGCCATTAAGCTGGAGGTCCGGAGGAGGCGGCGCGTGGATCGTCGCGTCGCGGGACATCCTGGACCGCATGAACTCCTTGGGCAACGTCGTGCAGACGGCGATGCAGGAGTTCATCGCCACGCGGTCCTCCGTTCGGGTAAGTGTGCTTCATTTTCTTCTGTTTTTACTCCTTCAATTTCTTCCGTGGGGGCGCGTCAACGCACCCACTGGGTGTAGTCCCCGAGTTCCGAGCCGGCTGCTGAGCAGGCGAATTGGAACTCCAAAGTGTACATCCAGATCTGATCTTGCTTCTTGTTGCAGGAGTACCACAACCTCCGCATGGCCTCCTACAACGCTCATCGCCAGGAGCTGGCGCAGCTGCAGGCTACCTTGGCAGACAGCCGAGGTGAGTGCCTCCTCTTCTCCTTGCGGGGGCGCGTCAGTGCACCCGCTGGGTGTAGTCCCTGAGTTCCGAGCCGGCTGCTGAGGAGGCGGCTTGAAACTCCAAGGTTATATTTTTTGCTGCTGACCTTCGTTCTTTTTCTTTCTCCCTTGCCAGCGGTCGCAGCCGGTCTCCGCAACTAGCTGGGGGAGGCCCAGATGGAGCTGGCCGCTAAGGAGCGGGAGCGTGGTCTCGCCGCTCAGGACCGCGACCGCCTGGCCAAGGAGCTGGCGGACCAGGCGGCGGCTCACAAGACCGAGCTCGGCAAGATGTCTGATGCTGAGTCCCTTCTGTGGGCCGAATTCGAGACTGAGCGCTCGAATTGGGCCGAGAAGGAGGCGGCTCTCCAAGACGGCTATGTAGCCATTGGAGACATGGTCGACGGTGAGACGTCTACCCTTTTATTTTATTTTCGCCGTTTGCAGCAGCCGTCTTTCTTTTCTTCTGATCCTTTTTCTAGTCTTGGCAGAGTTCTTCCCGGGCTACTCTGTGGCCGCCACCCAGGCCATCGAGGCCGAGCATGCTGCGAGGCGCCAGGTGGGCCGGGCGATCGCACCCAACGCGCCCAGGACCCCAGCCGGGAGCTTCTTGCCATTCGGGTGCGTCTTCTGCCAGTCCGCCGTCTTCTTCGCCGGTTGCAGCGTGCCGCGGCCCAAGTCCTGGCCCGCTCCGCACCCCTAGCCGGACGGCCGCCTGGCTGGAGGCGGCCGGCTAGCGCTTCGAGACCTGGAAGGGCTCCGCAACAAGGGCTGGCGCGCGGACCGCCCTGGAGTTCGCCAAGAGCTGGTATCCTGACCTGAGCCTTAAACAGCTGGGGACCTTCCACGCGGAGGCCCATCCGGAGCTGGCTACTGAGCAGAAGGAGCTCGTTCATCGTGCTGCCGCCCTCGCCGAATACACCGACACCTCCCTCTTCATCCCGGAGTTGGATGACAGGGGCCATGTGGTGCCACCTGGCAACTTCGGGCTGGACTTGGCGGCGTCGGAGGAGCCGGACGAGGAGATCACCTCCAGCGAAGGTGATGAAGAGGAGGAAGGCAGCGACAAGGAGACCAGCTCCCAGGAGGCGGACCCAGCGGCCAGTCGCCAGCCTGACCAGTCCTCAACAAGCGGACCAGGAGTGATGGCCCCGCCTGCTGCAGGAGACGGCCAGACCGAGACCCACCAAGCGGCCTCCCCGGAAGCCGGCTCCGTCGTGCCACCTTCCCAGCCTGCTGCTCCTTAAGTTTTTTGTTTGCATCTTCTGCTTCTCTGTAAGACTTGTAGGGTTAATCCGAACAATTCCACCCGCTGGGTGTATTAGTAAGTTAATACTGAAGGCGGCTTTTGATGCCTTTTGGATGTAAATATTCTTTTTTAATGTTGCATCGTTTTTATGCAATTGTGCCGAGTCCTAGGATTAGCCTCGCCCTAGTTTCCTTGTGGCGATTTTCTCCTTGCCGACTCCTTGAACTGCCGTCCTACTAGCCAGACAGCCACTTTGTGGTTCTGTGGCTGTGTCAGGGACTTGGCTGTTTTCGGGGTGGGCAAGTATCTTGCCTTCTGGAAGATGGTCTGGCCAACTCTAGAACCGGCTGGCCGGCTGCTTGGCAGCCGGCCGTTAGTGTGCAGGGCCGGCGGGCCCTATGTCTTTTTTCCTTAGCCATTTTTCATGTGGGCACCATTTCTTGCCTTTGGCTCCTGCCAGCTGGACAGCCGCGTTCTGCGAGTCTGTGACTTGGTGCAGGAGAGGGCTTGGGTGCCATCACATTACTTGCCTGACTTTTTAAGGAGAATTCCCTAGACATAGGGCTAGGCGGCCAGTCCCCGGGCCGTCTGCTAGGCTCCGGTGCCGGACAAAGGAGTGAACAACAATCATTCACAGGCATAATTCTTATCATATAGATAAAGGTTTGGGCAGTCCCCGAGAACTCCTCGGGGTTCCCACTGACTCTCAAAATAACTTTAGATAGCGCGAGCCATACTGTCTTTCAGCTATAAAAGCGACGAAGAAGGTTTGTGTTCCATGGGCGCTCCGACTCCTTGCCTGAGTCGTCTCTCTTGCGCGCCCTTGGCTTCTGGGCGTCGATGAGGTAGTAGGCATCGTTGCCCAGTACCTTGCTGATGATGAACGGTCCTTCCCAAGGAGCTGAGAGCTTGTGCTGGCCGGCTGTTCGCTAGATTAGCCGGAGCACAAGGTCTCCCTCGCGGAAGGAGCGTGGCTTCACTCGCCGGCTGTGATAGCGGCGGAGACCCTGCTGGTAGATGGCGGAGCAGCTGAGTGCTACCAGCCAGGCCTCCTCCAGCAAGTCCACGCTGTCTTCTCGTGCTTCTTTGGCTTCAGCTTCCGTATACATGGTGACGCGAGGCGAGTCAAACTCAACGTCTATTGGGATGACGGCCTCGGCCCCATAGACGAGGAAGAAAGGAGTGAAGCCGGTGGATTTGTTCGGAGTGGTTCTGAGGCTCCACAGGACAAACGACAGTTCTTCGATCCAGCAGCCGGCCGACCGCTCCAAAGGTTCGACCAGCCGGGGCTTGATGCCAGATAGGATGAGGCCGTTGGCGCGCTCGACATGGCCATTAGACTGTGGGTGGGCAATGGACGCTAGATCCAGTCGGATGCCCTGAGTTGCACAGAAACGGGCAAGTGCGCCTTTGGCAAAATTTGTGCGGTTGGCGGTGATGATGATGTGCGGTATACCATACCGGACTGTGATGTCTGCAATGAATGTTACAGCAGTTGGGCCATTGAGTTTCTTGATTGGCTTGGCTTCGATCCACTTGGTGAATTTATCTATTGCCACGAGCAAGTGTGTCAGGCCTCCTCTGGCAGTCTTGAAAGGTCCTACCATATCCAGACTCCAGATGGCAAATGGCCAAGTGATCGGAATAGTCTTGAG
Organism: Secale cereale; assembly: GCA_902687465.1. Lineage (NCBI taxonomy): Eukaryota > Viridiplantae > Streptophyta > Magnoliopsida > Poales > Poaceae > Secale > Secale cereale. The sequence continues at coordinate 677,621,087 of LR738711.1, forward strand.
TGCAGAAGCCGGCAAGTGTTGCTTGGAGCTGAAGCGCTGGCAGCCGTTGCACTTTCTTACCAAATCTTTCGCGTCGTCCAAAGCAGTCGGCCAGAAAAAACCGTGGTGGACAGATTTGGCTACGAGAGACCTTGAGGCCGCGTGGTGGCCGCATTCCCCTTGGTGAATGTCCTTCAGGATGGCCAGCCCTTTTGTTGCTTCCACTGTTGGGAAACGTAGTATTTTCAAAATTTTCCTACGATCACGCAAGATCTATCTACTAGATGCATAGCAATGAGGGGGAGAGTGTGTCTACGTACCCTCGTAGACCGGGAGCGAAAGCGTCAAGTGACGCGGTTGATGTAGTCGAACTTCTTCGCGATCCAACCGATCAAGCACCAAACGTACGGCACCTCCGCGTTCAGCACACGTTCAGCTTGATGACGTCCCACGAGCTCTTGATCCAGTTGAGCTTCACGGGAGAGTTTCGCCAGCACGACGGCGTGGTGACAGATATGATGTATCTACCTGCGCAGGGCTTCGCCTAAGCACTGCAACGGTATGACCGAGGTGTGTTTCTATGGAGAGGGGCACCGCACACGGCTAAAACAATTCAACTTGTGTGTCCTAGGGTGCCCCCCTGCCCCCGTATATAAAGGAGCAAGGGAGAGGCCGGCCCTAGAGGTGGCGCGCCAAGTGTGGGGAGTCCTACTAGGACTCCCAAGTCCTAGCAGGATTCGCCTTTCCTTTCCGGAGTAGGAGAGAAGGAAAGAGGTGGAGAGGGAGAAGGAAAAGGGGGCTGCACCCCTTGTCCAATTCGGACCAGAGGGGGGGGGGCGCCTCCTTCCTTTTGGCCTTTCTCCTCTATTCCCGTATGGCCCAATAAGGCCCATATACTTCGAAAAATACCCGAATCACTCGGAACCTTTCCGATGTCCGAATATAGTCGTCCAATATATCGATCTTTACGTCTCGACCATTTCGAGACTCCTCGTCATGTCCCCGGTCTTATCCGGGACTCCGAACTCCTTCGGTACATCGAAACTCATAAACTCATAATACCGATCATCATCAAACGTTAAGCGTGCGGACCCTACGGGTTCGAGAACTATGTAGACATGACCGAGACTCATCTCCGGTCAATAACCAATAGCGGAACCTGGATGCTCATATTGGCTCCTACATATTCTACGAAGATCTTTATCGGTCAAACTGCATAACAACTTACGTTGTTCCTTTTGTCATTGGTATGTTACTTGCCCGAGATTCGATCGTCGGTATCTCTATACCTAGTTCAATATTGTTACTGGCAAGTCTCTTTACTCGTTCCGTAATACATCATCTCGTGACTAACTCATTAGTCTTTTTGCTTGCAAGGCTTATTATGATGTGCATTACCGAGAGGGCCTAGAGATACCTCTCCGACACTCGGAGTGACAAATCCTAGTCTTGATCTATGCCAACACCACGAACACTTTCAGAGACACCTGTAGAGCATCTTTATGATCACCCAGTTACGTTGTGACGTTTGATAGAACACAAGGTGTTCCTACGGTATTCGGGAGTTGCATAATCTCATAGTCATAGGAACATGTATAAGTCATGAAGAAATCAATAGCAGTAAAACTAAACGATCATAGTGCTAAGCTAACGGATGGATCTTGTCCATCACATCATTCTCCTAATGATGTGATCCCGTTGATCAAATGACAACTCATGTCTATGGTTAGGAAACATAACCATCTTTGATCAATGAGTTAGTCTAGTAGAGGCATACTAGGGACACTCTGTTTTGTCTATGTATTCACACATGTACTAAGTTTCCGGTTAATACAATTCTAGCATGAATAATAAACATTTATCATGATATAAGGAAATATAAATAACAACTTTATTATTGCCTCTAGGGCATAATTCCTTCAGTCTCCCACTTGCACTAGAGTCAATAATCTAGCTCACATCGCTATGTGATTTAATACCGATAGTTCACATCGTTATGTGAATAACACCCATAGTTCACATCGCCATGTGACCAACACCCAAAGGGCTTACTAGAGTCAATAATCTAGTTCACATCGCTATGTGATTAATACCCAAGAGTAATAAGGTGTGATCATGTTTTGCTTGTGAGAGAAGTTTAGTCAACGGGTCTGTCACATTCAGATCCGTATGTATTTCGCAAATTTCTATGTCTACAATGCTCTGCATAGAGCTACTCTAGCTAATTGCTCCCACTTTCAATATGCATCCAAATTGATACTTAGAGTCATCTGGATTTAGTGTCAAAGCTTGCATCGACATAACCCTTTACGACGAACTCTTTATCACCTCCATAATCGAGAAACATTTCCTTAGTCATCCAGTTACTAAGGATAATTTTGACCGCTGTACAGTGATCTACTCCTGGATCACTATTGTACCCCCTTGACAAACTCATGGCAAGGTACACAACATGTTTGGTATACAGCATGGCATACTTTATAGAACCTATGGCTGAGGCATAGGGAATGACTTTCATTCTCTCTATATTTTTCTGTCGTGGTCTGGCTTTGAGTCTTACTCAACTTCACACCTTACAACTCAGGCAAGAACTCCTTCTTTGACTGATCCAGTTTGAACTACTTCAAAATCTTATCAAGGTATGTACTCATCGAAAGTCTTATCAAGCGTCTTGATCTATCTCTATAGATCTTGATGCCCAATATGTAAGCAACTTCACCAAGGTCTTTCTTTGAAAAACTCCTTTCAAACACTCCTTTATGCTTTCCAGAAAATTCTACATCATTTCCGATCGACAATATGTCATTCACATATACTTATCAGAAAGGTTGTAGTGCTCCCACTCACTTCTTGTAAATACAGGCTTCATCGCAAGTCTGTATAAATCTATATGCTTTGATCAACTTATCAAAGCGTATATTCCAACTCCGAGATGCTTGCACCAGTCCATAGATGGATCGCTGGAGCTTGCACATTTTGTTAGCACCTTTAGGATTGACAAAACCTTCTGGTTGCATCATATACTAGTCTTCTTTAATAAATCCATTAAAGAATGCAGTTTTGTTATCCATTTGCCAGATTTCATAAAATGCGGCAATTGCTAACATGATTCGGACAGACTTAAGCATCGCTACGGGTTAGAAAGTCTCATCGTAGTCAACTCCTTGAACTTGTTGAAAAACTTTTGCAACAAGTCGAGCTTTGTAAACAGTAACATTACCGTCAGCGTCAGTCTTCCTCTTGAAGATCCATTTATTTTCGATGGCTTGCCGATCATCGGGCAAGTCAACCAAAGTCCACACTTTGTTCTCATACATGGATCCCATTTCAGATTTCATGGCCTCAAGCCATTTTGCGGAATCTGGGCTCATCATCGCTTCCTCATAGTTCGTAGGTTCATCATGGTCCAGTAACATGACTTCCAGAACCGGGTTGCCGTACCACTCTGATGCGGAATGATCTCTGGTTGATCTACGAAGTTCAGCAGAAACTTGATCTGAAGTTTCATGATCATCATCATTAGCTTCCTCACTAATTGGTGTAGGAATCACTGGAACTAATTTCTGTGATGTTCCACTTTCCAATTCGGGAGAAGGTACAATTACCTCATCAAGTTCTACTTTCCTCCCACTCACTTCTTTTGAGAGAAACTCCTTCTCTAGAAAGGATCCACTCTTAGCAACAAAGACCTTGCCTTCGGATCTGTGATAGAAGGTGTACCCAACAGTTTCTTTTGGGTATCCTATGAAGATTTACTTCTCCGATTTTGGTTCGAGCTTATCATGTTGAAACTTTTTCACATAAGCATCACAGTCCCAAACTTAAAGAAATGACAGCTTAGGTTTCTCGTCAAACCACAGTTCATACGGTGTCATATCCATGGATTTAGATGGTGCCCTATTTAACGTGAATGTAGCTATCTCTAATGCATAACCCCAAAAGCGATAGTGGTAGATCGGTAAGAGACATCATCGATCGCACCATATCTAATAAAGTACGGTTATGACGTTCGGACACACCATTACACTGTGGTGTTCCAGGTAGCATGAGTCGTGAAACTATTTCACATTGTTTTTACTGAAGTCCAAATTCGCTAACTCAAATATTTTACCTCTACGATCATATCATAGAAACTCTTATTTTCTTGTTACGATGATTCTCCACTTCACTCTGAAATTCTTTGAACTTTTCAAATGTTTCAGACTTGTGCTTCATGTAATGCCCAGGATGGGACTATATCTCCTACGTGTCGAGGCACGACTTAAAGATATAAGCCCATTCTGGAATGATTGCAAGTTTGGTACCTTTGCACATCTCATGTAAAATAGGGATGAAAGCGGAAAAGATAGTTGGCTTACACTCGCCACGTCAAACAATTCATTACATATCCAAACATCATTCAAATAAACATCACAACCCATCTAAGGGTGAAGATCCAAATGAAAGATACCAAACATAGCATTAAACCACAGGTCTGAATTGCCCCTAGTAGAAGCTCTACTGATCAACCGGATAGTTCACATAGTAACGGCTACGCTCCTCGTCGTACTCCCAGTCTAGCTCGGTGCCATCGCCTGTGTAGCTCACCATAGTACCTGCAACTGGTGTGGTGTAGAATCTGTGAGCCACAGAGGACTCAGCAATCCCGTTCCCGGGTAACACGACTATCTAAGCCTTGGGTGTGGAACAAGGCTGAAGAAAGAACAAGAGGTTGTAGCAGCACTAGCACTAACTTACGTAAAAGAGAGCGAGAAGAGAAGTGCCTCGGACGAGAGATGATCACAAGGTGATCCTAACTAAAACAAGTCAAACATAACCCCACCGTGTTCACTTCCCGAACCCCTTCGGAAAATGACCGTCACGGTACTCACGCTGGTAGTGTATTCTGAACATGGTGTCAAGTTTTCTACAACCGGATATTAACAAATTCCCATCTGCCACATAACCACGGGCACGGCTTTCGAAAGTTCAAATCCCTGCAGGGGTGTTCCAACTTGGCCCATGACAAGCCCACGATCCACGGAGTCGCAACTCCAAGGTGGGAAGGCCCGAGTATTCTCGGAATCCCGTGCTCAAGATACTCCGACTAAGGTAAGGCTAATCCAGCAAATCCTCCCGGCGTGCCGACACCCTGACAGTAGCCGCGCGTATCTAGTCTCAGGCCACGACCGGATAGGTCAGCCTACAGGTATATACCAATCCTCGAGTTTCCTCGTGGTGGCCCCGTAGTCTGCCCAGTTTGTACCAACACTCATGTGGAGCACTGGCCCGGGGGTTGTTAATTAAGAACTCGGGTTTGCAAGGCCCTATGCAAGTTTTAGTTATTAGGCAAATAGTACCAATGTTGGGACTTGCTGGAAAAGACTTAGCACTTAGCGGTTTATCGAGGGGGTCACATAACCCCAACCGTGTGAGGAACGCATAATCAAGGAACATAACACCGGTTTATACGGTTCCTAATGCAGCATGAGTGGAACAAATCACCAAGCAAAAGGCTTAGCCTTCCACCCATTACCAATATATAGATGATTTCAATTAAGAATTAATATAGTGTGATATCCCAACAAGCTTCACAAGAAGCAAGAATCTTCAATCTTCTCCTGCAACTAACAATGCTATAAGAGGGGCTAAGTGAAGCCTACGTATAGCCAATCAATGGTTTGCATAGGTAGGGTGGTTAGACAGGATCATGGTTACAATAGGAGGCTGACAGGAAAAACATGGGCATCGAGGCAAAAGCTATAGAGCGAGACTTCTAGCAATAGGCAAAGATAGTAATGTTATCGGGGTCAGGTCATCTTGCCTGAAGAGTCGTCGATGGGATCGTAAGCGGGCTCCTCGTTCTCAACCTCGGTAGTAACCTTGTTCTCGTACTCGTACTCAGCTTCCGGCTCTACTCAAAACAAAACACACGAGGCACGAAATCATCAAGATGCAACGCGCAAACAACAGGTTGCATGGCTGATGCACTAAGGAAGCACTACAGATGCACTTAGGAAGCACAGAAAGTCAACATAGGAAGCACAGAGATACAGCACAAGGAGCATGGCAATATGCATCAAGCAAAATGCTTCAAAACATGATAACAATAGGGTAATATGAATCTACATGCAAAAACACACAAGTTACATATAGGACTTGCTCAAAACGGAGCAACGGGCTAAAAGATACACCCGAAACAATAAACATGGCAAAGCTGAAATTAACAGCCACATAGCAACTTCGGAGCAAGAGATAATTAGTCTACAGCACTGAAACATCATGGCAAGGAGCATGGACATAAAGTAGACATCTCCTACAGCGAACAATTCCATTGGAGCATCTCCAAAGGAGCCATGGATCAATAGCAACAAGCTATAACATTTTGAACTTGACAACAAAATCCTGACAGCAGTATTTTATAGCAACTTGGGAGCAAAAGATAAATAAGCTACAGCCACCCAAATAAGCATGTGAGAGCATGAATGGATAGCCAACAATATATACAACAAGGAATCATCAAGAGTCACCCCAAAACTAGCATGGATTTGCCTAGAACAACAAGCAAACATGGCATCTGGAAATTACATATTCCAGACTTAGTGAAATTTCACTAAGTGTTAAACAGCAGTAACATCATGGCATGTTTGTGAGCAAGTTTAAGTCACCTCAAAGCAAAACATGGCAAGTGGTTAGAACCACAGCAAAGTACACATGATGGGGAGTCCAAAACATCTAAGCATGCATCAAGGGCACAACCACATCAATACCAACGAGCTCCTCAACTAGGCATCTCGTAACAAGCTTAACGACATAACAGCCACAAGCACTTTTGCAAAGGAGATAAACATGGCAAGATGAAATCTATCATGCAAGCTAAAACAACCAACATGTAGAGCATTTCATGATGAACATGTGGACATATCATTTGCTTCATTTGGAATAACATCCAACAAGTTATCACATAGCAAACGTGGCATGAAAACAACTACTAACAGCAGTTTATAACAAGTAGCACTCTTCTCACGAAGATTAAGACATCTAGATGACCTCAAACATGCATGGCACAATGGAACAAAACACAGTACATGTCACCACGATCACTTTGACATATCATTTGCTCAAATCGGACATGCACACAAAAAGTTATCCACAATACAAAACATCATCAGACATGAAAACTACCAGGGACTTAGTGAAATTGGAGCAACCTTCAGGGTCAACGCGGTCAACCGGATCTGGAGCGGGTCAACGGCGCTGCGGCGGATCGGGCTAACGGGCCTGCGGGTCGGGCTTCGGCCCACTAGGGTTTGCCCTGGCGATCCGATCGGGGGAGCTTGGCTCGATCCGATCAAGCCCGACGCTGGCGATCCCCTCGAACGGCGCGGCTCGGCCTTCGATTCCCACCGGCGAGGCGGCCGGCGCGGGGGGCCGAGGGGAGGCCGCGGCCAGATGCGGCGAAGGGCGGCGACGGGAGCCCTGGCCGGCGGGAGGCGGTGCCTGAGGGAGCGGCTGCTGCGTCGCCTGAGAAGGGGCACCGGCGGTGGAAGAGTCCGGCGAGGCGGCGGCTTGAGGAGGCGGTGGTGGTGGCGAGGAGAGGTCCGACCGGCGGGGAGGGAAGGCTGGCCGGAGGGGCTCCGGCGGCGCGGCGAGGACGGCCGGCAGCAGCGGATCTTGAGGAAGAAGACGCGGCGGCGGCGGAGGTTGAAGACGAGTCGGGCGCGGGCCCACTCGTCGGACGGAAGCACGGGCGGCGGGTCGGAAGCGCGATTGCGGTGAGGTGGAAGCACGCGCAGCGAGTTCGGAAGCACGGCGGCTCAAGGTGGAAGCACCGCGCGTCAACGGTGGAAGCACCGCGCGGCAATAGTGGAAACATTAGGGTTTCAGACGCGAAATTTGAGGTGGGTGGACGTTTATATAGGCACAAGGAGCTAGGGTTGTCCAAATGAGGGGAGGTTTTTGGCCATGAGATCACAAATGGATGGCCTAGATGAAGGGAAGGGTTTGCGTTGGGTTGGTGGGCTGTTGGAGGGGTTTCTTGGGCCTCAAAGAGGAGGTACTTCTAGCCCACGAGAATAACTGTTGGAGTAGCAAACAAACTCCAAACGCGACGAGATTTGACAGGCGGGTTACACACAACAAAACAACATCGCACGACAAGTCTCACGCCAAACCGGAAACGTTACACGGCCAAACACCAAAGTAGGCCTCAGGGATGCCACGGACACGTGAGAGAGCTCCGGAACTCGAAACGAACAACGGGAAGGAACGAGTGGGACCGGATGCAACCGACAACACAAATGCAATGCAATGCACATGACTACATGACATGGATGAATGCCACACACGCACACGACAAAACGACGAAAACCCAAAAAACGAAGAACCCGGAATGGAATTGATGAAGCCAGATATATATATATATATATATTGCCCAAAAGGGAAAGTATTACATCCGGGGCATTACACTTCATTAAGTAGATATACCCATATCTGCTCAAATCATCAGTGAAGGTCAGAAAATAACGATACCCGCCGCGAGCTTCAACACTCATTGGTCCACATACATCTATATGTATGATCTCCAACAAATCTGTTGCTCGCTCCATTGTTCCAGAGAACGGAGTTTATTCATCTTGCCCATGAGGCATGGTTCGCAAGCACCAAGTGATTCATAATCAAGTGATTCCAAAAGTCCATCACTATGGAGTTTCTTCATGCGCTTTACACCATTATGACCTAAACGGCAGTGCCACAAATAAGTTGCACTATCATTATTAACCTTTCATCTTTTGGCTTCAACATTATGAATATGTGTATCACCACGATCGAGATCCAACAAACTATTTTCATTGGGTGTATGACCATCGAAGGTTTTATTCATATAAACAGAATAAAAATTATTCTATGACTTTAAATGAATAACCATATTGCAACAAATATGATCAAATCATATTCATGCTCAACGCAAATGCCAAATAACATTTATTTAGGTTTTACACTAATCCCGTAAGTATAGGGAGTGTGCGATGATGATCATATCAATCTTGGAACCACTTCCAACACATATCGTCACTTCACCTTTAACTAGTCTCTGTTCATTCTGCAATTCTCATTTCGAGTTACCAATTTTAGCAATTGAACCGGTATCAAATACCCAGGGGTTGCTATGAACACTAGTAAAGTACACATCAATAATCTTTATATCAAAATATACCTTTGTTCACTTTGCCATCCTTCTTATCCGCCAAGTATCTAGGGCAGTTCCACTTTGAGTGACCATTTCCTTTGCAGTAGAAGCACTTAGTTTCAGGCTTGAGTTTTAGCTTTGGGTTTCTTCACGGGAGTAACAACTTGCTTGTCATTCTTCTTGAAGTTCCCCTTCTATCCCTTTGCCCTTTACTTGAAACAAGTGGTCTTGTTAACCATCAACACTGCTTTTTCATGATTTCTACCTTCGCCGACTTCAGCATCGCGAAGAGCTCGGGAATTCCTTTCGTCATCCCTTGCATATTATAGTTTATCACGAAGTTCTACTAACTTGGTGATAGTGACTAGATAACTTTGTCAATTACTATCTTATCTGGAAGATTAACTCCCACTTGATTCAAGTAATTGTAGTACCCAGACAATCTGAGCACATGCTCACTGGTTGAGCTATTCTCCTCCATCTTGTAGGCAAAGTACTGTCAGAAGTCTTATACCTCTCGACACGGGAATGAGTATGAAATACTAATTTCAACTCTTGGAACATCTTATATGCTCTGTGGCGTTCAAAACGTTTTTGAAGTCCCGGTTCTAAGCCGTAAAGCATGGTGCACTTAAACTATCAAGTAGTCATCATACCGAGCTTTTGTCAAAACGTTCGTAACGTCTACATCTGCTCTTGCAATAGGTCTGTCACCTAGCGGTGCATCAAGGACATAATTCTCTATGCAACAATGAGGATAATCCTCAGATCACGGAACAATTCCGCATCATTGCTACTAACATCTTTCAACTTAGTTTTCTCTAGGAACATATAAAAAATAAACAGGGAGCAACATCGTGAGCTATTGATCTACAACATAGATATGCTAATACTACGAGGACTAAGTTCATGATAAATTAAAGTTCAATTTAATCATATTACTTAAGAACTCCCACTTAGATAGACATCCCTCTAGTCATCTAAATGATCACGTGATCCAAATCAACTAAACCATGTCCGATCATCACGTGAGATGGAGTAGTTTCAATGGTGAACATCTTATGTTGATCATATCTACTATATGATTCACGCTCGATCTTTCGGTCTCCAGTGTTCCGAGGCCATATCTGCATATGCTAGGCTCGTCAAGTTTAACCCGAGTATTCTGCATGTGCAAAACTGGCTTACACCCGTTGTATTTGAACGTAGAGCTTATCACACCCGATCATCACGTGGTGTCTCGGCACGACAAACTTTCGCAACGGTGCATACTCAGGGAGAACACTTATACCTTGAAATTTAGTAAGGGATCATCTTATAATGCTACCGTCGAACTAAGCAAAATAAGAAGCATAATAAGATAAACATCACATGCAATCAAAATATGTAACATGATATGGCCATCATCATCTTGTGCTTTTGATCTCCATCTCCAAAGCACCGTCATGATCACCTTCGTCACCGGCGCGACACCTTGATCTCCATCGTAGCATCGTTGTCGTCTCGCCAACTATTGCTTCTACGACTATCGCTACCGCTTAGTGATAAAGTAAAGCAATTACATGGCGATTGCATTTCATACAATAAAGCGACAACCATATGGCTCCTGCCAGTTGCCGATAACTTTACAAAACATGATCATCTCATACAAAACCGTATATCTCATCATGTCTTGACCATATCAGATCACAACATGCCCTGCAAAAACAAGTTAGACGTCCTCTACTTTGTTGTTGCAAGTTTTACGTGGCTGCTATGGGCTTAACAAGAACCGTTCTTACCTATGCATACAAAACCACAACGATGTTTCGTCAAGTATGTGCTGTTTTAACCTTCACAAGGACCGAGCGTAGCCACACTTGATTCAGCTAAAGTGAGAGAGACAGACACCCGCCAGTCACCTTTAAGCAACGAGTGCTCATAACGGTGAAACCAGTCTCGCATAAGCGTACGCGTAATGTCGGTCCGGGCCGCTTCATCTCACAATATCGCCGAAGCAAAGTATGACATGCTGGTAAGCAGTATGACAAGTATCGCCCACAACTCATTGTGTTCTACTCGTGCATATCATCTACGCATAGACCTGGCTCATGATGCCACTGTTGGGAAACATAGTATTTTCAAAATTTTCCTACGATCACGCAAGATCTATCTACTAGATTCATAGCAACGAGGGGGGGAGTGTGTCTACCTACCCTCGTAGACCGGGAGCGGAAGCGTCAAGTGACGCGGTTGATGTAGTCGAACTTCTTCGCGATCCAACCGATCAAGCATCGAACGTACGGCACCTTCGTGTTCAGCACACGTTCAGCTTGATAAGGTCCCACGAGCTCTTGATCCAGTTGAGCTTCACGGGAGAGTTTCGCCAGCACGACGGCGTGGTGACAGATATGATGTATCTACCGGCGCAGGGCTTCGCCTAAGCACTGCAACGGTATGACCGAGGTGTGTTTCTGTGGAGAGGGGCACCGCAACAGCTAAAACAATTCAACTTGTGTGTCCTAGGGTGCCCCCTGCCCCCGTATATAAAGGAGCAAGGGAGAGGCCGACCCAAGAGGGGGCGCGCTGTCACATCCCCAATTTCACCTTGCCCTAGGATAGCATTTGCCTGTTGCATCATGTTTCAATTTCTCAGAAAACTAGAAATGGGGATGCTCAAACCCTAGCACTAAATGAATTTAACTAGGGTCAAATTCAAATCTTTTTCAATGAACCCAAAATGCCCTTTGGAAAAGTCCATCATTTTTGGATTGATTAAAAACCTCTACCAAAAATGTTGCACATATTTCTAGGACCATTCTGGATTTTTGAATAACCCATATTGTATTTAAATTGGGGCATTTAAATATTTTTAATATATTTAAATGCTCCAACAATTCTGAAAATAGTTGAGGGCCCCTGTAATAATTTATTTAATGCCCACAATTGTTTTGAGGATTTATTAAAATGTTTTGGGCTATAAACTAAATCAAAACAAAATAACAGAAATAGAAAAGAAAACAAATTAGAAAGGTTAGAGACTTACCTGACGCTCACCTGGAAAACCACGGGACGGCCCAGCACTGTGCTGGCCCAGTGCCAGTCGTCCTCCTCCTCTCGCCAGTAGGACGAGGGCGTGTGCCCGGCGCCCGCAGCCATGCGCCGGCCACCTCCACCTTGCCTGCCTGCCCCCC
>LR738711.1:677640988-677702690 GCA_902687465.1 Secale cereale
CCGTCGCCCTGGATGTCCCAAACGACGCCACACACCTTCCCCCGACCGCTCTGGCCATCCACTCCTCCCCTCCCCTCTGCTAGCTTCCTTCTCCGAGCTCGCCCGCGAGAGCCGGAGCGCACCGACGGCCGTAGCCGCAGCCACCGCCTCCCCCTCGTCCCCTCGACGTGTCTACGAGCTCCGCCACGGACCCGTGAATCTACACGCCCACGCACGCGAGCTCGGGAGCCTCTTAGCGTCTTTCCCGACCTCGTCTTGAAGCTCCGGCCGCCGGAGATCCCCCTCGACGCCCTGCTCTGCTCCGAGCCTCCCCCGAGCCCACGTCGACGCCTCTGCACCCACTGTGAGCTCCTCCGTCGTTTGCCCCTCCTCCCCTTGCCTCCTGATCACCGTAGCCACTGCTTCGACTGAAGCCGAAGCTCACCGCCACTCGGGCTGGTCGCCGGCGCCACCCCGGTGACCTTTTGGTCACACCACCTAGTCCAACGAGTTCGCGAGCACTCGTAGAGACCGTAGGCTCAAACCCTTCTGGTTATAGTTGCATTAGCCAACACACATGCATCTTGCCATGTCATGAGCATGCATCATATTGTTGCATTTGTTTGTTTAATGATTGTATCGCCGGTATTCTCTGTGTTAGGTCCTGCTCCCGAGGATACTGCTGCGTATCCAGTTGAAGAGCAGTACCCGACAACCACTTTGTCAGGCAAGCAATCATTGATAATTCCGATACAAACCCAATCTTCTCGCTCCTGCTCTCTTTTACTGCATTAAGGCAATAGCGTGTGAACTGCTACTTGCTGCGGTAGTTGAACCCTATTCCCTTGCATGACCTGTCATTGCCACAGTAAATAGTTGAAACCCACTAGCATGTGTAAGAGTTGATTGAGCCATGTGATGTGTGATCCACCATGCTATTTGTTTATGTTGACTGCTATGCTTAGAGTTGTGTCAGGTCTGGTTCATCTGGGTGATGGATCAGAGTGAAACAATCTTTCGATAAAGAGAAGGAAGTGTGGAATACGCTTGGTAAAGGTATCGATGAAAGGCCATGTAGGAGTACGTGGTGGGTTGTTTCATTGGAACCGTACATAGGACCCGAGATCTGTATGTGTGGTTCAAGTTCTAGTTACTACCATGCATTGGGCCCGAATCCAATGGACCCTCTCAGCTTATTAATTACCCTCGATCTCTGTCCAGGAGTTGCAACTAGTTTCTGGTGTTTATAGTTTACTGGAGGTCGTGCACAGCGCTGACCCTCGGGGTGGGTTGTGATGCGACAGGTACGTGGCACGGTGTACCGGTTGCCCGTTTGGTGACTCGGGAAACCTGTACACATCGTTTGGGGCCGTGAGCGACACCCCGGCCGGATCTCCCCACGGATGGAACCCAAATAGGCGATAAACCTGGACGAGAGACTTGAGTAGTTAGTCAGGTCGTGGCCGACACCCTCGCTGGGCTTCCGCTTGAAGGTTGCCGAGTACATGTCGAGTAAACGGCAATAAGTGGTGGTAGCGTGTGTGAAGAGGTACACCCCTGCAGGGTTATCAATCAATTCGAATAGCCGTTGTTCGCGGTACGGACTACTTGGTTACTCTTACAGTTCATAGACAAGTGAAAGTGGATACCCTAAAACACGCAAGATAAGCGTGAGTGCTATGGATGGCCTTCTCGTAGGGAGACGGGAGCGGATCCATAGTGGTGTATTGATTGGTGAATATGTGGACTCGTGTGCGCCACCTCAAAAGAGTTACTTGCAGTCGTAGTTTAGGATAGCCACCGAGTCAAGCTGGCTTGCTGCAGTCAAACTCCACCACCTCTTTGTTGATACTGATGCATATGTAGCTAGTTCTTATGTAAGTCTTGCTGAGTACCTTTGTACTCACGTTTGCTTAATTTATGTTTTGCAGAGAGACTTCAGTCTCGCTAGTGGTTCCGCGTGGACTTCGACGTTTAGCTTGTTACCTCAGCTACGATCTTGTACCCTTGGGAGGGTCTTGTAGATAGTCAGGCTTTTTCACCCTTCTTCATTTGTAGTTGTCTGTACTCAGACATGTCATGCTTCCATTGCCTGTATGCTCTGTATGTTGGGTCATGTGACCTCTGTTTGTAATAAATGCTATGATGGCTCTTCTAGGCCTTTATCTATATGAGTTGTTGAGTTATGTTGTGATGCCATGTTGTACAGCACATACTTGCATGTTATGCGTACGTGTAATGTGTATTGTTATGTGTGGGATCCGACACCTAGTTGTTTACCCTTGGTAGCCTATCTTACAGGGAAATGCCTCCTAGTGCTTCCACTGAGCCTTGGTAGCTTGCTACTGCCCCGGAACACTTAGGCTGGCCGGCATGTGTCCTTCTTCGTTCCTGTGTCTGTCCCTTAGGGGAAATGTCACGCGTTGATCCTTTAAGTCCTTGTAGCTTGCTACGACTTGGGTTCATACGTTGATGACCGACACGTTCGTTGCTGGGTCATGTATGCCTGTCTCTATAATTTAGTGCCACTTTTGGTTTATAACTGATCATGTCGGCCCGGGTTCTTTGTCATATGGATGCTAGCGACACTATCATATACGTGTGCCAAAATGCGCAGACGGTCCCGGGCCAGGTAAGGTGGCACCCATGGAGATACCATGCGTGAGGCCGCAAAGTGATATGATGTGTTACAGGCTAGACCTGTGTGACTTAGGATCGGGGTCCTGACACGCGCCAAGTGTGGGGAGTCCTACTAGGACTCCCAAGTCCTAGTAGGATTCCCCTTTCCTTTCCGGAGTAGGAGAGAAGGAAAGAGGTGGAGAGGGAGAAGGAAAAGGGGGCTGCACCCCTTGTCCAATTCGGACCAGAGGGGGGCACGCGCCTCCTTCCTTTTGGCCTTTCTCCTCTATTCCCGTATGGCCCAATAAGGCCCATATACTCCGAAAAATACCCGAATCACTCGGAACCTTTCCGATGTCCGAATATAGTCGTCCAATATATCGATCTTTACGTCTCGACCATTTCGAGACTCCTCGTCATGTCCCCGATCTCATCCGGGACTCCGAACTCCTTCTGTACATCAAAACTCATAAACTCATAATACCGATCGTCATCAAACGTTAAGCGTGCGGACCCTACGGGTTCGAGAACTATGTAGACATGACCGAGACTCATCTTCGGTCAATAACCCATAGCGGAACCTGGATGCTCATATTGGCTTCTACATATTCTACGAAGATCTTTATCGGTCAAACCGCATAACAACATACGTTGTTCCTTTTGTCATTGGTATGTTACTTGCCCGAGATTCGATCGTCGGTATCTCTATACCTAGTTCAATCTCTTTACCAGCAAGTCTCTTTACTCGTTCCGTAATACATGATCTCGTGACTAACTCATTAGTCTTTTTGCTTGCAAGGCTTATTATGATGTGCATTACCGAGAGGGCCCAGAGATACCTCTCCGACACTCGGAGTGACAAATCCTAGTCTTGATCTATGCCAACACCACGAACACTTTCGAAGACACCTGTAGAGCATCTTTATGATCACCCAGTTACGTTGTGACGTTTGATAGCACACAAGGTGTTCCTACGATCTTCGGGAGTTGCATAATCTCATAGTCATAGGAACATGTATAAGTCATGAAGAAATCAATAGCAGTAAAACTAAACGATCATAGTGCTAAGCTAACGGATGGGTCTTGTCCATCACATCATTCTCCTAATGATGTGATCCCGTTGATCAAATGACAACTCATGTCTATGGTTAGGAAACATAACCATCTTTGATCAATGAGCTAGTCTAGTAGAGGCATACTAGGGACACTCTGTTTTGTCTATGTATTCACACATGTACTAAGTTTCCGGTTAATACAATTCTAGCATGAATAATAAACATTTATCATGATATAAGGAAATATAAATAACAACTTTATTATTGCCTCTAGGGCATATTTCCTTCATCCACATAGCGCTGGAAGACGCCCGTCGCACTCCTTCTGACGAGCTCTTTGTTGACAATGGTGTAAGCTGAGGCTCGGCGTGGAACTTGTCGTGCCAAAGTTTCTTCTGCTGGCAGCTCTCCTTTGAGCAGGAATGTGAGGATTGGTTGTGCCCAAGACGGCGCTGAGACTCCAGTTGCTTCGGCCAGAGAGACCAGGGTGGTTGGGCTGAGAGGTGGAGGGCTGGGCTGAGCCGCCTGCTGTGTATCCAAAGTCCCCGAGCCGTCTGCTGGAGCCGGCGCCTCCTGGTCGTCTGCTGGAGCAGTCCCTGGGCCAGGAGCTGGCGCGGCTGTCGGTGGTCCATCTGCTGGAGTTGGAGTGTCGTAGCCGCCTGCTGGGGCAGTCTCTGGGCCAGCAGCCGAAACCGCGGGGCCGCCTGCCCCGGGGTCGGCTGGTATGAAGATTGACTCCGACTCTTGTGAAGGCTTGATAGACGGTTTGCGCAAGCATTGGAGAGATACGCCGGCTGGTATTGCTTGGCGGGTGGAGCCGATTCGTGCCAAGGTGTCCGCTTGCATGTTATCAGTTCGTGGCACATGGAGGAACTCGCAGCCATCAAAGTGTCCACTGATCTGCTGGACAAGGAAGCGATAGCTTGCCATGTTTGCGTCCTTAGTGTCCCAGTCCCCAGACGACTGCTGGACAACCAAATCTGAGTCACCGTAGCACAGCACTCGGCGGATGCCAATCTCCTTGGCCATCCGGAGCCCATGGATAAGTGCCTCATATTCGGCCACGTTGTTGGAGGCGGCGAAGTGGATCTGCGGGGTGTACTTGAGCTTGTCGCCTTTGGGGGAGGTGAGGACGACGCCGGCTCCTAGGCCGGTGCGCATCTTTGATCCATCAAAGTGCATCCACCAATGGGTTGAGTCTGGCACAGGCGGCAGGTACTGGGTTTCGGCCCAATCGACGAGGAAGTCAGCCAATGCTTGCGACTTGATGGTGGTGCGCGGCTGGTAGAAGATGGTGAAGGGGGCCAGCTCAATGTCCCACTTGACCACTCTTCCTAAGGCATCTCTGTTCCCCATGATTTCGGCAAGCGGGGCCTTCCAGACGACCGTGATAGAATGCTCTTGGAAGTACTGCTTGAGTTTCTTGGCGGTGAAGTACACGCCGTAGCACATCTTCTGGTAATGGGGGTAGTTCTGCTTGGATGCTGACAGCACTTCGCTCAAGTAGTAGACGGGCTTCTGGACGGACAAGGCGCTGCCGTCCTCTGGGCGCTCGACCACAATGACAGTGCTGACCACCCGGCTGGTGGCGGCTATGTAAAGGAACATAGGTTCCTTGTCTGCTGGCGCCGCCAGGACAAGCGGGGTGGACAGCAGTCGCTTGAGCTGTTGGAAAGCTTCGTCTGCCTGATCGTTCCACTCAAAGCACGTGGTCTTCTTCATCAGTTGGTACAGGGGGAGTGCCTTTTCTCCCAGCCAGCTGATTAAACGGCTGAGAGTTGCCAGGCATCCCGTGAATCTCTGGACATCTCGCACATGGGTTGGTCGTTCCATCCTCTCAATGGCTTTGATCTTTGCGGGGTTGCACTCAATGCCGCATTCGGATACAGGAAGCAAAGGAGCTGGCCCGCTGGTACCCCGAAGACGCATTTCTCAGGGTTTAGCTTGATCCGAAAGCGGCGCAGGTTCTCAAATGTTTCCTGGAGATCCTCCAGAAGGGTTCCTCTCTTCTCCGTCTTCACCACAATATCATCCACGTAAACATGGGCATTCCTGCCAAGCTGCTTGAGGAGACACTTCTGCATGCAACGCTGAAAGGTGGCGCCGGCATTTCTCAAGCCGAACGTCATGGTCAGGTAGCAGAAGGCCCCAAACGGCGTGAGGAAGGCGGTCTTCAGACGGTCAGCTGGATCAAGCTTGATTTGATGGTACCCCGAATAAGCATCAAGGAAAGACAGCAGCTCGCATCCGGTTGTGGAGTCGATCACTTGATCTATTCGTGGCAGAGCAAACGGGTCTTTAGGGCAAGCTTTGTTTAGGCTGGTGTAATCAATGCACATGCGCCATTTGTTGTTCTTCTTCAGCACTAGGACTGGATTCGCTAGCCACTCGGGATAAAAGACTTCCATGATGAAGTCGGCTGCTAGCAGGCAGGCGACTTCTTCCCCAACGACTCTTCTCTTCTCTTCTGACAGGCGGCGCAGCGGCTGCCTGACAGGCCTTGCATCTTCTCTCACGTGTAGCTTGTGCTCGGCAAAATCCGTCGGGACACCAGGCATGTCCTTGGGGGACCATGCAAAGATGTCTCGATTCTCACGGAGGAAATCGACGAGCTCGCTTTCCTATTTGCTGTCTAGGCTTGACCCTATGACAGCAAATCGCTCCGGGTGAGACGGGTCCAAGGCAATCTTCTTCGTGTCCTTGGTTGGCTGGAACGAGCCTTACGGCTCCGCCTCCCTGGGATCGGCTGGTATGGCCGGCTGCTCGCCAGCCATTGCCACCAGCCGCTCCAGATGGCGCTTTTCCTCAGCCACAACAAGGGTTTCTGCTAGGCGACTGCTGGCCGTTGCGCATGCAATGGACTTCTCGTAGTCCCCGGCTATGGTGATTATTCCCTTGGGACCAGGCATCTTCATCTTGAGGTAGGCATAGTGGAGGACTGCCATGAACTTTGCAAGAGCTGGCCGGCCCAAGATCACGTGATAGGGACTTTCCAGGTTCAGCACTTCAAACCAGACCGGCTCTCTCCGGAAGTGTGTCTTGTCACCAAACAGGACATCGACCCTGGCCTTGCCGATTGGTGAGCAAGAGAGGCCTGGCACAACGCCATGGAACACGGTCCCTGGTAGGTTGAAGCTGCTTCTCTTTGATGCCCAACTTCTCCATGGTGTCCCGGTACATGATGTTGATGCTGCTGCCGCCGTCTACTAGCGCTCGGGAGAAACGACAGGCCCTCCTGTCAGTGGAGAGAGTGGCGTCCAGGACCAAGGCATAGGCCCCTGGAGATGGCATGAAAGCCGGGTGATCCTCTCGGCTCCAGCTGGCAGGCCTTTTAGACCAGTGAATGAATTCTGGGTTCTTGACGGCAACAGTGTTGACTTCTCTGCGCTGCTGGCGCCGGCTGTGCCTATCGTCCGTCTGGCTGGTGAAGACAACATAGGCTCTATTTTCTTCTGGGAATTTGTCCTAGACCTGGCCGCCAGGACGGGCAGCCGGCGGATTAGGGGACGGGGCCGTCTGTCCAGCAGGCAGCAGAGGCAGAGCTTCTCCCCTCGCAATTCTGGTGAGCTAGTGACACTTTCGTGTGGTGTGGTTGGAAGGCTTCGCACCGCTGTGAAACTTGCAGGGGGCGTCCAAGGCTTGATCAAAGGAGAAGGCCGGTTGCCACACCGGTTTGCCGCCCTTCTGGCGCTTGGGTCCTGCTTGAGCTTCTGGCAGCTGTCCGTCGACCGCTGCCACTAGCCGGCTATTTGCAGCCGGTTGGATTCTCCTGTCGGCGTCTTGAAAGTTGGAGGGGTCATCTTGCCAGAAGCATCCACTTGCAGCTCGGTCTTCATGGAAGAGTCAGCGGTGGCGTACTTGTCTGCTATGCTCAGCAGTTCATCCAACGTGGCCGGCTCGTCGCACAGGAGCCGATGTTTGAGTAAGGTGCCTTCTCTGCACCCGGCCGTGAAATACTCGATGGCTTGTACCTCGTGCACTCCTTCACAAGAGTTTCGCAGCTCTGGCCAGCGCGTCAGATAGTCGCGGGCCGACTCGTCTGGGCCTTGGACACACAGGGAGAGCTGACGCGGCTTGGGAGGACACTTGTAGGTGCTGGTGAAGTTGCGAGTGAAGGCGTCGGTGAAGTCTAGCCAGCCGTTGATACTGTTGGGCTTGAGACTGTTCAGCCACGTCCGAGCCATGCCCTGGAGCATGAGGGGCACGTACTTTACCGCGACACGCCTGTTGCCGGTGGCTATGCTGACAGCCGTGGAGTAATCCACCATCCAGTCCTCTGGTTTCACTGATCCGTTGTATTTGGGGGTGTCTCTGGTGAGCGAGAAGCCCTTGGGAAAAGGCTCGTTGCAGATGCGAGGGCCGAAACAGGCCGGGTCGAGGTCATCTTCTTCTTCAACCGCCTGGGAACGAGCCAGATGGTCCAGGCGGTGGCGGGCGTCGTTGTCCCCAACCCCCTCGCGGCGGCCCAGGCAGCCTGCCGGAGAGGGGTGGTCAACAGGCGGAGGAGACACGCGCCTCTCTCGCCTGGGAGGAGGCGGATGCTCCCCTTGTCGTTCTACGGCCCTTGGGCGGCCGTCTTCGTCGCGCTCGATGGTGACGCGAGTCTGCCAGCTGCGGCTGGCAGCGGGCTCTGAGTCTCGCCAGTTGGTGGCGCCAATTGTTGGAGAGCGGGATGTGGCTCCTTGCTCCCGTCGAAAAGGGCGGTTGTCGGCGTGCGCACCCGCCTCTGATACCCGGCGACGGGCCTCCTGCTGCGTAGCAGCAGCGTCGAGGAGTTGGCGGGCACGCTGGGTCATGCAACGGAGCTCGTCTCCCTCTAAGTGGCCCATCTCACCGACTGTCGCCTGGGTAGCGCTTAGGTTCTCCGACGGAGTGAGGTACACAGGTCGCGGGGCCCGCAGCATGTCTGCCAGCAGCCTGCCGCGATCGCGGACAGTGCCGGCTCGGCTAGGCTCGCCAGCAGCCGGCGTGCCACAAATGACGCGGTCCATTTCACGATGGTAAGCTTCAGTGAGGCGTCGGGAGGCAGCCAATTTGTTGGCGCTGTCGAGGAGCGAAACGCGGAGCGCCTCCAACGCCGCGCCGTCTGCCCCCGCCGCGACAGGGGCGGTGAGGTGCTATAGAGCGGCCTCGAGCGGGTATGGGCCCGTTCTGCACGATGGTTCGCCGTGGTCGGTGACGAGCACCTCCGTGACGATGCTGATGGTGCTGCAGATCGGAAGAACGGGAAGAGGGTCGTTGACGATCTCCATGTGCTCGGGGAAGGAGTCGACCGGCCCTGCGTCGAGGTCGACGATCATGTCTACCGGTGGGTCAAAAGAGCCCACTGACTCCACGTCAGAGGCGCGCTCTTCGATGAGGTGGAGCTTGTCGAGGAGCTCGACGAGGAAGCTCTCCGGCGCCACTGGCTCGGCCGCCGGAGAGGGTTCGTCGTGGATGCGGGCAGCGCCGAGCAGGTCGGCGAGCCCGCACATGGCGCATGCAGCCTCAGCGTTGCGAAGCATCCCGGTCTCCACGCCAGCAGGCGTGCCGAGCTGGCTACTCTCGCCAGGAAGGAACAAGGTTCCCGTCCAGAACATGTCTCCGGACGACGGTGCACCTGGCCCCACGGTGGGCGCCAAATGTCGGGGTTTTGGGGCGACATATGCCAACGGATGGCTTATCATGCATGGGGTCAAAAGAACGTCACCGGGCTCGGGAAGCGGGATAAAGCGTAACTTAGGATGCCTACGAATCTTACTCAGGTTCGGGGCTCTCCGAGGAGATAACACCCCTAGTCCTGCTCTGCGGGGGCTCCGCGTCATGACTGATAGCACTAAAGTGGCTACAGGATTGCTCCTTGAGCTGTGTGGGTCAAAGGAAGAGGATGAACAAGGCTAGCTCACCTCCTCTCTCTATCTAGGGTTTAACCTTGTGATCTTCCAACCAACCCCTCCTCATGGAGGATCCTGGGGGGTTTATATAGGCCTACCCCCCAGGGGTACAATGTTAAACTCGACGGTGTGGCCCCCGACCGTCAGTGTCTTCTGGCGCCGGCTCTGCCGCCTGTCTGTTGGGGCCCGCCGCCTGCGGGCCCCTCATGATTGTCTTTCACTGTGGGGATGCCTCTGCTGCCGACAGCCTCATCGAGAAGGAAATGGCTACAGTACCATCGCCTCCCGCCGTACGCTGCCGCCTCGCCCCGTCCTGTCATCTTGATGAGGCTCGGACTTTTAGGGCGAGGTTTTCCGTCTGTTACCGGGCGGCCATCTCCCCTGGCCGTCTGCCAGGGGCGGCTTGTTTATGAGCTACCCGCCGATCGATGGGGCCAGCCGCCTGCTGGTCCCGCCATTTGCGGGTAGTGGGATCGTGGCCTCCTCTGATCGATGCTTGGTCACGAGCTACGTGGCTACAGTGGTCCGCCACTTAGGAGATATTCCCAAGGTACATGGTCACTGTAGCCACATCCTTATAGATCTTCTAAGGACATGTTCTCCTATAGCCATGCCTTCGTGCGCAGGGGTCCCCCCTGCGTGCCTCCTGGGGAAGGAGTGCGGGGCCGCCTGCTGGCTGGTGGTGTTGATGTCGCCGCCTGCTGGGTCCCTGCCGTCTGCTGGCAGCCGGCTCCTAGGGCAGGCTACCCTAGGAGGCGGCTCGAGGAGCAAACGGCCGCAGCAGACCAAGCGGCTGTCATTTGTCTTAAAATACCAAGGGTAGGCGCCGAGGGTACCCATGGTCAATATCTCCGACAGTTTCCTTCCTATAAGGAGGCGTCGAGGTGTGCTCGGAGAGGTCTGTAGGTCAGCAGGTGAGAAATACTCAAAAAAGCATTAATATGCTGAATAAACAAGGTGCATCGATTAATATATCCGAACAACTTATGTTTTGGCTAGGGGCTTGTCCCTAGGCTTCACCACAAAGTTGTGTTCGGACGATGAGTCCGAACAGGCGAGGAGGTTTAGCTTCCTCCGGGGTGCGGCCTTGCCTGCGTCAGCAGCGGCCGCCCGCTTCTTCCCCCTGCCCTGGGCATGGGACTCTTCTTCTTCATTATCCTCCTCCTCTTTCGAGGAGAGGATGTTAATCTCCTCGGACATCGCTTCTGCGGGGCGGGGGCCGCTCTCGGCCTCCTTGCTCATCTTCTTGGGCTTCTTGTTCGGCGCCTTGTACGGCGTTGGAACCAGCATCGCCATTAGTTGAGGCATGTCTGGGTCTTCTGGCAAAGGCACCGGACACTTAATCCGGATTGCCTTCTTCGTCCAGCTCTGTATATCACGCAAAAACTCCAATTCCTATGATTGTTAAAATAAGAAGGGGATATATGTTCGGCAGAGTTTAATTACCACTTGTGCGGTAAACACAGTGATGTAGCGTGCGTCCTCAGTTTCCTTTGGCCACTCCTTCTGGCTCTTGTAGAGATGCTTCCAGATCTCTTTGTGCACGGATCCGAATAGATTCTTCAAGGGCCGGTCTCCTGCCGAATCGAACTCCCATAGGGAGGAGTCTCGACGTTGGCAAGTAAGGACAAGGCGGGCGAGCATTACCTGAACCACAGTTGTGAGTTGGTAGCCCTTAGTGATCATGCCGGACACACGGCCTTGGAGTGCCATCACCTCAGCCTGAGACCCCTAGTTTGGACTCTTGTCGGTCCAGGAGGTTAGCCTCTCCGGGGGTCCAGATCTGAAGGCAGGCGCCGCCGCCCATTTGGCGTCGTGGGGCTCAGTGATATAGAACCAATCCTGCTGCCAGACCTTGCTCGTCTCCACGAATGACCCCTTTGGCCAGGTTGCATTCGGGAGCTTGCTTATCATAGCACCCCTGCACTCCGCGTGTTGCCCGACCACCACCTTTGGCTTCACATTGAAGGTCTTGAGCCATAGGCTGAAGTGTGGGGGAACGCGGAGGAAAGCTTCACACACCACTATGAAAGCGGAGATGTGAAGGATTGAATACGAGGCCAGATCATGGAAATCTAGCCCGTAGAAAAATAGCAAGCCCCGCACAAAGGGGTGAAGAGGGAATCCCAGCCCCCTAACGAAGTGCGAGAGGAATACGACTCTCTCACCCGCCTCCGGGACGGGGATCACCTGGTCCTGGGCGGGGAATCGGTGCGTGATGTTAGCAGCGAGATAGGCCGTGCTCCGGAGCTCCTCCACGGCCTTCTCAGTAACCGTGGAGGCCTCCCACTTGCCCTTGGCACCGGATCCAGCCATTGCTGGGGAAGGAAGTGGTGGTTGAGGAACGGAGAACTGCGGGCGCAAGAGATGAGGATGCTGGGGCTAGGAAGATTGGAGAGCTCGGGCTTGAGGAAAGCGTGGGGCTGATGGAAGGGATTGATATCCTTTTATAACGCTGTGAATACAGAATGCCCCCACTTTAGCCGCAAACCTCGCCGGTTCCCAAAGCGGTCGTGCGTAATGCGCGGTTTGGATGCTCACGTCACATTGATAAGGATCCCCTAATAAGCGGGCACGATCTCTGTATTGATAAGACGTGCCGAGTGGGGTTATACCTCGAAACGCAAAACTAGGACCAAATAAAACAGTCTGTTATGTTAGTGGGATGGACGCGGCGCTTTATCAAAAAGTTGTAAGTAAAGACACATTATTCGTTTTCTTTCAATGCCTCGCCTTCGAGGCCAAGGGTTGTACTAACCATGCAGAGCCGGACACAGTACACTTTTTATAGAATATAGTGCTGTGGGGACCCCGACTCGTAAGTAGTGATCACCGAATGCACGTGTACAGTGATCCCAGAGATCAATGCTCACTGAACACACAGAAGCTGAATAACAAGAGTCTTACATCCTTACATACCGTGTTACACAAATAGGACCATAATGGCCAAGTCTTGAGTATATCATCGCAGCGAAAAAATCTTCAAAGACAACTGGGACCCATGCCATCTGCCTTAACCCTATAGGCATTCTGACTGGGAAGCGTCCTAGCTCGCATGCTCGTCACCAAGAATCTTCATCATAACCTGTTCTCTCCTGCCTGGCCAATAAAATAACCAGTGGCAAGCCAATGAGTACATTGAATGTACTCGCAAGCAACCCAAGTGTGATAACAGAATAATTATGCAAGGCTCTACTGCTAAGTTGGCAGATTTGCGGAAAGCTAGTTTTTCATATGCACTTATGATCAACATATAACAAGGATATGCATGTGTCTGTAACAAGTATCAGGAGGTCACAGACATCATTTTCAAGGAAGAGTTGTAATCAACTCATGCACAAGCTCGTTGTGTCTTCCTCACAATCACATCATCAATATCTCTGAATCGTGTTGTTTCCCAGAAACTTAAGGACATAGTCTAAGTAGCACCACCCAACTGTCCTTGACCGCGGACACGGCTATTCGAATAGTTTGACACTCTGCAGAGGTTGCACACTTTACCCACAAGATCCGGGGAACTTCCGTGTCATCCACGACCCGCGGTACCTCAAGTACCCGGGGTAAGCACCCGATCACTACCTTTCCCTAGACGACACTAACATAGAGTCCACTCGATTGGTAGCAGCCCCGTGCCAAACATTTCACATCTCAAGGTTGTGGAGATTCGCTCCGTATTCATCACATATCACAAGCACGGGGTACCAACGGTGTGTCCGGTGCCCTGTAAAGACAGTCATGGCCGCCTATCCAAGCGCGACCCCGTCCCGAGAGTGACCTCATGTCACCCCCGTCACTAGTAATGCGGGCACCATGCTAGTATCGACCTAGGTAGTCAATAATGCCCTTTCCCATGTAAGGGTAGAGTGGTTGCGCATGTTTGGTTGGGACAGTAGTCACACATAAATCTAATCCATCTCTGTAAACAACACTTTCGTCAAGCCTCGGCACACTACTTCTCACCAAGTAGTGCCCTAGCTCCTCATCAACTCCCAGGGGCATTAGTGGCACCCACTGGGTCATTCGCAAGTATGTCAGACCACACTTGTTTCACTCAATGCATAACCCCGACCCATTTTGCGTAGCCAACTACTGTAGCACACATCTATCTACTCCCACCCACATAACCCTCATAGGAAGGTAGGGTCATGTTGATGTAAGTTTCAACAGTAAAGTAACAAAGGTAGCAACCAAAGTGGTTTCCACCTCGACATGATTCTGATGCATTGAATAATAAAGGTGCTATGAGACATGCATAAAAAGGTTTCTCGAACATGGTCAAAGGGCTGCTTGCCTTATTCTTCAGAGTCTTCAAATCTTCTGGTCCATCTCCGAATACTCCGTTTATTACGTCAACTAACGATGGAAACAATCACAATAAGCAACACAATCAAAGCAACAATAAAAGTGCTCTAAAAACAGGAGTTGGACTTTTCTAGGATTCCTCTGGTCATATTAGAAATGACCAAGGTGGTTTCATAGGTATTGGATCAATGGGTAGTTTGGAACATTCCAATATGATGGAACCAAAAGGGTTTATGGAGTTGGAAGAAGTATACAGAAATGATTCCTTGAATGATGAGCAAAGGTACCCATCATCAAGTCATGATTTTAGAAGCATTTAGGAGTTGGTTTCACTGGATTTGGAATTGAAATGAATTTCCTAGGATTTTCCAAAGCTGATAAATAGGAAGAAATGGCTAAATATTTGGTGGGGTACAGAAACTATTATTAAAAATGTTCCAAAACTAGGTTTGGACATGACAAGCATCTAGGAACTTGAATCACTGCATTTGGATCAAAAATGAGCTCTCTGTGATTTTCTAAAGTTAATCACAGAAAGTGGAAAATGGGCATTTGATAAATATTTGTATAGGAAAAGTTTTTGGAATAATGTGCATGTTGCACCATGTGATAGGGCATGATTTTAGAAGCTACCAGAAATTTGAATCAAGCAATTTGGAGTTCATATGAATATTTGGGGCATTTTTGAAGTTGACTGGAAAAAGAAAAAGAAGGAAAAGGATAAGGGTTTACCCTCCACTGCGCTCAGGGCGGAGGATAGCTTGCGGGCCGGCCCATCTCCACAGCAGCGCGTAGGGTTCGGCCACGTCGAAAGCGTCTTTCGGTGAGGCGCCTTTGCGCGGGGGAGGCGGGCTGCACCAGAAGCCGCCTCCACTTAAACCGGCTGGGCCGGTCGGCCGGGTCGCCGCCAGGTGGGCCCTGCCTGCAGGGTCGTCCTCCTCCTCCCGCTCCCGCAACAGAGGGGAGGGGAGGCTCGGCAGCTCGACGCCGGCGCCCGTCCCCGGTGGCACAGGCCATCCCCGGCCAGGGCGCGGCCACCGGAGGGGCCCCCAGGGTGTGGCGCGTCGCGGAGGCCCCCTTGGGCGGCAGGGGAGGGGCCGGAGCTCCTTCCTTACGTGCGCGCGGGCGAGGTCGGAGCAAGGCCCGGCCGCCACTGGAGCCGGTGATTCCGGCCACCTCCGGCGGTGTGCGGCGCACCGGAGTACCCAGGGAGGGATGCCGCATCCTTCCAGGTGTCCAGGGGAGGTCGGGGGAGGCCAGAAGAGGTGAAGGGCCAAATGGCCGTGGAAGGGCCGCGGCGGCACTCCGGCCACGGAGGAGGTAGGAGGCCACGGGAGGGAGATTGGGGATGTCTGGGAGGTGCACGGAGAAGAGGAGGATCCAGAAGAAGCAACGGGCGCTCGGGGGAAGGACTTTATATAGGGCAGCCGCGGTGCATCGTGGGCGCGGTCCAGGACGCGCACGGCGAGCTCGTGGAGAGAGAGGAGGAGGGCCGGGGAGGATAGGGCCGACCGTCCTGCCGTGTCCCAGACGTCGAGGCAACCTCGGGGACATGCTGGAGAGGCCCGAGGCTGTCGGGGCATTGGGATGGGGGGCGGCTACAGTGCTCCAGAGCACTGTAGCGCGCTCCAGAGCGCGAGCTTTGCATGCCCTGGCATGCACACGGTGCCATTGGCGTGTCCTTTTGTGTCCAGCATGTAGAGGGGGTAGTAAAGAAAGGGGGAGGCAGTCTTGGATGCTCCAGGAGCCACTGGAGTGAGGAGGGAGGTGAGGAAGAGGGTGAAACCTGCTGTCCAGCAGTGTAACTTGGGGTTTTACCCCCTCCAATAATTGAGATAAGGTAGAGGAGAGTTACTGGAGGGTAGAGGATGATCAGGGGGAGCTGTGGTAAGAATTTGGGGCCATGGAGAAAAGTAAAAGAGGTTCAACCACTTGTTTAGGTAAATGAACAGAAGGTGTTTGATCAGGGTTTGGACTAGCAAATGACATCCACTTGGCATGGGACTTAACAGGATCAAATGTCACATATAATTAGGCCCCTACACCAAATTTGAACTCATTTGGGCAAAGTGGCCAATGTAACTTTGGTGAACCCTAGAAATGAACAGAAATGGTTTCACCATGTTTGAGTCAAGCAATTCATCTCCCCTTGATGCACTACTTGGTGTAGCATCATCATTTGGGGTTATGAACATGCCCACAAAGTTTGAGGCTCCAGATAAAAAGTTGACAATGTAAAGTTGTTCAAATTTGAATTTGAACAGAAGTGGTTTTGGGGTGATCTGATCAAGTTGCTCTATTCCAAATCTTGTGCCATTTGGTCTAGATGCCTTATTAGGCCATTCTAGCATGTGCACAAAATTTGAGGGCAATTGGACAAGTTTGGCAATGTAGAGTTGCTCAAACTTCAAATATGGACAGAATGGTTTTGAAGGGGTTTGAGGATGTTTCCTTGATCTCCAATGCATGAGGCTTTGCAAGATCATCAAATATGTCATATGTGACATGATAGAATTTCCCTGGAATTTTTGGAGAATATTTCCTTTGTAAATATTTCAAAAGCTTGAAATATCCAGAAAGGGTTTTGGAAGGATTTGTCCAATATTTTGAACATGACCATGTGTTGAAACTCTTATATATGGACAATATATGTCCTATGAGTCTCCCTGAATTTTGGCAAATATTTTTGAAATGTTTAAATAATTTTTCCCTATTAAAGACCATTTCTGGCCTTAAGAAAAAGCTTTTAAATAAAATATAAAAATGACTTTTAAAATTATACTTTTGTGGTTTCTGGGAGTCCTATATCTAATAGGATTCAAATAAACTTTTTGAAAGATTTTTCTCACCCTAAATAAGGTACTTGCAGTGCAAACCTCAATTCAGGGGTTTTTGGAAAACTAATTTTAGAAAATACCATTTGGCCAAAATATTTTCATAAGAAAATTCTATACTGGTCTATACACATGGCATGATCATTGGAAAAAGGTTTTGGGTCAAGGAGATGAAGTATAAGAGTTGGAGGATTTATTTGATTTTTAGAGCACTAGCAAACAGCAGACAAGAGTCAAATCAAGCAAAGTCAAAAACACTCAAAAGTTTTTGCAAATCCACATTTTTGACATGAAAACAAGCTTAAGCAATGTGACATGAAAATCAGGGTGTGACAAGTGCCTCAATATGTTTGAAAAAAGGAACCCACCTTGCAATGCTGAAGACAATACGGAAGCCGAACTCATCGTCATCGAAGATAGGTTCGGGGGCTACTAAGGGAGTCCTGGATTGAGGGGTCCTCATGTGGCCGGATAACTCGTTGTGGGCTGGACTGGTGGGCCGTGAAGATCATTGCTGAAGATCTTCTCTCATATCCGGATAGGACTCATGTGTGCGTATAATGGCAGGTTTTAGGTTCGGGTGTAATCTTTCATTCCTCTGCAAGATGGTCATGTACAAACCCTAGGGCCCTCCGGTGCATATATAAACTGGAGGGTTTAGTCCGTAGAGGCTAGACAACAACAAAATCATAGGCTAGACTTTTAGGGTTTACCATTAAGATCTCGAGGTAGATCAACTCTTGTAGGCATATTCATCAAGATCAATCAAGCAGGAAGTAGGGTATTACCTCGATCGAGAGGGCCTGAACCTGGGTAAACATCGTGTCCCCAGTCTCCTGTTACAATCGATCCTCAGACGCATAGTTCGGGACCCCGTGCGTGAGATCCGCCGGTTTTGACACCGACAATGACCATCTTGTGATCATACCAAAATGCGGTTATGCCTCTAAGTCGTGCCTCGTCACGTGGGAGATATAGCCGCATCTTGGGCGTTACAAGTTGGTATCAGGGCCTTCCCCGACCTAGGAGCCCCTGCTTGATCGAACCGCTGCCGATGTTGAGTCTAGAAACAAAAATGTTTTGAGTCTTAGGATTATATATATATCGGAGAGTAGGAATTCTTTTTCTCCTTATCCCCTTCGTCGCTCTGGTGAGGACTCCTGACGTAGAAGTTTTGACTTCCTGCCCTCTTTTCCACTAATTTTTTTAGGATCATGCGGGTATTGTTGGGATCGTTCCGATATCTTTGTGACGAGAATTCTGTCTTGGTGCTTCCCGTCAGTTTAGGCTTAGTCCCGGGGAGTTGAGCTCTGAGGTCTTGTCGTCGCATTGTGTATCATTACAGTTCCAGAATACCAGAGGTGGCCGACATCGAAAACGCTTCTATGCATGTCTGGTGGTGAGATAACCCCGACATCACCCAATACTGGGGGATAGTTCAGGAGTATTGCCATAGCTAGTATAGTGAATGCTTTTCGAAGGTCTGAGGTACACGGTTTCCGAAGGTGCCTGGTTATGTGTTGACGGATGGATACAGCTGGATGTAGGTATTGTTAGTTGGGTGAGATATATTTCTTCCCGTGTATCCACAACACCTGATTGCATAACCTGAAAGTTTCGGGAATCAATAGGTGGGAATTCAAGTAGCTCTTAGGTAATCTTCCAATGGATGCATGATATGAGGTTGGGGTTCAATGTCTAGTGGTTCGTTTGTCATGGTCGATTTTACATTGGGGGTTGCATCTTAAAGAATCCTTGGCTATGCTGATTCAGGGATGCAATGTCCTTTGTAACGTCGTGTTCGGGGGGCCTCATCACGAAAACTTTGGACGAAACCTCTATCATATGTTTGTTCCGGCTTCTTTCGAAAGCCAATCCTTCATTTTGTTTTCTTTGTGGTATTCGAGTTGCTTTGATGTCAAGTGTTGATCCATACCTTTTTCTAATCGGTGTTCTCATATTTCTATGGGAGTGCTAGTCCTTCTTAATCATCAAGATTGTCAGTTAAATTCTTCTCAGCCGGCGTGCTTCTCTTCAAGTTAACATGATCCTTTCAATATGTGCAAGACCAATTCTTGGTTTTTCTCAATGGTGTCTGTTTCATTCATCCCAAGTTGTCTTTATTTTTTCCACCCTCCCACCCTTTTCTTTATGGAGTCAGAATTCTTTAATCAAGTATCCATTATATTCATGTGAAGCCTCTTCATTCTTTTCGCATTTGTTTCAACCGTCGCAAGATCTCTTTCAAGTAATCATTTCAACGGTGTTTCTTTTGAGTGGGCCCTAACCCACAGGTCTTTTCCGAGGATCTTACCTGACTCTTCTAATTTTTTCGGAGTTATTCTCAAATTATTTTCAAAGTGTGACATAAGAATGAATTTTCATCAGTCATATGCCTTCTCCAAGATCGCTTTCAGATTATTTTCATCGTTGACTCAACCTTTTAATTCTTAATTCTGGAGTGCCTCAATAATCAATGGTGATGTATCTCATTGTCATTCTCAACATTTGAAGACCGAAGACGAATTTCTCCTAAATCTTGGTTTGTTCTCTTGAAGATTCGTGGTTCTAGCTTCATGTTATCCTCTCGAATTATTCCGTTTGTCATAAATTCTTTTCTTTACTCATCCGGAGTATTTCAGGGATTGTTTTCCATTTTATTCCTCCGAAGACCATCATCTAAGAATATTTATTCATTCTCATCATTCACCGCTCGTTCTTTAGTTCTCCCAAATTATTGTTTCTTCATTCATCTTCATATTCTTCTGGTGCATCATTCAAGTATTCTCTACTTTGCTCATGATCCCTTCGTTCTCTAGTATCTAAATTGCCTCAAGTATCTTCGTTCGTTTTCTAATTCTCCCCGATGATTCGTTCTCTTTTCTTCATTCGTTTCAATTCTCACGATGGTTCATTCAAGATTCCTCTTCCTTTGTTATCGTATCAATTAAATGTTTTTCCAATCCTACCGGTGGTTCGTTGAAGATTTAACCAAGTTTGTGCTATATCTCTCTTTAATAATTTTCAACGCGAATAAGTAGTATGCCAAATGCAATACTTCTCATCAATTTAAAATGGTGAAGGATAAGCATAACATAATTCTTATTCTTATTTCATCCAAGTGATTAATGCCTTCTCCCAGAGTTTGTTCTTGACGAAGAAATTCTCGGATTCAAGTTGTTCATCTTTCTTCCAGAGCTCCAAGTTATTCCAATTATATAATTTCAAAGCTCCATCTAATCATTGCAAGGCGTCATCTTGTTCTTCTCAACTTTCCTTTCATTTAATCATTCTTTTATTATCGGAGCTCTCACGAAGTTCTTCATGGTGGTTCATCATGATTTAATTCATCCTCGAAGTGTTCATTAAGATTTTTGTTGGAGGAGCTCAAGTATTCTTCTCCTTGAATTTCGAAGTGCAATTCTTGCTCCCTTGTCTTTTGAGGTGGTGTTATGTCACTCTTGACTATTTTACTTCGTGTTTCACGATTCACAACTTGTCAGGAATGAGATATTTAAACCCATCATATTCTTTTAAACCCTTCAATTTATTTGTTGGAGTTATCTTGGGTTGTATTTCACCTAAAAGCTTTTCCCTAAGGATTGTTGCTATTTATGGTGCTTATAAATGACTCAAGTTCTTCATTTATCCTCTCGGTGTAAGAAGTTTCTCATCTCTTTGTCGATCTCAACTAATCAAATATTTCCGTTAGTGGCAGAATTTCACCTTAAGTATTAAGATGTTTTCCATAAGCCCACAACAAGCTTATTATTTTGTTGTTTATTTTTTCAACAACTCCATTCAATCCTTCTTTCTAAGGATGCTTTCAAATTAACTGGTGATAGAAGTGATCATTTTCTTCTACTTTCTTTCGTCCTAATGATCTAGCTTCTATTCTTTCGTTCCGGTGGTTTGTGATGTTACTCTCTTCGTCCCGTCATCTAGTCCTATCAAGAACATGTTCTTTCCTCGCTTGTCCTATTAACCGGTTTGTGTCCTCTTTTCAAGTTCTCTCATATTATCAAGTTTTACCTCTCTTTTCAACCGGAGTGCTGTCTGAAATCTTTCTTACCCCTTGTGCCATTCTTTCAATAGTTACGGAGGCAGTGCGTTGTTGATTTCATCAAGTATCATCCAATCTTCTAAAGTTCATGTTAAATTCCTTCTATTTTCAGTCAGAGTGTTATCCGAAGACTTTCGTTCATATTCCTTCTCTATCTTGTTTTAACCGGAGTGATTTCAATGTCTATCTTGTCACCTAAGGTCTTCATTCTCCTCGTATTCCTTGTTCCTCTTGTCTAACGGAATGTTTTCAATTTCGTTCATCTCTATCGTGTCATTCTTCAAGTTTTCAACCTCTCAAGGTTCGTTGGTTTCATTCATTTGTCGAAGAAGCAACTTTCTTTTACCTCTTCCTTTTCCTCTTCTATCCGGTGCCATCTCCAGGATCTCGGGTCGAGATCCTCTGTTAGTGTGGGAGAGTTGTGACGCCCCAAGACCGACACTCCAGAAGACTTCCATCTATTCCGGGTTTCGCCGTGTGCTTTATTTGTTTTTGCATTGCATCATGTCATCATGCCATCATGTCATTTAATTCTTATAAACTCAACAAAATAAATTTCATAGATCATTTGATCTATTTAAATAGAGGGAATTCATATGTTGTTTTCTCTTTAAAACATACCCTCCCAATATTATTAGGGAGCTATAATAATTATTCCGTTAATTTGGAATCACCTAAACACACTTGCAAATATTCCCATGCCTCTTTTGCTTCAAGTTTCACCTTCAAATCTTGTCCACAATTCTTATCCATTTTATCGAGGTTCCTCCAAAAATCCGAGCATTTTTGGACACTTCTAAGACCTAGTCCTAGTTCAAACTATTTGAATTTAATTCAAATAAGTTTGAATTCAAACTTCACTCACATGACCACAATTAATTTTTCTTGGATCACATGGCTTTCAGCAAGTCCAGGAAAATTGTCCTGTGCACAAACTCTCTCTCGAGCTCTCTCTTTCTTTTCTTCGAAGTTCTATTTTTTTGGACAAATAATAGAATAAAAGAGAGTAAGGGAGACAGAAGCCCAGCAGCCGGCAAAAGGCCTCCTGCGGTCTCCCTAGGCCCATCTGCGTCATGGCCCCAAGGCCCAGCCGCACCTAACCCTACCCCGCCCCCTTCCATCGACCTCTCCCTCTCATTCCCCCTCGCGCCGCCAAGGGGGAGCTGAACGCTCGGTTCCTCTCTCCCTCGTGTCCAACCACTCCGCCGACACTCGCGCTATGGAGAGGAGCTCCCCGCGCCCGATGCCCCTGCCGCCAAGCCTTGCTGGCAACGGCGAGGCCCTACCTCCCCTCCGCCGCACCATCACCTTCGTCGGGACCTCTTCACCCTGTGTCTAGCGTCCTGCTACCTCCGTGCCGCCCCGTCGACCCGCCTCGCCGTGGCCCTCTGCCTCCTCCTCGTCGCCTCCCTGCCGGCCTTTGGCAAGCTCCGTCCCGTGCTCGAGCGCCTCCATCGCGAGCTCGCCTGACCCGCACGGCCTCCACATCGTCTAGCACCCACGTCCCTGCCTCTGCTTCGAGCAGACGAATGGTACACGTCGTCCTCGTCCTCACCTCCGTCCTCGCCATGGCACCCCGCGCCCTCAAACTCGTGTGCTAGCCATCGCCTCTACTCGTCCCGCTCGCCATGGCCGCCGCCGCGGAGCTTCCAGCTTACGGTAGCTCCATGCTCGTCGTGGCCCTCCTCGCGTGCCGTCTCCACCTTCTGGTCCATCCGCATCGCCGGAACCGACCATCTCGGTGTCAACCTCCTGCCCCCTCTGCGTCCATGTTGCTCCACATGAATCGCGCCAAGCCGCCCTCGCTCGCTGGTCGCGCTCACCGTCGTTATGGCCATCCCCACGCGCATCTTGCCGGTGCCTTTGCTCAAACTTGGCACAACGTCGCCGGCGCTTATGCTTTGCCCTGTTTGCGTTTCCGCTGCTCTTCTGGTTCCCGATGACCTCCACGTCTTGCCGGAAGTCAAGTACCCCTCCAATCTTTTCAATGCCGCTGTTGACCCGGTTCGCCAAGTACCACAAACGCCTCTTGATTCGGCAAGTCCAATGATGACCACGAGGACCTAGGATGTGCCAAGTACCTCGACCACAAGTGTACAACTATGTGGATTCGTCAAGTACCTCTCTGAAACGAACATGTACCACTACCGTCGCAAGAACCGAGACCGGCAAGTTCGAAGACCCCAAGTACCACAACGTCTATAACATGAACATCTACGGATGTGTACGACTACCGTCGAATGGATCCGACAAGACCGCGAGTAACACTACTTCCACGACGTTCGAGAACGACTACTTACTCTTCGAAACGTGTACCTCTTCCGTCGAACTTGATCCGCTTCGAAAACGCATGCTTCAAAGGTATAACCGCCGAGATGATCCCCGTGGATGAATGCTTGTGATATATGAGTTGAACCGTGCGTTGCTCCGTGTCCGACTTATCGCTCGCACGTTCCCCGTTTCCAAGCCACCGTCACGTGGGAACCCGGTAACCGGGATCAACCCACCTTCCTTTGCATGACACACTCACGCCCACTTCTTTTGCAACGTCAATCTCGATGAGTTCTCGGATAACCAGATTGTTGCTGTGGCATCATTTCCGTTGTCATTGTCGTGGCACCCCCCTTTTTTCCGTCATGGCAACAAATACCCCATATCATATTAAATACCAACATTTCTCAAAAATTGCATAAAACTTGCAAATGTCATCCGCATCATGATAACAACATTTAAATGGTTAAAATTGTTGTTTCCTTTTAAAATTGCTTAATGCCATGTGGGGATTTTCCGGAATTGTTGTTTGTTATTTCCGACCCCATTTAAATTGCTTTGATATATAGTTTCCTTATGCTTCACCTATTGTCATGTTAACCAACACATAAACGAGACCAAACTAAAAATGTGTATTTTGTAAATATGCAACTCGTTGCATATTGAGCTCCACTTAACTTGTAGTTTTTTCTGTTGCACTTTGTCATGCCATGCATATTTAAACTGGACATGCATCATACTTCTTTGTGCATCATATGCTTGTTTATGCTTGTGCGTTTATCATGCTGTTTGCTTCTTTCCAGTTTGCTTCTCTCGTTAGCTTTGGTTTCATTCCGGAGTTGTGAGGATTCGCTGACTACGTACGGTTGTCTTCTTCATCGACTCGTTCTTCTTCGTAGCGGGATCTCAGGCAAGATGACCATTCTTGATATCACCTCTATCGTTGCTATGCTAGTTGCCTCGCTCTATTGCTTTGCCGCGATACCTATCTATTTGCATGTCAGCCCCTACCTTGCCATGAAACCTCTAACTACCTTCCTAGCAAACCGTTGTTTGGCTAAGTTACGCTTTTGCTCAAGCCCCCTATTATAGCATTGT
The DNA here is from genome assembly GCA_902687465.1 of Secale cereale. Taxonomy (NCBI): domain Eukaryota; kingdom Viridiplantae; phylum Streptophyta; class Magnoliopsida; order Poales; family Poaceae; genus Secale; species Secale cereale. The sequence continues at coordinate 677,665,083 of LR738711.1, forward strand.
TAGTTGCAGGTGAAGATGAAGTTTGCTCCATGTGGATTGGATATTTTGGGGAATATCACAATATCTCTTATTTAAATTAATGCACCTATATACTTGGCAATGGGTGGAAGGCTTGGCCTTTTGCTCGGTGTTTTGTTCACGCATGCTGCCCTAGGTTCCGATAAACCGGTGTTATGTTTCTTGATTTTGCGTTCCTAACGCGGTTGGGGTTTATGGGGGCCCCTTGCTTCTTCCCTTAAAGTAAAGCTTTCCTGTGGAGATCCAACTTTGGTTTTACCATTTTTCTAATAACTAAAACTTGCTGAGGGAGTTGCAAACCCGAGGAATATTTTAATCAACCCCCTGGGACAGTGCTCGTTTTGAGTGTTGGTCCACCTACCAAGCAGTCGGCGGTGCCACCTCGGGGCAACTCGAGTGTCTGGCTATCATCCACTTTGCATAGACGGATGAGTCCGTAGATAGAGAGCGCACGACTCTGGCCACGGCTCTGACTCACCGGGAGATCTCCTTGGGCTAGTTTTCCTTTCCTCGAAGAACTTGTGCACCGGAATTCTGAGGACACTCGGGTCTTCCCTAAGATAAGAGGTTTTACCTTTGTTGATCGCGAGAGCTTATTATGGGCTAAGTTGGGACACCCCTGCAGGATTATGATCTTTCGAAAGTCGTGCCCTCGGTTATGTTGCGGATGGGAGTTTGTTAACATTTGGTTGTAGATAACTTGACACAGATACTCAAACAGAATACACTACCGTGTGAGTAGTCGTGATGGTATCTTTTCGTGGGAGTTCGGGAAGAGAACACGGCTGGGTTATGGATGACTCGTAGGTAGACAGGATCATCAAGTGATCATGAATTAGTTCATGACCGATGGCTTTCACTTCTCTTCTCGCGCTGAAGCCACGTAAGCTAGCAACCTCATCTACGCTTAGCGCTCACAGCAGCCCACTTATACACTTTCTCCTTACCCAGAGGCTTTGATAGTTTTGATAACCGGGAAAGGGATGATAACCCACAAGTGTAGGGGATCGCAACAGTTTTCGAGGGTAAATTATTCAACCCAAATTTATTGATTCGACACAAGGGGAGCCAAAGAATACTCTTAAGTATTAGCAGCTGAGTTGTCAATACAACCACACCTGGAAACTTATTATCTGCAGCAAGATAGTTTAGTAGCAAAGCAATATGATAGTGGCGGTAGCGGCAATAAAAGTAATGATAGTGTTTTTGTAGTTTTTGTAATAGCAGCGACGGAAAAGTAAATAAGCAACAAGCAAAATAGGTAAAGCTCGTAGGCATTGGATCGGTGATGGAAAATTATGTCGGATGCAATTAATCATGTAGAAGTTATAACCTAGGGTGACACAGAACTAGCTCCAGTTCATCAATGCAATGTAGGCATGTATTCCGAATATAGTCATACGTGCTTATGGAAAAGAACTTGCATGACATCTTTTGTCCTACCCTCCCGTGGCAACGGGGTCCTATTGGAAACTAAGGGATATTAAGGCCTCCTTTTAATAGAGTACCGGACCAAAGCATTAACACATAGTGAATACATGAACTCCACAAACTACGGTCATCACCGGGAGTGGTCCCGATTATTGTCACTTCGGGGTTGCCGGATCATAACACATAGTAAGTGACTATAGACTTGCAAGATAGGATCAAGAACACACATATATTCATGAAAACATAATAGGTTCAGATCTGAAATCATGGCACTCGGGCCCTAGTGACAAGCATTAAGCATAACAAAGTCATAGCAACATCAATCTCAGAACATAGTGGATACTAGGGATCAAACCCTAACAAAACTAACTCGATTACATGATAGATCCCATCCAACCCATCACTGTCCAGCAAGCCTACGATGGAATTACTCACGCACGGCGGTGAGCATCATAGAATTGGTGATGGAGGAAGGTTGATGATGACGATGGCGACGATCTCCACTCTTCGGAGCCCCGAACGGACTCCAGATCAGCCCTCCCGAGAGAGATTAGGACTTGGTGGCGGCTCCGTCTCGTGAAACGCGATAATTCCTTCTCCTCAATTTTTTTCTCCCCGAAAGTGAAGATATAGGATCTGGGGGTACGTCGGTAAGTCACCAGGGGGCCCATGAGGCTGGGGGCGCGCCCAGGGGGGGCGCGCCCCCACCCTCGTGGACAGGCCCTGGGCCTCCTGGTGTGGATCTTCATGCAGATATTTTTTATACTTTCCGAAATAATTCTCCGCTGATTTTCAGGCAATTCCAAGAACTTTTTATTCTGCACAAAAACAACACCATGGCAGTTCTGCTGAAAACAACGTCAGTCCGGGTTAGTTCCATTCAAATCATGCAATTTAGAGTCCAAAACAAGGGCAAAAGGGTTTGGAAAAGTAGATACGTTGGAGACGTATCAACTCCCCCAGGCTTAAACCTTTGCTTGTCCTCAAGCAATTCAGTTGATAAACTGAAAGTGATAAAGAAAAACTTTGACAAACTCTATTTGCTCTTGTTGTTGTAAATATGTAAGATAGCATTCAGGTTTTCAACAAGATCATGAACTAATCACATTCACAATAACTTTCAGGTCTCAAGACTACTCACATCAATGGCATAATCAACTAGCGAGCAATAATAATAAACCTCGGATGACAACACTTTCTCAAAACAATCATGATATGATATAACAAGATGGTATCTCCCTAGCCCTTTTTGAGACCGCAAAACATAAATGCAAAGCACCTTTAAAGATCAAGGACTGACTAGACATTGTAATTCATGGTAAAAGAGATCCAGTCATGATCATACTCAATGCAAATTAATAGTGATACACGCAACGACAGAGGTGATCTCCTACTGGTTCTCTTTGATAAGAGGATGATGAATCTGCATAAAATTAAATAGATAGGCCCTTCGCAGAGGGAAGCAGGGATTTGTAGAGGTGCCAGAGCTCGATTTTTAAATAGAGATGAATAACAGTTTGAGCGGTATACTTTCATTGTCAACATAACAACCAAGAATCTCGATATCTCCCATGCTACGCACATTATAGGCGGTTCCCAAACAGAATGGTAAAGTTTTTACTCCCCCAACCACCAACAAGCACACTCCATGGCTAGCCCGAAACAACGAGTACCGTCCAAACCAGCAATAGCCCTGGGGGAGTTTTGTTTAATTATTATGATTCGAGCATGGGACTGGGCATCCCGATTACCAGCCATTTTCTCATGAATGATGAGCGGAGTCCACTCATCATGAGAATAACCCACCTAGCATGGAAGATATAGACAGCCCTAATTGGTACACGAGCTATTCGAGCATACAAAATAGAATTTCATTTGAAGGTTTTGAGTTTGGCACATACAAATTTACTTGGAACGGCAGGTAGATACCGCATATAGGAAGGTATGGTGGACTCATATGGAATGACTTTGGGGTTTATGGAAGTGGATGCACAAGCAGTATTCCCGCTTAGTACAGGTGAAGGCTAGAAAGAGACTGGGAAGCGACCAGCTAGAGAGCAACAACGGTCATGAACACGCAGTAAAATTAATCAACAATGAATGCAAGCATGAGTAGGATATAAATCACCATGAACATAAATATCGTGGAGGCTATGTTGATTTGTTTCAACTACATGCGTGAACATGTGCCAAGTCAGATCACTTAAATGGTTCAAAGGAGGATACCACCCATCATACCACATCATAACCATTTTAATATCATGTTGGCACGCAAGATAGACCATTATAAACTCTCATCTAATTAAGCATGGCATAAGCAGCTATGATCTCTAATTGTCATTGCAAGCATGTTTCATTCATAACAAGATGAATCAGGAACGATGAACCATCATATTTACAAAAACAAGGGAGGTCGAGTTCATACCAGCTTTTCTCATCTCAATTAGTTCATCATATATCATCAGCATTGCCTTTCACTCGCACGACCGAACGGTGTGGATAATAATAATAGTGCATGTGCATTGGACTAAGCTGGAATCTGCAGACAATTAATGCAAGAGAGAAGACAAGGTAATGTGGCTCAAGATTAAATCCACAACAAAGCATATGAGAGCCACTAAGCAATTTCAATCATGGTCTTCTACTCTTAACCCCCAAAGAAAAGAAAAGAAACTATTTGCACGGGAAAACTCCCAACAAGCAAAAGAAGAACGGGAAATCTTTTTGGGTTTTCAATTTAACTACTACTACAAGCAAAGAAAGTAAACTAGCTAGAAGCTACGACTAATATTTTTTGTTTTTCTGGGTTTTTCTAGCACACAAGAAAAAGACTAAGAAAAAGAAATTGAAACTAAGCATGGATGGTACAGTGAAAGAGTGTGAGCACCGACAACTAGAATAAGTGTGAACATGAATGTAAAGTTGGTGAGAAACACGTACTCCCCCAAGCTTAGGCTTTTGGCCTAAGTTGGTCTATGGCCACGGATCGAAGCCACTCCCTCCAGTGTACTGAGATGTTTCCTCTAGGTGCCACTGGTTGGCGAGCTCATCCAGCTCCCACCCATAAACAGATTGACGGGAAGGATCAAGTGGTGGTTCTGGCTCAGGCTCTAAAGCTTGTGCCCGGCCTTGGTACTTGTAGAAGGCATCTGATGTGATGAGGAATACGCCTGTAGACAAATCAAACAAAGATGGTGCAGGCAAGGTAACAATTTCACAATATATTTCATCAAACCTTAATTTATAATTTAGCTGCATCCGTTGATTTTCAAGCGATTCTGAGAACTTTTTATTCTGCACAAAAACAACACCATGGCAGTTCTGCTGAAAACAGCATCAGTCTGGGTTAGTTCCATTCAAATCATGCAAGTTAGAGTCCAAAACAAGGGCAAAAGGGTTTGGAAAAGTGGATACGTTTGAGACGTATCAAGGGATTGCTGAGTCCTTGTGACTCACGGTTTACTACAAACACAGGTGCATGTACACCCGAGTACGATGTAGGTGATGATCAGGAACTCAAGTGGGAGTTCGATGAAGAGCGCGGGCGTATGTACGTGACATATCCCGATGATCAGTAGTGGTTCCTACTAGGGTCGGTCGGGCATAGTGGGTGGTTATCTTCTTTTTACGTGGATTCGTCCGTAGTCGGACTATGCTTGTACTTGGATGAATGTATCACTTATTTATGTATTGTGTGAAGTGGCAATTCTAAGTCGACTATGTTTTTCCCCTTTGTTCTTGTACATAGGAATGTGTGAAGATGACCATCTTCGATCATACCAAAATGCGGTTATGTCTCCAAGTCGTGCCTCGACACGTGGGAGATATAGCTGCATCTTGGGCGTTACAACTCTTCCAAGCCCAATTTCAATGATAGTCTTATTCCTAATCCAAAAGATATAAGTGAAGTTCATGTAGAATTCTACAATTAATATAGATTTACCAACATCCAAGCTCAAAATATATAAGTGAAGCACACGAAGCATTCCATAAAGCCATAATCAGAAGATTGAACTGAAGCACAAAGAACATTCTTTAAAGTCATACTCAAAAGATTTAAGTGAAGCACAAAGAGCATTCTATAAAGCCATACTCAAAAGATTTAAGTGAAGCACAAAGATCATTCTATAAAGCCATGGAGGACTATCTCATACTAGCATGGTGCATAAACTAAAAATAAACTCAAAAGACAGATATCATGTGAATAAAAAAAATCGAGGTATACCGATAATTGTTGAGGAATAAAGATGGGATGCCAACCGGGGCATCACCAAGCTTAGATGCTTGAGTATCCTTGAAATATTTACTTGGGGTGCCTTGGGCATCCCCAAGCTTGAACTCTTGTCTCTCCATATTCTTCTTATATCTATACCTCCTCGATCTTCGAACACTTCATCCACACAAAACTTAAAAAAAAACTTTGTGAGATCCGTTAGTATAATAAAGCAAATCACTACTTTTAGGTACTGTTGTAAATTCATTCCAATTTCATATTAGCATTATATCTACTATATTGCAACTTCACCATGGTTCATACCCCCCGATACAACCCGTAGATTCATCAAAATAAGCGAACAACACAAAGAAAACAGAATCTGTCAAAAACAGGTCACTCTGTAGCAATCTAGAAACTTCGTATAGTTATGTAACTCAAAAAATTCAGAAAAAATAGGAAAAAGTAAAAAAAAATGTATAGAAGTAGTGAGTAAAAAATCATAAACTTTTGATGTTCCAGTAAAAAATGTAAATTCACGCACTATAGCCAAAGTTTTTGTTTTTACACTGCACATAGCAAACAAGCAATCTAATCATCCTAAAACCAAAACTTGGCACATTATTTTTATAACACAATGGATATATACAAAAAGATAATTATTTTTTTCGAAAAGTTTCTGTAATTCAAGATTTGCAAAGTTTCCATGGGGATGAACAAAGTTCAAGGAGCTCCACCACTTCAACTGTGCTCATCCTTCTTACTTTCACTTTTGTTTTCAAAATTTTTTAGGCAAATGAGGCAAGTAATATTTTTGGTATTTTAATTATTTTAATATTTTTTTGTTTCACCCACAACTAAAGAAAACAAAAAGGGGAAACAAAATCTACTTAGTGAAGAAAGCAAACAAGCACACACGAGAATATCAACCCCATGCTATTGATTCCCCGGCAACGGCGCCAGAAAAGAGCTTGACAATCCCCAAGTGCAAGGAATCATTGTAGCAATTTCCAAAGGTGGAAGTGATAAGTATGGGGTGTCGAACTCACAAGGATCTAAAGTTAAGATCAATATTCTCTCAAGTCCTACCTCCACTGGTACGACTCTACGTACACCGAACGTTTGCTTCCATCTAGAAACGAGAAATAAAACTACGTTGTGGGTATGAAGACGATAATTTTGAATGATATCGGAGAACTAAAATACAAAAATAGGCACTGTTAATATAAATTTAGAATATATTACTATATATTATAAATAGCGAGTGTGGAATAATGATGGATCAGTATGCGGAATTGTCCTAGGCAATTGTTAACAAAATTGGTAGTCGTCATTGCAATTTCATATGAGGGAGAGGCATAAGCTAACATACTTTATCTTCTTGGATCATATGCACTTATGATTGGAACTCTAGCAAGCATCCGCAACTACTAAATATCATTAAGGTAAAACCCAACCATAACATTAAAGTACCAAGTCCCCTTTATTCCAGACGCAACAACCCCCTTACTCGGGTTTAAGCGAATCATGGACTTATTGCAACACCCTACAGCGGGAATCCTTCACGTGTACGCAGCACGGAAGGCACCATAGGACAACGCCAAAATAAAACATACAAGCCAAACGAATCTAGATCATCGATCAACCCAAAAGATATAGGAAATCTACTCAAAACATCATAGGATGGCAACACATCATTGGATCATAATATGTGGCATAAAGCACCATGTTCAAGTAGGGGATTAAAGCGGGGTGCGGGAGAGTGGACCGCATAAAAGATATGAGGATGGTGATATTGATGAAGACGATCACCGCGTCGATGGTTCCCTCGATGGCACTTCGGCGCCACTGAGAGAGAGGGGGGAGAGGTTCTCCCCCTTGTACTTCCTCCTCCATGGCCTCCCCCTAGATGGGGAGAGGTTCTCCCTCTGGTCCTTGGCCTCCATGACGATGATGGCCCCCTCCGGGATCCTCCTCCATGGCCTCCGGTGATGATGGCCCCCTTCGGCAAGGTGCCAAAGAGGGCCTAGATTGGTTTTTCGTGGCTATAGAGGCTTACGACGGCGGAAATCCCAATCTAGGTTTCTTTTTGAGGGTTTCTATATTTATAGGATTTTTTGGCGTCGGTTTCACGTCAAGGGGGTCCACGAGGCAGCGACAAGGTAGGAGCACCCTCCCGGGGGGTAGGGCACGCCCCTCTACCTTGTCGTCGCTTCGGGACTCTTCTCGTCCAACTCTTGTGCTTCGGGGTTCTCTTTTGGTCCATAATAAATCACCGTAAATTTTCAGCCCATTCCGAGAACTTTTATTTCTTCACAAAAAACGACACCACAGTAGTTCTGCTGAAAACAGCGTCAGTCTAGGTTAGTTCTAATCAAATCATATCAAAATCATATAGAATTATTGTAAACATAGCATGAATACTTCATAAATTATAGATACTTTGGAGCCGTATCAGTCCTCTACTTATTGCAATGATCATGATTGGGGTAATTCTTCTTACGATCTTGAAAATTTATTAAAGCCGCATGATGATTATGTTTGCGATAATATTGAAAGAGGGTTTGGAAGAGTGTCAACTTTAAGTAATAATGATCCCACTACTTTGGATAATGATCAAACTTATGATTTTTTTTTTGATAAAAGTGGGTTTGGAGAGGTCATGGCTTTATTTGATGATAATCCCACTATTTTGGAAGAGTGTCAACTTTGCATGCATGTGGATCATATAGAGAATATGTTATGTGATAGCTATATTGTTGAATTTGAGTATGATCCTACATGGAATTATTATGAGAGAGGAAAATATGGTTGTAAAAAATTTCATGTTACTAATTTACCTCTCGTTACGTTGAGATTGTAAATGTTTTACTCTTCTCCCTCGCATATGCTGGATATTTCTTGTCTTGATAATTTGGTTGCCTACAAAATGCCTATTCATAGGAAGTATGTTAGACTTAAATGTGTTTGTCACATTTTTTATGATGCTATCTTTGTGCTTCAATTCTTGTCTTTCATGTGAGCATCATTGAAATCTCAAGCCTATCTTAAATGGTTATAAAGAAAGAGCTTATTTGGAGGCAACCCAACGAAAAAATTAATTTTTTTGCTTTTTATTTTCTATTCTTGTGTGTTTACACAAATATACCTCTGATTAGATTTGTTTTCGTGGTTTAAATTAGTGTTTGTGCCAAGCAAAGCCTTTGGGATGATTTGGTTTATAGTTGATTTGATTGCGTTGAAAATCAGAAACATTTTGCGCCAGTGCCAGAGTTGTTGACGGCTACTGGAACGTGATCAATTCTTGAATTTTTTACATGTTATCAATATACAAATTGACCGTGTTGTCCTAATTGTTCAGAATTTTCAGAGTTATAGAAGTATTATAAAAAATCACGTCTTTATAGACTGTTCTGTTTTTGACAGATTCTGTTTTTGTTGTGTTGTGTGCTTGTTTTGTTGATTCTATGGTTTCTTTTGAACAGATTTTGCCATGGATAATTTATAATATAGTAGATATAATACAATTACAAAATATGAATTGGTTTTCTATAGTACTTAAAGTAAAGATAATGTTATGCTAACGGATCTCATGAAATTTTGTTGAGTTTTGTGTGATTGAAGTTTTCAAGTTTTGGGTGAGATCACGATGGATGAAGGAATAAGGATAGCAAAAGTCTAAGCTTGGGGATGCCCGAGGCACCCCAAGATAATGTTCAAGAAGTATCAAGTAACTAAGCTTGGGGATGCCCCTGAGTGGCATCCCCTCTTTCTTCTAACGACCATCGATATTTTACTTGAGACTATATTTTTATTCATCACATATTATGAGTTTTGCTTGGAGCGTATTGTATGATATGAGTCTTTGCTTGTTTTGTTTGTTATTTTGCCACAATCATCCTTGCTGGACACACCTTTTTAAGAGATCCAAAATTATGCTATGAAATGTTAGAATTGCTCTTTATTCTTCACTTATTTTTTTTAGAGCCGTGGAATTGCTCTAGTACTTCACTTATATCTTTTTGAGCACGGTGTGCTTTATTATTTTTGAAGATTTTTCTCATGCTTCACTTAGATTAATGTGAGACAAGAAAATTGCATGCTCATGTTCTTCACTTAGATTTGTTCGAGCTTATCAAAAGCAATTTATGAAACTAGTCCCAATATGATAGATATTCAAGAGGGATATTGATACGTCTCCAACGTATCTATAATTTTTGATTGTTCCATGCTATTATATTATCCTTCTAGGATGTCTTATGGGATTTTATATACACTTTTATATGATTTTTGGGACTAACCTATTAACCCAGAGCCTAGTGCCAGTTTCTGTTTTTCTCTTGTTTTAGGGTTTTACAGAAAAGGAATATCAAACGAAGTCCAATTGACGTGCCAATTTTAGATGATTTTTTCTGGACCAAAAGAAGCCCCCGAAGTAAAAGAGTTAGGCCAGGAGAGCCATGGGCTGTCCACGAGGGTAGGGGCGCGCCCTCCTATCTCGTGGACAGCCCAGAAGCCCCCCTGACTTGTGCCCTACGCCAAAAAATCTTATAAATACTGAAACCTTCGGAAATTAACCTAGATCGAGAGTTCCGCCGCCGAAAGCCTCTATAGCCACCAAAAACCAATCTAGACCCCGTTCCGGCACCCTGTCGGAGGGGGGAACCCTCACCGGTGGCCATCTTCATCATCCCGACGCTCTCCATGACGAGGAGGGAGTAGTCCACCCTCGGGGCTGAGGGTATGTACCAATAGCTATGTGTTTGATCTCTCTCTCTCTCTCTCTCTCTCTCTCGTGTTCTTGAGATGGCACGATCTTGATGTATCGCGCGCTTTGCTATTCTAGTTGGATCTTATGATGCTTCTCCCCCTCTATTCTCTTGTAATGGATTGAGTTTTCCCTTTGAAGTTATCTTATCGGATTGAGTCTTTAAGGATTTGAGAACACTTGATGTATGTCTTGCACGTGCTTATCTGTGGTGACAACGGGATATCATTTGATCCACTTGATGTATGTTTTGGTGATCAACTTGCGGGTTCCGTGACCTTGGGAATCTATGCATAGGGGTTGGCACACGTTTTCGTCTTGACTCTCCAGTAGAAACTTTGGGGCACTCTTTGAAGTTCTATGTGTTGGTTGAATAGATGTTTCTGAGATTGTGTGATGCATATCGTATAATCATGCCCACGGATACTTGAGGTGACAATGGAGTATCTAGGTGACATTAGGGTTTTGATTGTGTCTTAAGGTGTTATTCTAGTACAAACTCTATGATAGATTGAATGTTACTGCACACTCTTGAATAGATCAATCAGAAAGAATAACTTTGAGGTGGTTTCGTACCCTACCATAATCTCTCCGTTTGTTCTCCGCTATTAGTTACTTTTGAGTGACTCTTTGTTGCATGTTGAGGGCTAGTAATATGATCCAATTATGTTATCCTTGTTGAGAGAACTTGCACTAGTGAAAGTATGAACCCTAGGCCTTGCCTACTATCATTGCAATATTGTTTATGCTCATGTTTACCTTTAGTTACCTTGCTGTTTTTATATTTTCAGTTTACAAAAACCTATATCTACCATCCATATTGCACTTGTATCACCATCTCTTCGCCGAACTAGTGCACCTATACAATTTACCATTGTATTGGGTGTGTTGGGGACACAAGAGACTCTTTGTTATTTGGTTGCAGGGTTGTTTGAGAGAGACCATCTTCATCCTACGCCTCCCACGGATCGATAAACCTTAGGTCATCCACTTGAGGGAAATTTGCTATTGTCCTACAAACCTCTGCACTTGGAGGCCCAACAACGTCTACAAGAAGAAGGTTGTGTAGTAGACATCAAGCTCTTTTCTGGCGCCGTTGCCGGGGAGGTTAGTGCTTGAAGGTATATCTTTAGATATTGCAATCAAATCTTTTAGTTTCTTGTTTTATCACTAGTTTAGTTTATAAAAGAAAACTACAAAAAAAATGGAATTAAGGTTACCTCATATGCTTCATCGTTTTAATATCTTTCGTGAAAATGATGGGAAGGAAAATTGTGCTCAAGTACTAGAAGAAGAATTACATAGAATGCTTGGAATAAAATATGTGCATGATGAGCATGATTGCAATGTTGTTAGTGTGAATCCTCTGAATATCCACATAGAAGGAATAAGGATAGTGAAAGGGGGATTGCCACAAGGGTTAGCAGAACATCTCAGGGAGCTTCGTTTGGAGATAGTTCCTAGAGGTTTTGTCGCAACATTGGAGGTTCAGTCAACATTGCTGGGAAAGATACATGAAGCCCAGAAGGATGACAAAGAGATTTCCGAGATAAAGAAGAGGATAAGTGAAGGAAAAGCCAAGGGATTTCATGAAGATGAGCACGGCACATTGTGGGTTGAGGATCGAATCTATGTGCCCAACAACCCGGAGGTCAGGAAGTTGATACTGCAGGAAGCACATGATTCGCCATACTCGATACACCCCGGAAACACTAAGATGTATTTGGATTTGAAGGAACGTTTCTGGTGGACGGGAATGAAGAAGGATATTGCTGAGTATGTAGCCGTATGTGATGTATGCCAGAGAGTAAAGGCAGAGCATCAGAAGCCAGCATGATTGCTACAGCCTATGTCGATACCCGAATGGAAGTGGGATAAACTTGGCATGGACTTTATCACCGGATTGCCCAGTACCAAAGCAGGATATGACTCAATCTGAGTAGTAGTGGATCGTTTGACCAAGGTAGCCCACTTTATCCCCGTGAAAACCACATATACCAGTGCGAAGTTGTCCAAGATATACATGACCCGGATCGTATGTTTGCACGGAGTTCCGAGGACCATTGTATCAGATAGAGGAACACAGTTCACCTCAAAGTTTTGGCATCAGCTACACCAGACTTTGGGAACGAGGCTGGAATTCAGTACAGCTTTTCACCCGCAGACCGATGGATAGACCGAGAGAGTCAATCAGATTCTGGAGGACATGTTGAGAGCCTGTGCGCTAGATTATGGATCTAGTTGGGATGACAATTTGCCCTACGCTGAGTTCTCGTACAACAACAGTTACCAAGCCAGTTTGAAGATGGCATCTTTCGAAATATTGTACGGGGGGAGATGCCGAACACCGTTAATGTGGGATGAAGTTGGAGACCAACAGTTGTTTGGACCGGACTTGATCAAAGAGTCTGAAGAGAAGGTTAAGCTGATTTGGGATAGACTGAAGGTAGCTCAGTCCAGACAGAAGAGTTATGCAGACTCGAAGCGCAAAGAAGTAGCCTATGAAATCGGAGACGGAGCATACCTGAGAGTATCGCCTCTGCGAAGAGTTAAACGTTTCGTAGTTAAGGGAAAGCTAGCCCCGAGATTTGTGGGACCTTACCGTGTTTTGGAACGCATGGGAGAGGTTGCCTATAAGTTGGAGTTACCCGAAGGATTGTCACGAGTGCATGATGTGTTCCACGTTTCGCAGCTTAAGAAGTGCCATGCGGAGATGGCCGATATCCCGCTAAGAGACACAGTACCCCTGGAAGCAATTCAGTTGGATAGTGATCTGACTTATGAGGAGAAACCCGTCAAGATTCTCGAATTTTTTAGTAGAGTCACCCGCAGCAAGGTTATCAAGTTTTGCAAAGTTCAGTGGAGTCACCACACCGAGGAAGAAGCCACCTGGGAATGAGAAGATGTTCTACGCAAGGACCACCCACACCTGTTCTCTAGCCAAGCAGAATCTCGAGGGCGAGATTCATTCTAAGGGGGGTAGGTTTGTAACATCCCAAATTTTCAATTTGGAATGTTATGTATAGATCATACTGCATTGCATATTCTTTGCATTTTGTGTGTGGCCATCCTCGAAAATTCTAAGCAACTCAAGGACCTACGAAGAGAGTTGGGAATTCTACCGTTTTCGTATTTGAGTTTTTCTCGAATACCGGTACGAGGATCACGTTGGTTTTAATTATTTTTCTCTCCCTAAAAATATTTCTTAACAAAATATATGAGCGGAGATAATATGACTTCTCCAAAATAACAGAAAAATTGGAGGAAGAATATTAAAAGCAATCTTGGTTTTTATTCGGATTTATTTGCAATTTTATTTGCATAGGAAAAACTTGCGTATTTTCAAAACTGCATTTTAGGGCCAAGAAAATGTTCATCTTGTTCTAAATATTTTATTTAGACGGTGAAAATTTGTTTTGGCATTTTTAGATTTTTATTTTATTTTCTAGAATTTTTCTTAGTTTCGGCGGTTTTATAAAAAAACAAAGTGTCGCGCCCGACTGGGCCGAAGGCCCAGCCGAGCCAGGCCGGCCCGAGCCGCTGCCGCCTTCCCCGCCGCGCCGCCAGAGTCTGGGCCGGACTCCTGTCCGCCGCCGCCGCCTTGCCCCTCCCCCAAGCCACCAGCCCCCCTCTTTAAATAGCGCCGCCCGTGCCCCCACTTCGCCACCCGACGCCGCAGCCGCCGCCTTTTTGCGCCACCGCCGCTAGGAGCCGCCACCGCCGCCGCAGCCCCACCTCCCTACGCCGCCCTGCCGCCCCGCCGCCGCGTGGGAGCCCCGCCGGAGCCGAGCCGAGGTAGCCGCCCCGCCATCCCGGTTTTCTAAAGAAAACCGAACCGTTTTTCTTAGAAAACCCTAGTTTCGTTTTCTTCGGTTTAGTTGTTTAGCGAGCGTTCGCCCGTTCGTTCGTTTTAACAAACAAGTTCGTCATTTAGTTTCTGTTAACGAACGTTCGTCCGTTAACCTGTTCGTCAGTTTTTTTTCGGGGTGTTTATCCGCGATTATTTTCGATCGCGATTTCAACCATGATCTTGTTTTTCATTTTTCTTTTCGCTCGAGAGTCGGAATCAGGTGATTGTAATCCCAGATCTTCGTATCGACGCCCTCTTTCCATTTAACCAACTTGAACAAAGTTTTGTTACTGTAAAAAATTTGACCCTAGATCAAACTAGTAAATGGATCTCGTTTCTTTCATAGTTTGAGTTTCGTTGCTTCTTTCGATTTGTTTCTTTTTGCAAACCGAAGTTCTTAAGTTGAACTTTCTAGTTAGATCTTCTTATTTGGAGTTTTGTTTGTGCATCATTGCTTGATTGCTTATGTATGCTATTGTTTGCTTGCGATAGAATACCCGGACTATGAAGCGTGCTACTACGAGTCTCTAGGTTTTGCAAATCATCAGCAAGGCAAGTAACACTTTGATCATACCCTTTTATTTCCCAGTTTTTATGCATTAGATCAAACCCTCACACATTGCATGAGTAGGATCTCTTAACTTGTGGGACTGGGAAGTAGATTGAGGGAGAACCTATTACCTGCATTATTTTCAAACCCTTGGGAGTTACTTCTACGTTATGCTTAGGTTGCCATGCTATGCTCGTAGACGTGGTTTGGGTTTGAGTGAAATCCATGGCAGATGTGAGTTGTTAATTAATGGTTCAACTTAAGGTGGCTACTTGAATACAAATCTGGGTGGATTGGTTGCAGGGCACCTGGGGAATCCAGTGTTGTCCTAGGAAATCCCGGGGTTTCCGTGTGATTGTCCTATGGAATGCCACCCAGGCTCAAAGGGATCATAAAACTATTCATGCTAGAAACTTCCGTGTGCAGCCACAATGCCATTATGGGCTCTAGCATAGTATGAGTAAGTTGTGTGAGCTCTTTCGTGGTGGACTAGCAGATGTAGGGGAAAGTAGGTGTACGGGTCCACCTGGGGTAAAGAGTAAATGCTTCTGAAAGACTATGTCTCGGTCATCCGTTTCTCAAACACCATGTAGTGCGAGAAATCCAACGGAGGAGATCGAGTCTTGTGGGAAAAGTGCACAAACCTCTGCAGAGTGTACAAACTGATCATGATTAGCCGTGTCCCTGGTTATGGACAAATCTTGAGTATCTGGTACTTGAATTATTGGTTGATCTCATCACTCTAAGAAATTAATTTGTTGGGTTAATAATTACTTTAATTAGGATTGAGTTGGAGGTACCTTCTCAATGATGTTTCAACTACCATGATAGTTAAAATAAAATTTATTCCTTTGTTGTAGGGAAAATTGGCTTTACGCAAAAACTTTAACCTTAGAACCTCCACCAGCCAAATATGCATATAGTGTTAGCCTTTATTCTGTTACTTGCATTCTACTGTGTTATCTTGCCATCATATTCCATGTGCTGACCCGTTTCGGGCTGCAACATGTTACGTTGCAGACTTTTTAGACGAGGAGTAAGGCGTTCTAGGTCGTTTGTCATCCACTCAGCTATGCCGTTGGAGTTGATAGACTCACTTATCTTCCAAGCCTTCCGCTGTTATTTTGTTAGATGGCCTTAAGCCATAGACTTTTGTAATAAGTTCTTTTTGGAGACACTCGATGTAATAAGTGTGTGATTTCCACTCTGTTATAAATCCTTCAAGTACTGTGTGTGTCAGCATTACCGATCCAGGGATGACACTGAAACACAGAGACTTCGGTCCATTCGGATCGTGGTCGCTACAGCCTTCTTCACACTGTAAGGCTATCTTGCGACTCCCATGCACTGTGATAGTGCCCTTGTAACCCGGCATCTTAAACTATAAATAAACATAACATGGCCGTTCCATGAACTTGGCATAAGCCGGCCGCCCAAACAGAGCATGATACGGGCTTTGGATTTTAACCACCTCAAAAGTCAGCGTCTCTGCCCTAGAGTCATATTCATCCCCAAAGGCTACTTCCAAAGCTTGCCTACAGGATACGCCGACTTACCAGGCACCACTTCATGGAAAACAGTATTGGACGATTTAAGATTTTGTCACGGAAAGTATCATAGTAAAGGATATTAATGCTACTACCTCCATCCATGAGTACCTTAGTGAACTTGTACCCTCCAACCTGAGGCACCACCACCAAAGCCAAGTGACCCGGATTATCAACCCGGGGTGGGTGATCCTCTCGACTCCACACAATGGGCTGCTCATACCATCCTAAGTAACGGGGAATCACCGGATCAATGGTGTTCACAACCCTTTTATGGAGCTTTCGATCTCGCTTGCATAGACTCGTGGTGAAGACGTGGTACTGACCACTATTCAACTGCTTTAGATTATTCTGATAACCAGACTACTGCTGCTGCTGTTGCTGATTCCCCTGATTATTCTGCTGGCTGTAACCGCCTTGACTACCTTGGCCTTGAAAACCGGAACTTGAACCGCCACCTCTATGACCCGGACCATGAGGGGCGGACCCTGAACAGCCATTCGGGCCATGGTCGTGCTAGAAGATATGATAATCCCTGAACTGCTTCATGATAAAACAATCCTTCCACAAATGGCTAGATGGCTTTTCACGTGTTCCGTTCTTCGGACATGGCTGATTCATTATTGCTTAAAGGTCAAATATTGTTCCCTGAGACGGCCTCCCCTAGCCACAAAATCCAAATTATTATCAGCCTTGCGCTTACCATTGCCTCCCTGATTCACCAGGTTATGATGCTGCCCCTTGGCGTTGGCACTCTTCTTTCCCTTTCCCGGTTTTTCATCATCAGACTCGGGGTCCTTGGTACCATCAGAGTCGGCATACTTAACCAGAGCCGCCATCAGCTCCCCCATGTCGCTGCAGTGGCGCTTGAGCCACCCTAGCTTCTATATAAGGGGCATAAAACGGCAATTCTTCTCTAACATAAAGACTGCTGAGCCGGCATTGATGCGATCTGATGAGTGCGGGATAGTTGAGACCCGGCGCACCTAATGGGTTGTTGACTCGACCTCTTCTTGGACACATGCGTCCAAATCCACAATTGACATAGGCTGCTTGCATGTATCTTTAAAATTCTGGACAAATCGGGCTTTTAACTCGGCCCATGATCTAATGGAATTGGCAGGCAGTGCTTTCAACCAAGTACGGGCCATTCCATCCAGCATCATGGTCAAATACTTAGCACATGCAGTGTCGCGAACATCCAACAGCTCCATGGCCATCTCATAACTATCAACCCACGCCTCGGGGGGTAAGTCGGGTGTGTAATTAGGCACCTTACGAGGACCCTTGAAATCCTTGGGTAAACGCTCATTATGCAGAGCCGACACTAAACACGGCACACCCAAGGTCCTAGACATCACGCCTGTCTCCACCGAAGTGGTCGGATAAACCGGAGAGTGTTGATGAGCCTCTTGCTGAGCCACCAGCTCAGCCTCCTGACCTGCTCTTCCCTGATCCACCAAAGCCTGAGCACCATCATGCGTCGGGTCCTGTCCACGAGGCTGGTTACAGCGCTTGTCACTGCTTGAAACTGCTGGTGAGTCTATGTGTCTGCTATAACTCCAACTCGGGCGAGGGGTGGAATGAATCCTTCCATGACTGTAAGAATAAGCCGCCTGCTGGGCCACAGCCATCTGAAGCAATTCTCCGGCTCTTCGTATTTTCATTGCTGCCAGCGATTCGCCTTCAACCGGTAGAGCCTCCAGTCGAGTTGCAGCAGCAATCATATTAACCAAAGGATTAGAATAATGACCCGGTGGCGTTAGTACATGCTGAGGCAGAGTAGTATTCAAGCGGGGGTGCTCCGTTGTGCGCGGCTGAGCCGGCGCTCCAGCCCCGGGTGTTTCCACCCGGTTCATCACCGGTGGGTTACTGGTACTCGCTCCAGGTGAGATGAAAAGGTTCCTTGCATCATAAACCAGGGGCAAACGAGTCTGGTACCTCCTCCTCATGACCTCGTTCGAGGCGTTCTGATCCATCGTGAGCCAGAAAGAATCTGCCTGAATCCGTTGCGCCTGAGCATCCCGCGCAGCCCGCTCCGTGGCCATCCTGACGTTCTTCGTGCATAGCACCTCCTTAGCATGTGTTATTTCATCGCGCAACCTTGCCACCTCCGAGTTATGCTGAGTTTGATTTGCCGGGTTAACCTCCGCTGTTAACAATGTTGCTAGATTGTCTAATAAGTCAGACAGGACTTGATCCGGCGGGCGCACAGGGCCTCCTGCCCCAGCAGCCGTAGCTGTTGCTGACCCAGAGATCCTTGCCGCTGCAGGTGAAGAATCCTGCCCTGGCTGTGTACCGGTGCTACTTCTCGAGCTTGCATTGTATTCCCTCGAAGAGGAAAGGGTGATGCACCATAGTAGCATAACTATTTCCCTTAGTTTTTGAGAACCAAGGTACCAATCCAGTAGGAGACCACGCACGAGTCCCTCGCACCTGCACAAAAAAATAAGAACTTCGGAGCCAACGCGATAAGGGGTTGTCAATCCCTTTAGGGTCACTTACGAGAGTGAGATCTGATAGAGATGATAGTTTGATATTTTTGGTATTTTTGGATATAAGAACAGAAAGTAAAAGCAGAAAAGTAAAGTAGATTGATATGCTGAGAATAGACCCGGGGGCCATAGTGTTCTCTAGTGGCTTCTCTCATGATAGCAATATTCTACGGCGGGTAAACAAATTACTGTCGAGCAATTGATAGAAAAGCGAATAATTATGAGACTATCTAGGCATGATCATTATATATAGGCATCACGTCCGAAACAAGTAGACCGAAATGATTCTGCATCTACTACTATTACTCCACACATCGACCGCTATCCAGCATGCATCTAGAGTATTAAGTTCATAAGAACAGAGTAATGCCTTAAGCAAGATGACATGATGTAGAGGGATAAACTCAAACATAGTGATATAAACCCATCTTTTTATCCTCGATGGCAACAATACAATACGTGCCTTGCTGCCCCTACTGTCATTGGGAAAGGACACCGCAAGATTGAACCCACTTCTCCCATTGCAAGAACTATAGATCTAGTAGGCCAAACCAAACCAATAATTCGAAGAGACTTGCAAGGATATTATAATCATACATAAAGAGTTCAGAAAAGAACCAAATATTTCTCATAGATAATCTTGATCATAAACCCACAATTCATCGGATCTCGACAAACACACCACAAAAAGAGATTACATTGAATAGATCTCCTCGAAGACCGAGGAGAACTTGGTATTGAGATCCAAAGAGAGAGAAGAAGCCATCTAGATACTAACTATGGACCCGAAGGTCTGTGGTAAACTACTCACAACTCATGGTGAGGCGATGATGATAATGATGTAGAAGCACTCCGTGGTAGATCCCCCTCCGGCGGAGCTCCGGAACAGGCCCCAAGATGGGATCTCATGGGAGCAGAAGGTTGCGGCGGTGGAACTAGGGTTTTCTCTCTTCTTCTGATGTTTTCGGGGTACGTAGGTATATATTGGAGGAAGGAGGGCACCGAAGGCCAGAAGGGGTGCCCACGAGGCTGGGGGCGTGCCATGTAGGGGGGGGGGCGCCCCCCACCCTTGTGGACGCCACCTCAGCCCTATTCCGTGGTTCTCAAGTCTCTCGTGCGTATTTTGCTCCAAAAATATCTCTCGCGAAAGTTTCATTCCGTTTGGACTCCGTTTGATATTCCTTTTCTGTTAAACCCTGAAATAGGCAAAAAACGGCAATCTGGACTAGGCCTTTGGGTTAATAGGTTAGTCCCCAAAATAATATAAAAGTGTATAACAAAGCCCGTGAAACATCCAAAACATCTTAAATAATAGCATGGAACAATCAAAATTATAGATACGTTGGAGACGTATCAAGCATCCCCAAGCTTAATTCCTGCTCGTCCTCGAGTAGGTAAATGATAAAAACATAATTTTTGATGTGGAAAGCTTACCAACATAGTTTTCAATGTAATTCTCTTCATTGTGGCATGAATGTTCAGATCTGAAAGATTCAAGACAAAAGTCTATATTGACATAAGAAATAATAATACTTCAAGCATACTAACAAGGCAATCATGTCTTCTCAAAATACTATGGCTAAAGAAAGTTATCCCTACAAAATCATATAGTCTGGCTATACACAAAATATTCATATCATGCACAACCCCGGTTTCAGCCAAACACTTGTTTGCATACTCTATTCTTTCAAACCTTTCAACTTTCACGCAATACATGAACGTGAGCCATGGACATAGCACTATGTGGAATAGAGAGGTGGTTGTGGAGAAGACAAAAAGGAGGAAGATAGTCTCACATTGACTAGGCGTATCAATGGGCTATGGAGATGCCCATCAATAGATATCAATGTGAGTGAGTAGGGATTGCCATGCAACGGATGCACTAGAGCTAAAAATGTATGAAAGCTCAAGAAAAGAAACTAAGTGGGTATGCATCGAACTTGCTTGCTCACGAAGACCAATGGCATTTGAGGGAGCCCATCGTTGGAATATACAAGCCAAGTTCTATAATGAAAATTCCCACTAGTATATGAAAGTGACTAAACATGACACTCTCTATCATGAAGAACATGGTGCTACTTTGAAGCACAAGTGTGGAAAAGGATAGTAGCAATTGTCCCTTCTCTCTTTTCTCTCATTTTTTTGGAGGGGCTTTCTCTCTTTTTTTAGCCCCTCTCTATTTTTTTGGGCCATCTCTTTTTTTATTGGCCTTTCCTAACATGGGACAATGCTCTAATAATGATGATCATCACACTTTTATTGATTTACAACTCGATACTAAAACAGAGTATGACACTATATGAATGCCTCCGGCGGTGTACCGGGATATGCTTTTTAAACAAGAGTGACATGTATGAAAAATTATGCATGGTGACTTTGCCACAAATACGATGTCAACTACATGATCATGCATGGAAATATGAGAATATGAAGCGTGTCATATGAACGGAACGGTGGAAAGTTGCATGGCAATATATCTCGGAATGGCTATGGAAATGCCATGATAGGTAGGTATGGTGGCTGTTTTGAGGAAGATATATGGTGGTTGTTTTGAGGAAGGATATATAGTGGGTGTATGGTACCGGCGAAAGTTGCGCGACACAAGAGAGGCTAGCAACGGTGGAAGGGTGAGAGTGCGTAATATCCATGGACTCAACATTAGTCATAAGAACTCATATACTTATTGCAAAAATTTACGAGTCATCAAAACAAAGCAATCAACGCATGCTCCTAGGGGGGAGGTTGGTAGGAGTTCACCATCGCGCGCCCCCGACCTCCACACAAAGGTTGACACTCTACAAATACCTCATGCTCTAACTTCGTCACATAGCGGTTCACCATACGTGCATGCTACGAGAATCACTAACTTTAACACAAGCATTTCTCAATTTCGGAATAACTCCACTAGCATGACTCTAATATCACTATCCTCATATCTCAAAACAATTATCAAGCATCCAACTTCTCAACATATTCAATGCACTTAGTGTGAAAGTTTTTACTACATTGATCTTGGATGTCTATCATGTGAAGGCTAGTTTTATAGCCAAAGCACATTACCATGCTGTTTTAATAGACTCTCAAAAGGATATAAGTTAAGCATGAGAGATCAACAATTTGTACAAAATATAATCACCACCGTGCTCTAAAAGATATAAGTGAAGCACTAGAGCAAAAACTATTCAACTCAAAAGATATAAGTGAAGCATATAGAGTGTTCTAACAATTCCTAGGCCATATTTAACTCTCTCAAAAAGGTGTGTCCATCAAGGATAATTGTGACAAACTAACAAGCAAAGACTCAAATTATACATGACGCTCCAAGTAAAAACACATATCATGTGGTGGATAAAAATATAGCTCCGAGTATAGTTACCGATGGATGAAGACGAAAGAGGGGATGCCTTCCCGGGGCATCCCCAAGCTTAGGCTTTTGGTTGTCCTTGAATTTTACCTTGGGGTGCCTTGGGCCTCCCCAAGCTTAGGCTCTTGCCACTCTTTGTTCCATAGTCCATCAAAGCAATACTCAAAACTTGAAAACTTCACAACACAAAACTTAGACAAAAATCTCGTGAGCTCCGTTAGTATAAGAAAAGAAACCACTACTCAAAAGTACTTCAATGAATTCATTCTTTGTTTATACTGGTGTTAAACCTATTGTATTCCAACTTCTCTATGATTCATACTTCCCAATACTACTCATAGATGCATTGAAATAAGCAAACAACACACAAAAACAGAATCTGTCAAAAACAGAACAGTCCGTAGTAATCTGTAACTTTTGCATACTTCTGTAACTCCAAAAAATTGAAATAAATTGGTAAACGTGAGGAATTTGTCTATTAATCATCTGCAAAAAGAATCAACTAAATAGCACACTCCAGTGAAATCTGGTGACCATTCTAGCGAGCGCTAACGATTCTGTTTTTCACAGCAAGATCGTATAAACTTCACACAAGTCTTCCCAAAGGTTCTACTTGCCACAAACACTAATTAAAACACAAAACCACATCTAAACAGAAGCTAGGTGCAATATTTATTCTTAAACATAAGCAAAAACAAAAAATATAAAATTGGGTTGCCTCCCAACAAGTGCTATCGTTTTACGCCCTTAGCTAGGCACGATACAAAGATAGATCTAGGTATTGCCATCTTTGGAAGGCAATCCATAAGTGGCTCTCAAAATAGATTCATATGGTAATTTGATTTTCTTTCTAGGAAAGGGTTCCATGCCTTTCCTTAACGGAAATTGGAATCTAATATTTCCTTCCTACATATCAATAATTGCACCAATCGTTCTAAGGAAAGGTCTACCAAGAATAATAGGACATGAAGGATTGCAATCTATATCAAGAACAATGAAATCTACGGGCACATAATTCCTATTGGCAACAATAAGAACATCATTCATCCTTCCCATAGGTTTCTTAATAGTGGAATCCGCAAGATGCAAATTTAAAGAACAATCATCAAGCTCATGGAACCCTAGAAAATCACACAAAGCAAAGCATTCATGATCTTTAATTTTTATTTTAATAGTAGGTTCCCACTCATCATAAAGCTTTCTAGGGATAGAAACTTCTAATTCAAGTTTTTCTTCATAAGATTGCATCAAAGCATCAACTATGTGGTTGGTAAAAATTTATTTTGACTATAAGCATGCGGAGAGTTTAGTACGGATTGCAACATTGAAATACAATCAATCAAAGAGAAATTATCATAATTGAATCCCTTGAAATCCAAAATAGTGGGTTCATCACTATGCAAAGTTTTAATCTCTTCACTCCCACTTTTAACAATTTTAGAATCAAGATCTAAAAACTCCGAATCATTGGGACACCTTAAAGTAGATTCATCTCCAATCCTTTCGTTAACAAGATTCATACAAGAAAACAAGGATCTAATAGGAGACACATCAATAACTTTCAGATCTTCATCTTTATTTTCATGATAACTAGAAGAACACGCTTTTATATAATTCTCTCTTTTAGCACGCATCCTAGCGGTTCTTTCTTTGCATTCATCAATGGAAATTCGCATGGCTTTGAGAGACTCATTGATATCATGCTTAGGTGGGATAGATCTAAGTTTCAAAGAATCAACATCAAGAGTAATTCTATCCACACTTCTAGCCAATTCATCAATCTTAAGCAATTTTTCTTGAAGCATAGCATTGAAATTCTTTTGCGAAATCATAAACTCCTTAACTCTAGTTTCAAATTCAGAAGGCATCTTTCCATAAGAGTTGTTGTAGTAATTTCCAAAATTATTAGAGGAATTACTAGGAAAAGGCCTAGAATTAAAGTTCCCTCTATAAGCATTGTTACCAAAATTATTCCTACCAACAAAATTCACATCCAAAGATTCATTATTATTTTCAATCAAAGTGGACAAAGGCATATCATTAGGATCAGAAGAAGAACTCTTAGCAGCAAATAGTTTCATAAGTTCATCCATCTTTCCACTCAAATCACTAATCTCTTCAATAGCATGCACTTTTTTACTAGTAGATCTATCAGTGTGCCATTGAGAATAATTAACCATAATATTATCTAGGAGTTTGGTAGCTTCTCCTAAGGTAGTTTCCATGAAAGTGCCTCCTGCGGCCGAATCTAAAAGATTTCTAGAAGCAAAATTCAAGCCAACATAAAAGTTTTGAATAATCATCCATAAGTTCAAACCATGTGTAGGGAAATTACGTATCATTAATTTCATTCTCTCTCAAGCTTGTGCAACATGCTCATGATCTAGTTGCTTAAAATTCATAATATCCTTTCTAAGAGAGATGATCTTAGCAGGAGGGAAATACTTAGAGATAAAAGCATCTTTGCACTTATTCAACGAATCAATACTATTTCTAGGCAAAGAGGAAAACCAAGTTTTAGCATGATCTCTAAGTGAAAACGGAAATAACTTCAATTTAACAATATCTTTATCCATATCCCTTTTCTTTTGCATATCACACAAATCAACAAAGTTGTTTAGATGGGTAGCGGCATCTTCACTAGGAAGGCCAGAAAATTGATCTTTCATGACAAGGTTCAACAGAGCAGCATTGATCTCACAAGATTCAGCATCGGTAATAGGAGAAATCAGAGTGCTAATAAAATCATTATTGTTGGTATTGGAGAAGTCACACAATTTGGTATTGTTCTGAGCCATAGTAACAAGCAAGCAATCCAACACACAAGCAAACAAGAAGCAAGCGAACGATAAACACACGGCAGAAAAAGGGAAAATAAAACGGCAATGGTGAAGTGGGGGAGAGGAAAACATGAGGCAAATAAATGTAATGCGAAGGATAAGGGTTTGTGATAGGTACTTGGTATATGACTTTTGCATAAGCCTCCCCGGCAACGGCGACATAAATTCTTCTTGTTACTTCTCGAGCTTGCATTGTATTCCCTCGAAGAGGAAAGGGTAATGCAGCACAGTAGCGTAAGTATTTCCCTCAGTTTTTGAGAACCAAGGTATCAATCCAGTAGGAGACCACGCGCGAGTCCCTCACACCTGCACAAACAAATAAGAACTTCGCAGCCAACGCGATAAGGGGTTGTCAATCCCTTTACGGTCACTTACGAGAGTGAGATCTGATAGAGATGATAGTTTGATATTTTTGGTATTTTTGGATATAAGAACAGAAAGTAAAAGCGGAAAACTAAAGTAGATTAATATGTTGAGAATAGACCCGGGGGGCATAGTGTTCTCTAGTGGCTTCTCTCATGATAGCGATATTCTACGGCGGGTAAACAAATTACTATCGAGCAATTGATAGAAAAGCGAATAATTATGAGACTATCTAGGCATGATCATTATATATAGGCATCACGTCCGAAACAAGTAGACCGAAACGATTCTACATCTACTACTATTACTCCACACATCGACCGCTATCCAGCATGCATCTAGAGTATTATGTTCATAAGAATAGAGTAACGCCTTAAGCAAGATGACATGATGTAGAGGGATAAACTCAAACATAGTGATATAAACCCATCTTTTTATCCTCGATGGCAACAATACAATACGTGCCTTGCTGCCCCTACTGTCACCGGGAAAGGACACCGCAAGATTGAACCCAAAGCCAAGCACTTCTCCCATTGCAAGAACTATAGATCTAGTAGGCCAAACCAAACCAATAATTCGAAGAGACTTGCAAGGATATTATAATCATACATAAAGAGTTCAGAAAAGAACCAAATATTTCTCATAGATAATCTTGATCATAAAACCACAATTCATTGGATCTCGACAAACACACCACAAAAAGAGAGTACATTGAATAGATCTCCTCGAAGACCGAGGAGAACTTGGTATTGAGATCCAAAGAGAGAGAAGAAGCCATCTAGATACTAGCTATGGACCCGAAGATCTGTGGAAAACTACTCACAACTCATGGTGAGGCGATGATGATGATGTAGAAGCACTCCGTGGTAGATCCCCCCTCCGGCGGAGCTCCGGAACAGGCCCCAAGATGGGATCTCACGGGAACAGAAGGCTGCGGCGGTGGAACTAGAGTTTTCTCTCTTCTTTTGATGTTTTAGGGGTATGTAGGTATATATAGGAGGAAGGAGGGTACCGGGGGCCAGAAGGGGTGCCCACGAGGCAGGGGGTGCGCCCTGTAGGGGGGGCGCACCCCCCACCCACGTGGACGCCGCCTCAGCCCTATTCCGTGGTTCTCAAGTCTCCCGTGCGTATTTTGCTCCAAAAACATCTCTCCCAGAGGTTTCATTCCGTTTGGACTCCGTTTGATATTCCTTTTCTGTAAAACCCTGAAATAGGCAAAAAAACAGCAATCTGGACTGGGCCTTTGGGTTAATAGGTTAGTCCCAAAAATAATATAAAAGTGTATAACAAAGCCCATTAAACATCCAAAACATCTTAAATAATAGCATGGAATAATAAAAATTATAGATACATTGGAGACATATCAACCGGCCATGAAAATGGCGACCCTGTTCGATGGCTTGTAGAAGTCTGGAATACTGTCACCATCGTAACCACCCCCAAGCCGGCCGTCTTGCAGTCGATACAATGACTCGGTTTCTCTTGTGGACTTATCTCCGTCAGAGTAGATGATCATCTCACCACCAGATGTGGATCCTTCCTCAAATTATGCCCCATGGATAAATCCAACGAAGGCGCGCTTCACAGCGGGCTAAACACGGGCGAGTCGTGCTCGCTGAGCCATCTCGATGATGTCGGGCAGGTGTCCGGCTCTGGGCCCAGTTTGCCGATCTTGCCGATGAAGACGTGGATTCCGCCGAAGGGGACCTTGTACCCATACTCAATTGAGCCGGCCTCGGGGCCCCAGCCCGCATCGTCGATGTAGAGCTTGCCCCGATGACTCTTAGTCATCCGGCATATCCCTTGATTCCTTCAAAGTTGCCATTCAATAACTCAAAACCACCGTGTGCGAGCCCCACGGTGGGCGCCAACTATCGTGGGGTTAACACGGTAGATGTCCTAGTGCAAGGACTTAGTTGTGGAGCCATCACGCTGAGGTTAGCTTAAAGGGGTTAATCGGGACAAAGGACACACAGAGTTTATACTGGTTCGGCCCCTTGCGGTGAAGGTAAACGCCTAATCCAGTTTAAGGTGATATTGCCTGGGTTTCGATTACCAGGGAGTGAATACGCTTGACCTAGCTTTCGATCTTTTTCTTTTTTTCCCTAAACCACCGCCGGGTCGTCCCTTTATATACACAGGTTGACGCCCTTCGGTTCATAGAGTCCCGGCCGGCTCATACAACGTGTCCGGCTCAGAGACTACCTATTCCTGCCTTACAATACAAGTCATACATACATGGTGGTTTACACCTATGGGCCTTAAGTCACCTTTGGGCTTCAGGTCCTTAGCAAGCCTGCTTCATGAACCACCATCTTCAATATCTTCACGGGTTGTCTTGGTGAACCACCATCAGCCTAACCCGGCCCCTCTTGGCCGGGTTATATCCAATAGTTATATCCCCCAACAAGCTCCGAGGGGAGCACAACCCACCAGGGCGCCCCTCGGCCCCCTTGCGCGACCAGGTGCGTTGTGCCCACCTCGGTGGCCTCCCGCACCACCTCTTCGCTGTATAAATACTCTCATACCCCAAAAACCATAGGGGAATCGACAAAATTTTATTCCAGCCGCCGCATGTTCCAAAGCCACGAGATTCAATCTAGAGCCCTTTTTCGGCACTCCGCCAGAGGGGAACACGATCACGAAGTGGTTCATCATCCTCATTGGTGCCTCTCCGATGATGCGTGAGTAGTTCACCTCAGACCTACGGGTCCGTAGGCCGTAGCTAGTTGGCTTCTTCTCTCTTTGTTTCTCAATACAATGGTCTCTTGGATATCTATTTGATGTAATGACTTTGTGCGGTGTGTTTGTTGGGATCTGATAAATTATGGGTTCATGATCAGATTTTCCTTCATTTAGTATCCATTCTTAACTATTATAACCTCGTATCTCTTCTTCGATATTTGGATTTTGTTTGGCCAACTTGATCTATTTATCTTGCAATGGGAAGATGTGCTTTGTAATGGGTTCGATCTTGCGGTGTCCTTTCCGAGTGACAGAAGGGGCAGCAAGGCACGCATGTATCATTGCTATTAAGGATAAACAAATGGGGTATATTCCTACATGAATAGATCTTGTCTACATCATGTCATCGTTCTTATTGCATTGATCCATTTTCCCATGAACTTAATACACTAGATACATGCTGGATAGTGGTCGATTTGTGGAGTAATAGTAGTAGATGCATGCATGAGTCGGTCTACTAATCTTGGACGTGATGCATATATACATGATCATTGTCTTGGATATCACCATAATTATTTGCTTTTCTATCAATTACCCAACAGTAATTTGTCTACCCACCATTGCTATTTTCTGAGAGAAGCCACTAGTGAAATCTACGGCCCCGGGGTCTATTTTCCTATCATATACTTTCAGATCCACATTGCTATTAGCTCTTTCCTCTATTTGCAACTTTTATTTTCAGATCTATATTATCAAAAACGCAAAAACACCTTGTCGCATTTCATTACCAATCTATTACCCGGGAGGGATTGACAACCACTCTTATACGTCGGGTTGCAAGTATTTGTTATTTGTGTGCAGGTACCACTTACATAGTGTTGCGTGGTTCTCCTACTGGTTTGATAACCTTGGTCTCATCACCGAGGGAAATACCTACCATCGTTGTGCTGCATCATCCCTTCCTCTTTGGGGAAATACCGACGTACCTCAAGCGACATCAGCAGGCAGAGTGGTATTGTTCGGCCAAAGGAGCGCACTGACAGCACAGTTGCATGGATAGCGGCGTGTGATGTCTAATACGCAACCTTCTTCTTATAGACTCGTGTTGGGCCTCCAAGCGCAAAGTTTTGTAGGATAGTAGCAAATTTCCCTCAAGTGGATGACCTAAGGTTTATCAATCCGTGGGAGGCATCGGACGAAGATGGTCTGTAACACCCCAGATGTGATACCTTCCATTTATGGCAATATATGAAACTTTGACTTCATCAATTCCATTATGGGCTCTTCTTTCATTTCGGGTTTCTTTGTTTTGTCGTGTGCGTGTGTGCATTTCATCCATGTCATCTTGTCATGTGCATTGCATTGCATTCGTGTTGTCATTTGCACCCGGTCCCGCTCGCCTCTTCCCGTTGTCCGATTCGAGTTCCGACACTCACACACGTGCCCGTGGCACCCCCGAGTCCTGCTTTTGTGTGAGACCGTGTAACGTTCCCGGTATGAGGTGAGACTTTTCGTGCGTTGTTGTTTTGGTACGCGTAGGCCGCCTGTCAAGTTTCACCGTGTTTGGAGTTCGTTTGGTACTCCAACGGTTAACCTAGTGGGCTAAAAGCACCTCTTCCTTTTGGCCCAAGACCCCCTCCACAACAGCCCACTAACCCAGCACAACCACTCCCATCCTCTCGGTCGTCGGATCACGAACATGTGGGCGAAAACCGCACCCCATTTGGACCTTCCTAGCTCCCAGAATCTATAAATAGGCCCTCTCCCCCCAAAATCCGGATCCGAACCCAAAATTTTCGTCCCTCCGCGCCGCCGGACACGTCCGAACAGTGCCGGACACGTCCGCCTGGACGCGCCCGGCCAATCAGAACGCGCCGCGTGTCCTCCCCGCCGCCGGCTCCTCCCCCGCGCCGCCGTCCGGGCCCGCCGGCCCGGATCGGGCCCCCTCGGCCCATCGCCTCTGCCGCCCCGAGCTGCGCCCCGGCCCGTCTCCGCCTCCGGCGCCGGCAACCGCGCACGTCGCCGCCGCCATCGGCGCCATCACCGCCGGCCACCGCCGACACCACCTCCGCCGCCGCGCCACCGCGGGCAGCCGGCGCCCTCGCTGCTACTCCTCACGGGCCTCGCCCTCCAACCGCCGCCGCCCGACCGGCCAGCGCCGTCGCCGTTTGCTCCGTCGGCCAGCTCGCGCCGCCGCACTCCGGCCGCCGCCCCCCTGTCCGCGGCCTGCGGCGAGCCGCGCCCCAGTCGTCCTCTGCCGCGCCACCGCGGGCCGCCGACGCAGCCGCCACCCCGGCCGGCCCCGTCCGCCGCCGGCCGCCTCGACCCCGCCGGCCGTCTTCTCCACAGTCTCCGGCGTTGCTCCGGCGAGCCGCGCCGCCTCGTCCCAATCTGGTCCAGGCGGGACCAGATCCACCAAGCCGCCGTTCCAAACGCCCCGCTCCACGCCCGGATCTCTCCATCCCGCACGCCTTCGTCCCGAGTTGACTTTCTCGGAGGTGAAATTTTTGCCAAGTCCCCAGGTTCCGTAATTTTCTTGCCTCCTTCATCATGCAATAACTTCGTGCTCATAGATCCGTTTTGGGCGTGTAATATATCAAAATGTTCGTTGAGATGTGCTCTTCATTTTGTTCCACTATGGCATGCTTGTTTGAGTTCATCTTGATGACCTAATCATCGTTGCAAGAGTACTATATGTTTATAACTGCTGATGACTGTAATTTTGTTGCCATGTTTGAGATGTGATAACTTTGTGCATGTTGGTCCAAATGGAGCATATGATATGTCAAAATGTTCATTGTGAAGTGCTCTACATGATGGTTGCTCATTCATGTTAGGTGTCATATTGCCATGTTAATCTCTGTTGCAAAAGTGCATGTGGTTGTTAAGTGGTGAAACTTGTTGTGAGATGTTGTTTTGACTTGCTCATTGCTAGTGATGTGTTTGTCTTCATGTCACATGTCAATATGTTTTAGAAGTACCATCATATGGTCTTTGCTGTGGTGCAAACCACTTTCCATGATATGCCTTGAGGTGACCACAACAAGCTTGTAAACATGCCCTCCAATGTTGCTGTTTTATACTTAGTGAAAAACTGCAAAGTCTGGAATCTGTTAACTTGATGCTATGTTTGCTTGATGCCTCACTCAAATCCATGCATGTTTTAGTATGTCAAATGATCATTCCTTGTTGTCCATGTTATTTCCTATCCATCCATGCCCTTACTTGCACATATGGCCTGCTGTAGCTTATTTATTTCTTGCTCTCAAGTTGCTATAAATTTTACCTGTCATGTTTTTATCAGCATGATCAATTTGGTGAAGCTTGTTGCTATTGATCCATACCTCCTATGGAGTTTCTCCAATGTAGTTGTTTGAAGTATGCTATGTCTATTACATTCCCATGATCTTTATATACTTAGTGGAGTTGATATGCATGTTGTTTTGTGCCTCCGAAGGCAGCATCGTGATGATGTTTTTGCCTTCCCAGATTCTGGCTAAGTCTGGATAAATTTATTGCAACTTGCCATGCTGGGTTAATTGTGTTCCAGTAGGTTTTTGGGTGTGTTCTAAGTTCATGCTTGTTAAGTAACATGTCTACTTCACATCCATGCCCTTTGTCTCCATGTTTGAGTGTTGTAGCATAATTATTTCTTGCTCCAAAGATGCCATGTTGCTGTAAACTGCAGTTTTGTGTGAATATTGTTTTGCTTGCCATTTGCAAACCGTGTGTCCATTTCCGGCGATCTTTATATCGATTTCAACCGAAATCTTCCCCTCTATACAGTGGCTTGCTTGGTTTTCCAAGATTAGGCCTTCTTCATCATCTTCTCCTTAGGTTCAAGTGCTTCCACATGCATACGCACATCATACTTGTGTCATGTTGTTTGTGCATTGCACCGTGTTTGATATTGTGTCGTGTTGTGTTCTTGTGTTGAGTAGAGCCAGGAGCCGAGACCAAGTTCAAGGATCTTGCCGAGACCGAGTACGAGGAGCCGTCTTACGATCCCACCGATGACTCAACAGGCAAGATGAGCTTACCCAGATATCACTACTATCTTTGCCTATGCTAGATGTCTCGCTCTTTAGCTTATTGCCTCGATGCCTATGTCTGTTTGTCAGCCTCCTATTGTTGCCATGAAACTCTCTAACCACCCACCTAGCAAACCATTGTTTGGCTACGTAAGCTTCGCTCAGCCACTCTTATAGCGTTGTTAGTTGCAGGAGAATATTTGAAGATTCTTGCTTCTTGATGAATTTATTGTTGGGATATCACAATATATAAACTCTTAAACTAAATCATCTATATATTGGTAATGGGTGGAAGGCTAAGCCTCTTGCTTGGTGTTTTGTTCCACTCATGCCACCCTAGGAACCGTTTAAACCGGTGTTATGTTCCTTGATTTTGCGTCCCTAACACGGTTGGGATTTATGGGCCCTCCTCGATAACCCGCTTAGCGCTAAATCTTTTCCAGCAAGGCCCAACTTTGGTTTTACCATTTGCCATAACTAAATAACTTGCATAGGGACTTTCCGGACCCTGAGGACTTAATTGTACAAACCGGGCCAGTGCTCATCATGAGTGTTGGTCCAAACTGGGGGTTATGCGGGGCTGCCTTGGGGAAACCCGAGGTATCTGGTATTACCTGTATGATCACCCATCCGGTCGTGGCCTGAGACTAGATACGCGCGGCTACTGTCAGGGTGTCGGCACGCCGGGAGGTCTTGTTGGATTAGTTTTACCTATGTCGGAATATCTTGAGCACGGGATTCCGAGAATACTCAGGTCTTCCCACCTTGGAGTTGCGACTCCGCATATCATGAGCTTGTGATGGGCTAAGTTGGGACACCCCTGCAGGGTTTGATCTTTCGAAAGCCATGCCTGCGGTTATGTGGCAGATGGGAATTTGTTAATATCCGGTTGTAGAAAACTTGACACCATGTTCATAATACACTACCAGCGTGAGTAACCATGACGGTCTCTTTCCGAAGGGATTCGGGAAGTGAACACGATGGGGTTATGTTTGACGTGCTTAGATAGGATCACTTCGTGATCACTTTGACACTCGTGGCACTTCTCTTCTCGCTCTAAACACGTAAGCTAGTGCTAGTGCAGCTACAACCTTGTTCCACACCCAAGGCTTAGATAATTTTGCTACCCGGGAACGGGATTGCTGAGTCCTCCGTGGCTCACAGATTCTACACAACACCAGATGCAGGTACCATGGTGAACTACACAGGTGATGGCACAGAGTTGTATTGGGAGTTTGATGAAGAGCGTGGGCGATACTACGTGTCTTATCTAGAGGATCAGTAGGGCTCTTACTAGGATGATCGGGACCTTGTGTTATTTAATTTATGGTATCTTTCATTTGGATCTTTGTCCTTAGTCGGACTGTGATGTTATTTGGATGATGAATGTTTATGTAATGCATTGTGTGATGTGGCGAGTGTAAGCCAACTACTCTTTTGCAATTTCATCCCTCTTTTACATGAGTTGTGCAAAGATACCATTCTTGAGATCATTCCAGTATGATATTATGCCTTTAAGTCGTGCCTCAACACGTGGGAGGTATAATCTCATACTGGGCATTACAAGTTGGTAATCAGAGCCTTCTACGACCTAGGAGCCCCCACTGATTGATCGAATCATTGACGGTTGAGTCTAGGCACACACTTGAAAATGTTTTGAGTCCTATATATATATATCAGAGAGTAGGATTTCTTTTACTCCTCATCCCTTTATCACTTTGGTGAGGACTCCTGACGATTACTCTATCTCTTCTACTCTCAAAAATTCACTAATTTTTTTTAGGATCACGCGAGTATTGCTTGGATTGTTCCGATGTCTTTGTGACGAGAACATTGTTCTCGATGCCTCCTGTCATTTAGGGGTTGTGGCAGTGTCCCGGGGAGTTGAGCTCCGAGGTGTTGTCGTCACAAATCTATCGCAGCAGTTCTGGAATACTTAAGACGGCCGACATCGAAAACTCTTCTATGCGGTTAGTGGCAAGATAACCCCGACATCACCCAGTACTGGGGAGGTAGTTCGGGAGTATTGCCATAGCTTGTATAGCAGATGCGTTTCGAAGGTCCGAGGTAAACGGTTTCCAGAAATAACTGATTATGTGTTGAAGGATGGATACAGCTGGATGTAGGATTAGAGTTGAGTGTGCGGTGCTTCCCCTGTATCCCCAACACCTGATTGCATAACTGGAAACTTTCGGAAATTAATAGGTGTGTTCTTATAGTAGCTCGTAGGCATTCTTCCAACGAATGCATGATATGGAGTTCGGGGTTCAACATTGAGTGAAGTGGTTTTATGGGCGTTGTTCTGATCGGGAGTTGCATCTTAAAGGGTCCTTGGCTATGCTGATCCGGGGATTGCAAAACCCTTTTGTAACATGTTTCGTGAGCTTTCAGCACGAACATGTGGGACGAAACTTCTATCTTGTATTTGTTTTATCTGCTCCTTGTTGTTTTTATACCTTTTGTTCTCCCAAGTGGCTTCTCGAGAAGATTGGTGTATCATTAAACTGTGGATTACATTTGTTCATTTTGTTCGAATGTTCTTGTGAAGACTTATGTTGCAATTTCTAGTCGTTGATTCAGCTTATATATTTTCAATCAATGGCTAATAGTTGTCATCTCATTCAGGATGGCTCCTAAAAGGTTCCCAATGCTAACCCAGAGGGTGAAGAAGTTCCTGATCGTCCTCCTTCCCCTCCTCCTCCGTCTGAGGCCTGGAGAGAAATTATGCAAGCGACCAACCAGAACACCCAGATGCTTTTGCAAATGATGCAGAACATTCAAGCCAACCAAGCAAATCAAGGTGCTCATGGGAACCAAGGCCAAGGCAATTTGTTCAATCAACCTCACTTTGCAAACCTCAACCAATTCCTGGCAAACCAACCGAAGGCGTTCAGTTACGGTGTGGATCCGCTAGATGCTGAAGACTGGATAACAGACATCAAAAAGCATTTCGAGTGCAGTAATGTGAGACATGAGGATTATGTCAAGTTTGTCGCCTTCCAACTCAAGGATCAAGCTGCTGATTGGTGGCAACAATACAAAGATTCCAGAGATGGATGTGAAATCTTGTGGACTGACTTCTGCAAGGATTTACGCTCTCACCACATTCCAACTAGTGTCATTGAAGGCATGCGTGAGCAATTCCGCAACCTGAAGCAAGGCACCATGTCCGTTTATCAATGCAATGTCAAGTTCCAAAACCTTGCCCGCTATGCCAGGCAAGACATCCCAGATTCCAAGAGCAAGATTTATCAGTTTCGTGGTGGTCTGATGGATGAACTTCAACTAGCTCTCACCTTGTTCGAGCCGGATGAATTTGATCAATTCTATAACATGGCCCTTAAGCAAGAGGCAGCCCAGCTCAAGGTTGAAGCTTCCAAAAAGAGGATCAGAGATGTTGTTCACTCATCCTCTTCTTCCCAAGTGGTCGCAAAGCAGCAGAAGTTTTGGCTTCCGCCTCCTCCAGTGCTCCGTCCTCAAAACCACAACAACAAGCACTCTGGTGGCCGTGGTTTCTCCCACCCACCCAACCTAAGCAATCAGTGCAAGAATCACTTTCAAGCTTCGAAGTCAAGTGGTCCTTATCACCGGCCTCTCTCAAAAGTGACTTGCAACAAGTGTGGCCAGAAGGGTCACTATGCTAACAAGTGTACTCAAAGGCGCCTTCCGCCTCCTCCACCTGTCAGTACTGCTATTGTCAAGCACAATCCCAAGTCAGCAAGAGTGAATCTGATGAATGCAGCTCAAGCAGAGAATTCTTCAGATGTGATACTTGGTAATCTTCCAGTCAACCTTAAACCTGCTAAACTATTGTTTGATTCGGGTGCATCATGCTCTTTCATGTCTCAACCTTTTGCTTCGAAGAACAATGTTGACATCAAAAGTTTACCAAGGGAATTATCAATTGTTTCTCCGGGAAAACTAATGCATTCTAGCGTGTTTGCTCCGGATATATCTATTCATATGGGTGATTATAGTTTCCTGGTTTCTCCGGTTATTCTCGGCAACTCCGACATTGATCTTATTCTTGGGATGGATTGGCTTTCCAAGCATGATGCAAATATTTATTGCACAAATAAGGAAGTCAAGCTTACTCATCCTGACGAAGACGTGATTATCTTCGCCTCTCGAGATAACACAATCAGGCTATTCTCTCTCAATGACAAGGGCGAGATTAATGCCATCTCTCAGATTCCGGTGGTCAATGAATATAAAGATGTTTTCCCTGAAGAGCTTCCAGGCATGCCTCCACATCGTCAAGTTGAATTCGTCATTGAACTCGAGCCCGTACCGAGCCAGCATGCCGGCGTCCGTACAAGCTTTCTCCTGAAGAGTTGAAGGAGCTGAAGAAACAACTCGATGAGCAAGAATGTATGGGTCTAATCAGGCCTAGTACTTCTCCTTGGGGCTGTGGTGTTCTATTTGTCAAGAAGGATGGCACGGAACGCCTTTGTGTTTATTACCGGCCATTGAACAAGAAGACAATAAAGAACAAGTATCTGCTCCCCAATATCAATGAATTGTTCGAGCAGCTCAAAGGAGCAAAGGTGTTCCCGAAGCTCGATCTCCGGATGGTGTCGGTGTATTTGGATCGACACCTATGGGATCACAAGAATCCCTACTACGGTTGCGGGGCGCGGGGTTGAGAGAAGAGCGGATCTAACAATCGGGACACGGTTCCTTTACCCAGGTTCGGGCCGCAAAGATGCGTAAAACCCTACTCCTGCTTTGGTGGATTATATGTTGGTGTTCTTCAGCTAACGAGGAGCTCCAAAAGAGTCGTGAGGGGTTCCGAAAAGCCGAATCCTTCTCCTGGTCGCCTCGGGCCTCCTTTTATAGGGAAAAGGGGTCGCCACAGTGGTACACAGGAGGTGGAAAGGGTACAGTGATGCGAGGTTATCCCTCGCATTACAGGACAAGGTGCATTTAATGCGCCCTACTTAGGTGTCCTTGCTTTATTGGGGACGAGGGGAGACGCCCGTGTTGTCCGTCGCCGCTCCTCCTCGTGTCGACACGTGCCCTAGCCAGCGGTGCCTGAGGTGCCATGTAGGCAGACAGGCAGCTGAGGTGGCGCAACGGCGGGCCTCCATGAAGATCTGTGGGTTGCCACGCAGGAGCCTGTCCAGCTGGTTGGGTCGGCAGCTGTGTGGGTCGGTGGAAACCCAGTTGGTGCGGGCCTGATGGTGGCCCCGTGGGTGTCCTCGGCAAGGGCCTTGCCGGGGCCCCGGCAAGGGTCTTGCCGTGGTGCCTGCTGTCATCCCCGGCAAGGTGCTTGCCGGGGGCCTTTTGGACCTCCTTGGCTGGGATCCCGCCAAGGCTCGTCATCTTCTTACCTTGCATCTGATCTTGAAGGTCTTCACAAAGATCTGCATGCCACCACGGGGATATCTTCCGAATCCTTCCCCCATGGGGGCGGTGGACTCAAGGGTGATTCGCTCCGTAGGCGGGGGGGG
>LR738711.1:677702794-677712914 GCA_902687465.1 Secale cereale
GGGGGGGGCGAGCAGCCGCGGCAAGGGTCTTGCCGGGGCTGCCAGAGCCGACCCCGACAAGGATCTTTCCGGGGAAAACCGCTTCGTCCCCTTGCTCTTCGTGGTCTTGTTCTTGGTGTCGCTCCAGTCTTCATCAAGCTTCAGTCTTGCCCCGGCTTGCCTCCCTCGCCATGCTTGGTGTGATGGCATCGTGGTTCAGACTGCCCGTGCACAGTCATAGGGGTACAAAAAGTGTACACCTCTTTTTGTACACCGACAGGAGCCCCCGGGCCTGGGCCACACATAAGCGCGACACGTTGTTGGGCCATGCCCAGAACGGTGCGCGGGCAGGCGGGGTGGTTCTCACCGTGGTAAAATTTCCGCGCGCTGCGCCTCCCACGACCCGCGCGCGCGGCGCGGGGTGGAGGGGCGTGCGTGACGTGGGCGGCATGCGTGGGACGGTTTCCACATGCATGTGTCACGTCGCAGTAAATGCGAAAGGAGGTGGCCCGCGCCTTCCCCATAAACGGGGGGAGGTGTGGGGGCGCGGCCCGCTGACTGGATGGGGCCGAGGCGCAGTCTGCTAGGCGTCCACCCCCCACGATCACGGGGTGGGGAGAGGTCGCCTCACCCGTCCTTTCGGTCCTGCGCGTTCGCCACGTGCCTCCCATGCCTTTGAGGTGGCGAGCGGTGGAGGCGGGAAACCGAGCCGTCGCTGGTTGGGGCGGCGGGTCGGTCCCAGCTCCTCTCGCCTTCTGCGCCTTGATTGGTTGAGCGGGGCGGTCGAGCTCCAGCCCCGCCACTTTATAAGGGGCAGAGGGAGGGGACGGCGCTCCGCACTCCTCCATCTTCTTTCTCCTCCAGCGTCTGCTCCTTTCTTCCATCCGGCATGAAGAAGGAAAACCCCGGCTCCTCAACGGTGGCGGCGAGGGTCGCCGCTCGACAGTGCGTCCCCCCTTCTCCTGCACACGCAGTGGCTGAACCAGCTACGAGGGGAAGAGGAAGGGGGCGAGGCCGTGGGCGAGGCCGGGGTGCTCGGGGAAGAGGAAGACGGGGCGGCTCGCGGGCCTCGCCCCCGCCAGCAGCTCCTCCTCCGGTGGAAGGTCATGTTGGAGATGACCCCTGCGAATTCTTCATTAGGATGCGGGGGTCGCCGCGCCGTCGCCTTCGTCTCTCAACCCCGTTTGCACGAGAGATGGAGGCGAACCCGCCGGAGTCGCTGCGGTTGCACATGAGGGGTTGTGGGATCAGTGGCACGTGAGCCGTCGTCGACTTCCCTGCCCCTCATGTGATGTATCTTCGTCGAGGATGGAAGAGGTTCGCCCGCATCCACAGCCTGACGGACGGGCTCACCCTCCACTTCAAGCTGATGGGGGATGGCCACCTCTCCGTCAAGGTCTTCGGGCACCTCGGAACTCGTGTGAGGTGCTGCATGGAGAGCTCCTCCGACGACGAAGACTCCTCCTCGAACGAGGGTGACGAGGAGAACAGCAACAGCGACGACGAGGGCGGGGGACGGCAGGATGACGGGTCCGACTAGGTGTCGGGCGCCGCTCCTGATGGCACTGGCGACCCCATCATCCGCGTCGCCGGCTCCTTGAACTTCTCGGGGTCGTCTCCTTGGCGGCTGGCGTAGGGAGGCAGCGGAAGAGGAAGAGGAAGAAGGTGGGCGGCAAGGTCGTCATGTCGGAGTACGCGGGCACTGACGCCTTCGTCTCCTACTGACGTCTTGCCGCCTCGTCTTCGAGCTCAGCCTCCAGCGCCGTCATCACCGTCCAGCCCTGGGGAGGCCGCCGAGATGCCTTCTCGGTGTCTTCTGTCACCCGTAGCTCGCCTAGGCGCCCCTTTTGCCCTTCTCGCCTCCTTGACCTACCTCCTGAGGAGAGGGACAAGAAAGGCATTACGGGCATCTTATCTCTTTTTAGTCTGTAAGCCTTCGGGCATCTGTAAAGTTTAAAACTTGTAATCCCCCTTATTCATGTTTTTCATTCCCTATGGACTATACCTGAATGGAATGTTTTTAATGAAAAAGAAATGTCTGCCGGGTCCTTTTGTTCGTAGGTAAAAACCCACAACAGGGAATAAATCCCTGATATCCTTATGATGAACATTTTCTCACCTGGCAACAAGCCCTGCCGTTTCCCCACTTCGCTCGACCTTTCTCACGCTCTTGGTGAAGGCAGGGATGAAGCGGGTCTAGGCTCCTCGTTTTATCCTTTTGCTGCCGTGACTACGACCAAACTTGGTCCCAGGGACGAGCCTTAGGACCTAGAGTTATGGGAGCACGGTAGCTCAAGGAAAAGAACGAGGTTTCACATACCTCAGTCCATAACAGAATGCATGATAAGGGAAAAAGGACTTATCTGAGATTGCAGCCACCGGCAACCCTCGTCTGCCGCGGGCGAATTCTTGCTCTTGTAGCCCCCAGCAATGCTGGCTTGCCGGGGCCCAAGTACTGATTTGTTCTTCTCTCCTCCCTCCATGTGGCCTCGGCAAGGATGCCTGTGCGTCCTGTAAACCAAGGAAGACAGAGGAAAGACCAAGACTCGACCTCTAAGCTAGCGGTTAGCCGCTGCTAAGCACTATCAACCCTAACCAAGGACGAGACTCGACTCAGCATGCGTGCTAAAACTCAGGGCGCCAGCGCTTCATTTATTTATGCTCAGGGTCTGCGCTTGGCTTTGTACAAAGGGTTACATGCCTTGCCGGCAAAGCTTGTACAAAAGGGTGGCTTGCCGGGAGGCCCGGCAAGCCGCGCCTTATGGGTAAAACTTGCGAAGATGCTCGATGTTCCAGGAATTACTCACCGGAACGGCATCCTCGGTCTCCAGGCGGATTGCGCCAGGCCTGGTGACTCATATTACCCGATAAGGGCCCGCCCACTTTGGTGTCAACTTGTTCGTATTCCTGGCCGATTGAACGCGCCGGAGAACAAGGTCATCTTCCTCAAAGCTTCGGGCATGAACCTTGCGGCTATGGTAGCGGCACAAGGCTTGCTGGTAGCGTGCTGCTCTCACAGCCACCCGAAGACGATCTTCCTTAAGGAGCATTGCGTCATCTTGCCGCAATTGCTCTTGCTCAAGCTCATCATAAGCGAGCACTCGAGGTGACCCGTATATGAGTTCCGTGGGGAGAACTGCTTCTGCCCCGTATATCAGGGCAAAGGGCGTCTGGCCGGTGGCTCGATTTGGCGTCGTCCTGATTGACCAAAGAACCGTCGGCAATTCATCAATCCAGCGCCTCCCGCTCTTGTGTAGCCTGTCAAAGGTCTTTGTTCTTAATCCTCGCAGCACTTCAGCATTTACCCTCTCAGCTTGACCATTGCTTCGGGGTGAGCAACGGAAGCGAAACACACCTTGTTGCCGAGGTCTTGGGTATATTGCATGAAGGTGCGGCTTGTAAACTGCGTGCCGTTGTCGGTGATAATCCTGTTGGGTACACCAAAACGACACACTAGCCCCTTGAAGAACTTGACGGCTGACTGAGCTGTGACCTTCCTCACTGCTTCCACTTCTGGCCACTTTGTGAACTTGTCGATTGCAATGTACAAGTACTCAAAGCCCCCGACGGCGCGGGGGAAAGGGCCCAGTATGTCGAGCCCCCAGACCGAGAAGGGCCAGGAGAGAGGAATGGTTTGAAGGGCTTGAGCTGGTTGATGAAGTTTCTTCGAATGGAATTGGCACGCTTCACACCTGGTGACCAGCACCGCCGCATCCTGGAGGGCAGTGGGCCAGAAGAAGCCTTGCCGGAATGCCTTGCCGGCAAGGGCTCTTGACCTTATGTGGGATCCACATATGCCCCCATGTATTTCCGCCAACAGCTCCAGTCCTTCCTCTCGAGGGATGCACTTCAATTTCACACCGTTCGGTCTCCTCCTGTACAGGACGTCATCGACGAACTGATACACGGCGGACCGACGAGCTACTTTCTCCGCTTCTTCCTGATCCTCAGGAAGTTCCCCAGTCTGAAGGAATCGGACGGTATGCTGCGCCCACGCTGGAGCCTGGGGCTCGACGGCGAGGACTAAAGGCATTTCCTCCGCCAAGGGAGTGTCCACCTCGACGGCAAAAGCTTGACGCTCCGCCGGTGTTAGCCCTCCGATGGCGGGTTCAGTGTCCCCGGCAACATCCTTGCCAACGGCTCTGGGGAGCGCGGCGGGAAAGTACTTGCCGGGCCCTGACTTCCTCCTCTTGTTCTGCTCTGTTGATGGATCAACGGATGGCTGAGAAAGCTGGAGCACAATGGTACCTGGTTCCACAGGTAACTTGAGAGCAGCGCGCTTCGACAGGTAATCGGCGATGTCATTCTCCGCTCGGGGAACGTGCTCCGCATGTATACCGTCAAAGCGCTCTTCCAACTTTCTCACTTCATCGACGTAGGCCTTCATCAACGGGCTTTGGTAATCCTTGTTGACTTGTTTGACGACAAGCTGTGAGTCGCCTCTGACAATGAGCTTCTTGATTCCGAGGTCCGTCATGATCGTAAGACCGGCAAGCAGCCCCTCGTACTCGGCAGTGTTGTTCATTGACACCTCCCTAGGGAAGTGCATCTGGACCACGTACTTGAGGTGCTCTCCGGTGGGCGCGACCAGCAGTACGCCAGCCCCGGCGCCCTGCAAAGAGAAAGCGCCGTCAAAGTACATGACCCAGTTGCAACTTGCCTCTTTGCCGGGGAGAGCGGTTTCTTGGACTTCTTCATCAGGCGTTGCAGTCCATTCTACGATGAACTCTGCCAGGACTCGACTCTGAATTGTCGAGGTGCTTTCAAACTTGAGGCCAAAGCTGGACAGCTCCAGTGCCCACTCCACAATCGTTCCCATTGCATCTGGATTGTGCAATATCCGTTGCAGAGGGAGGCGAGTGACGACAGTGATTTCGTGCGCCTGGAAGTAGTGACGCAGCTTCCTCGAGGCCATAAGAAGGCCTAAGAGCAGTTTTTGCACACCGGAGTACCTTGACCTAGCCCCCTACAAGAGGGAGCTAACGAAGTAGACCGGGTGCTGCATCATCTTCTTCTTCGGCTGCACTCCAATCTGCTGTGACGTCTCTACGCCAGTGGCACCAGGTTCCGTCGCTGCTATCACCTCATCATCGATTTCTCTCTGCGCCACCAGTGCAGCACTGACCACCTGGTTCGTTGCCTCTAGGTATAACAGCAACGGTTCCTGTGGTCGAGGCGCAACCAGTATTGGTGTGGAGGAAAGATACTTCTTCAGATCCTGTAACACTGCTTCTGCTTCCAGCGTCCACTTCATTGGGCCCGCCTTCTTCAAAATCTTGAAAAAGGGGAGGGCGCGCTCAGCAGACTTGGAAATGAATCTGCTCATGGCGGCAATGCAGCCAGCAAGCCGACGCACATCCTTGACCCGTTTGGGTGCTTCAATCTGCTCTATAGCTTTGATCTTGTCCGGATTGGCTTCTATCCCATGCTGTGACACAAAGAACCCGAGAAGCTTGCCAGACGGAACGCCAAAAACGCACTTCTCAGGGTTCAGCTTGAGGTTGATCTTGCGCAGGTTTACAAATGTTTCTTGTAAATCCGGTACAAGGGTTGCCCTATCCTTGGTTTTGACCACTATATCATCCATATAAGCCTCCATATTTCTATGGAGCTGGG
This sequence comes from Secale cereale, assembly GCA_902687465.1. NCBI lineage: Eukaryota > Viridiplantae > Streptophyta > Magnoliopsida > Poales > Poaceae > Secale > Secale cereale. Next base: position 677,708,390 of record LR738711.1, read on the forward strand.
GTTCAAAACCAATCTGGACTGGCCTCGCAAATGTCGAGCCAACACTCTTCAACCCGAAAGGCATTCGTACGAAATAGTACGTACCACATGGGGTGATGAATGATGTCTTCTCTTCGTCTTCTCTCGCCATGAAGATCTGGTGGTAGCCGGAGTAGGCATCGAGGAATGATAGCCGGTCACACCCTGCCGTGGAGTCGACAATCTGGTCTATGCGCGGCAACGGGAAGGGGTCCTTGGGACAAGCTTTATTGATGTCTGTGTAATCAATACACAACCTCCACTTCCCATTTGCCTTGCGCACTACCACTGGATTGGCCAACCACGTTGGATGGAGCACTCCTCTCACCAAGCCCGCAACTTCTAGTTTCTGGATCTCCTCGGTGATGAACTCCTGGCGTTCCAAAGCTTGCTTCCTAACCTTCTGCTTGACGGGCCGCGCATGAGGGCAGACAGCAAGGTGGTGCTCAATCACCTCCCTGGGAACGCCGGGGATGTCGGATGCTTGCCAGGCAAACACGTCGACATTCGCCCGCAGGAAGGTGACAAGCGCGTCTTCGTATTTGTCGTCAAGGGCGGAGCTTATGGTAAAAGCCCCTCCCGTGCCGTCCTCCTTGACAGAAACCTTCTTGGTTCCCGGCGGCGTAGCCCTTGATCTCTTGTTTCTGCCGGTGGAGCTCTCTGGCACGTCCTCGACGGGAGCGCGACACTCCGAAGAGGTGTGCTTGCCGGAGTGGGTGTCTGAGGTCTCGCCGATCTTCTTCTTTCCGATGGAGCTCTTAGGCACGTCCTCGACGGGAGCACAGCACTCCGAAGAGGTGCGCTTGCCGGAGTGGGCGCACGAGGTCTCGCCGGTCTTCTTCTTCTTCCCTCCCAGGGCTCCAGTGGCAGGAGCAAGTGCCCCCGTAGCGGCAGTTGCTGCAACTGCTTGCTGGTACAATTGGTCGGCGCAAATCAACGCGTCTTTCTTGTCGGAGGGGATGGTGATGATCATCACGGGCCCTGGCATCTTCAGGGTGTTGTAGGCGTAGTGCCCCGCCGCCATGAACTTGGCCAGCGCTGGGCGTCCAAGGATCCCGTTATAAGGCAGGGGGATCCTGGCGACATCGAACACGATCCTCTCCGTCCTGTAGTTCAGATTACTTCCAAAAGTCATGGGCAGCGTGACTTTCCCCTTTGGTTGGCTCCTTCCTGGGCTGACCCCTTGAAACGTGCCCGTTTCCTCGAGGTCTCCATCAGGAACTTGTAGCTTCTCGATCACGGTGGGCGAGAGTAGGTTTAGGCCGGCCCCGCCATCGACTAGCATCTTCGTCACCTCGAGGTTGCGTATTGTTGGTGAAACCAACAATGGCAAGCACCCGACTGCAGTAATGCGATCAGGGTGATCCTCGGCGTCAAAGATAATAGGTGTGCTGGACCATTTCAGCGGCTTTTGGGCAATGGGTGATGGCTCTGCTGCAATAATCTCCCGCGCCCACTGTTTAAGCTGGCAGTGAGAAGCATGCAGCGAGGCGCCACCATCGACGCACATGGCGTCCGTGGCCTTCTGAAACTCTTGGCCGCCGGACTCGTCGTCCTCTTCGTGATCGTCGTCTTCAGGTCTTCTATCGCGGCCCCAGGCGGGCCTTTCTTGCTGTTTCTCCTTGCCGCGACGGCCCGCTTGGCCGTCACGCTTCTTGCTGGATCCTTCAGCGCCGTCTTGGCCCTTCTCCTTGTCCCGCCTCTCGTATTCAGCTCTTTGCTTCTCAGCAAGGAGCTCAACCTGGTGGCAGTCCTGGAGATCATGGCCCTTGGTGCGATGGATCTTGCAGTACCGTTTGCCGGAGTTTCCCGGCATCTCGGCGGCCGCCAAGGCCCGGCAGGCGACACATCCGGCAATTTCCTTGCCAAGGTCACCGGCCTTGGTTTTCTTGGCGGAGCCGGCGTCATCGGATCCCTCGACGGCAAGCACGGCCTTCCCCTTGCGCTTCCTGTTACGGTTCCGGCCCTTCTTCGCCGGAATGGCGGTATCTTCGTCCGAGGAGTCGGTTTCCGCACCAGCGCTCTCGCCGGGGTACTTCCTTCCCTCTTTGGCCCGGGCGCAGCTGTCGGCAAGAACGTAAAGTTCTGCCACGTCCTTCACCTTGGTCATCGCCAGTTCTTCGCGCATCTTGCGGTTGCGCACGTTCTGATGGAACGCGCTGATGATGGCGGCAGGGAGAACATCGGGGATATTGTACTATACCCGGCTGAATCTCTGTATGTACTTGCGCAGAGTCTCGCCTTCCTTTTGGGGTATGACATGCAGGTCACTCTCTTGGCCATGGGCTTGATGGCCTCCGGTAAAGGCGCCAACAAACTCATGGCACAAGTCGGACTAGGAGGAAATAGAGTCTACTGGCAAGTGCATCAACCACGACATGGCGTTAGGTTTAAGAGCTAACGGAAAGTAATTCGCAAGCACCTTATCGTCGCGGGCCCCAGCAGCTTGCATCGCGATGCTGTAGATGCTGAGGAACTCCGACGGGTGGGTCTTGCCGTTGTACTTCTCGCCAACGTCAGGTTTGAAGGTGCGGTGAGAGGGCCACTGGAACTGCCGCAGCTCACGGGTGAAAGCTGGACATCCCACCTCGTAAGGTAGACCTCCAGGGCTTTTCGGTGCCAGGCGATCCGTAGCAGGCCCTGCTCGCCTGTCTGACTGGTGGCGCGTTTCGCGCCGGCGCTCGATGGTGGTTCGAGCGCCGCAGCTCATGGGCTCGCTCTTGAAGAACTTGACGCTGGTCGCCGCGGGTCCTCGGGTCGGACGATGCTATGGAGATGGCGTCGCCCGCGACGTCCCGACGGGTAGACGCACGCGGCACTGGGCGAGGAGGAGGCGAATGCACCGTAGCCACGGCGCTGCCAGCTCTCCCGCCCACGGTGCGTGGGACCTCATCGGAGCGGCGGCCCGGGAGCTCCGCTGGATTTAGGTCGTCCCTGTTGGCGACTGCGACAAGGCTTCGGATGGTGGCTCTCCATTCGTCTAGTTTCCCCGTAATGGGAGGAAAGTCGACGAGCAACTGCACGCGCCAAAGCTTCGGCTGGCGTCGGCGGTAGCGAAACCTGCACGGATCGCGACGCGCTTCGACCCCTGACCGCGTCAGGGGGAGCTCCATCATGATCCCGCGGTCGCCTATCGTCTCCACCAGCGCTTCGGTGAGCGGGTAGGCCTTCTACGTCCCGGGAGCGGCACTCGGGGCTCTTCCCATGGCGACGTCCGGGGTCTTCGGGACGACGACGCCGTTCATCGCGCGCTGCTTGAGAAGAGCGCGCTGTTGGCGCCGGCATGGGAGTTCTGAAGGGCCTTGCGTCATCCTCGGGTGGTGCGGCCGCGGCCTTGGAGGGCCCCGCGCCACCCGCGGAGGGCCGGGTTCCATCTCTGGAACTGGCGACGTGCGGCCTGTTACCAGGCGCACAGGCATCTCCACCTCCCAAACTCCAGCTATCGGGATGGCGTTGGTGTTCGCGAGCAGCGCCCCGAGTCCTTTCCGCGACTGGTCCACTGCTCGCCCACGTCTGGACGGGCTGTCCGGCTTCCGACTGGCCAACTGCCACCGTCGTCTTCTTCTTGGGCGCCATGATGATGCAGAAGCGTCGAACTAACCGCTAAAGCCGATTCTCACAACTGCGCCCCCTACCTGGCACGCCAAAGATGTCGGTGTATTTGGATCAACACCTATGGGATCACAAGAATCCCTACTACGGTTGCGGGGCGCGGGGTTGAGAGAAGAGCGGATCTAACGATCGGGAAACGGTTCCTTTACCCAGGTTCGGTCCGCAAAGATGCATAAAACCCTACTCCTGCTTTGGTGGATTATATGTTGGTGTTCTTCAGCTAACGAGGAGCTCCAAAAGAGTCGTGAGGGGTTCCTAAAAGCCGAATCCTTCTCCTGGTCGCCTCAGGCCTCCTTTTATAGGGAAAAGGGGTCGCCACAGTGGCACACAGGAGGTGGAAAGGGTACAGTGATGCGAGGTTATCCCTCGCATTACAGGACAAGGTGCATTTAATGCGCCCTGCTAAGGTGTCCTTGCTTTATCGGGGACGAGGGGAGACACCCGTCTTGTCCGTCGCCGCTCCTCCTCGTGTCGACACGCGCCCTGGCCAGCGGTGCCTGAGGTGCCATGTAGGCAGACAGGCAGCTGAGGTGGCGCAACGGCGGGCCTCCATGAAGATCTGTGGGTTGCCACGCAGGAGCCTATCCAGTTGGTTGGGTCGGCAGCTGTGTGGGTCGATGGAAACCCAGTTGGTGCGGGCCTGATGGTGGCCCCATGGGTGTCCTCGGCAAGGGCCTTGCCGGGGCCCCGGCAAGGGTCTTGCCGTGGTGCCTGCTGTCATCCCCGGCAAGGTGCTTGCCGGGGGCCTTGTGGACCTCCTTGGCTGGGATACCGCCAAGGCTCGTCGTCTTCTTACCTTGCATCTGATCTTGAAGGTCTTCACAAAGATCTGCATGCCACCACGGGGATATCTCCCGAATCCTCCCCCCATGGGGGTGGTGGACTCAAGGGTGAT
>LR738711.1:677713012-677724707 GCA_902687465.1 Secale cereale
GGGGGGGGGGGGGGGGGTGAGCTGCCGCGGCAAGGGTCTTGCCGGGGCTGCCAGAGCCGGCCCCGGCAAGGATCTTGCCGGGGAAAACCGCTTCGTCCCCTTGCTCTTCGTGGTCTTGTTCTTGGTGTCGTTTGATACGTCCAAAACGTATCTATAATTTCTGCTTGCTCCATGCTTCTTTTGTGTGATATTGCTATGATATTTATGCACTTCCATACACTTTTGATCATATTTGGACTAACCTATTAACTCAGTGCACCCCAGTGCCAGTTTCTGTTTTCTGCTGTTTTCGTATTTCAGGTTTTCCCATTACTTAAATTGCCAGAAAAATTCCGGGAAAAATATATAAAAATCAGCGCTCCAGAAGCTTCCACGCGCCAGAAGTGGGGCCAGAGGGGAGCGAGGGGCAGCCCAGGCGGCCTGCCCACGCGGCCCCCCTCCTGGCCGCACCGGGGGGGGCGCCTGGGCCCCCCTTACCTCCTCTGGTGACCCCCTTTGGCATATATTTACATCGTGTCCCGAAACCCACAATTCCAGACCCCTTTTCTCCAGAAGCTATTCCGATCTCCGCCGCCATCGCCACCAAGTTTCGGGGGACCAGAATTCCTGTGCCGGCACCCTGCCGGGACGGGGAAGTGCCCCCGGATTCATCTCCATCGACGTTGCTTCCTCCCTCCATGATGCGGGAGTAGTTCCTCCTCGGGGCTGAGGTTTCTACCAGTAGCTATGTGGCCAATTCTCTCTCCCATGATGTGATCTTCGTTGTGATCATAGGCTATGTTGATCTAGGGTGATCCCATGATATTTCCCCTTCCTCTATGTATTGAATTGATGTACTCACTTGTCTTTATCTAGTATAATCCCCGAGACCAAGGTGACATCGGTCTATTGGACATGGATTAGAAGAATATTTTCATGAGTGATTTCCTCTTTTGTGTGTTGATTGAAGATTGAGAGTCTCTTGGTGCTTGTCTTTGACTATCCTGGAGATATGTTGTGGTGATTGTGGTACTCTCTTTGGATGGCCGCGGTGACATTGGGAAATCCATAGATTGAGAACTACGAACTTTGAGGTGTGCTTTTGTAGCCCTACATAATTCTCGTCCTCTCTTGACCACAAAGGAATGACCTCCGAGTGCGTCCCCCTTGCATGTTTTATGGGAAATATCATGTTATTCGATTATGTTAATGTTGTTGGGAGTTGCCACTAGTGAAAGTATGATCCCTAGGCCTTGTTTCCACCATTGCAATACCATTTGTGCTCACGTTTACCACTTGTTTGCTTGCTGCACTTTTTATTACAGATTTATATTACTTTGCTTTGCCACTCCTATCATCCATATTTTACCATCTCTTCGCCGAACTAGTGCACCTATACATCTGACAAGTGTATTAGGTGTGTTGGGGACACAAGAGACTTCTTGTATCTTGATTGCAGGGTTGCTTGAAAGGGGTACGTTCAACCTCCACTTCCCTGAGTTCGATAAACCTTGGGTTACTCACTTAAGGGAAATTTGCTGCTGTCCTACAAACCTCTGCTCTTAGAGGCCCAACACTGTCTACAGGAATAGAAGCGTGTAGTAGACATCAAGCTATTTCTGGCGCCGTTGCCGGGGAAGTGAGGTAAGTGAAGGTACCTTCTCTAGATCTTGCAATTAACTCTTTTCGTTTCTTGTTTTTAGTTTCACTAGTTATGTTTATGGAAAACTGCACTCTTAGTTCACTGCTTGGGGAAGGCCGCTTTACCACACCCATGGTAGAGAAGTCTCCTCCACCTACTGAATGTATCCTGTTCCAAATACCACTTGGGATAATTGAAATAATTTTGAATGATTGTTATGATGGGACAGTCAATCCTAGTATTCATTTGTTGAAACTTACAGAACTTTGTGAGTTGTTTAAGATTTCAGGTTTGACAAGAGATGGAGTCATGAGGAAATTATTTGCCTTGTCACTGAAAGGAAAAGCATTGGAATGGTATAGGCTACTAGATGACTCTCACCTGCTGGATTGGGAAGAGATCCAGTCTCTCTTTTACTCCAAGTTTTATCCTCTTCATGAAGTCCATGAGAATAGGAATTATGTTTATAATTTCTATCCTCATGACGGAGAGAGCATAGCTCAAGCTTGGGGGAGACTGAAAACGTTAATGCTAAAATGTCCTAACCATGGGCTCCCCAAAGATATGATTATTACTAATTTCTATGCGAGGCTTTCTCGACAGGATAAAGATTTGCTCGATGCTTCCTCTATGGGTTCTTTCACAAACGAAAAGATTGATGCTAAATGGGAACTCCTTGAAAGAATTCAACGCAACACTGAAGATTGGGAGATCGACAAAGGTAAAGAGTCAGGTATAATTTATGAGTATGATTGCATTAAGTCCTTTGTTGAAACTACAAGTTTTAATAAGTTTAGTGCTAAGTTTGGGCTTGATTCTCAACTCCTTGTTGATTTCCTCAAATCGTTTGCTTCACATCTTAATATGCCTAAGGAGGATTGGATCAAGCATCATGAACCTTTTAAAGAGATTTGCAAAGAAAATGAAATTGTTCATGATGATTGCAACATGCATGATCCAATTCCTAAAAATGAAGTTTTATATAAGCATGTTAATTTTTGTGGAGTGGATAGACCTTGTGAAAGGCCTATGATTGAAGAAGAGAAGTGGTGTAAGCAACATAAGCATGAAAGAACAATCACTTGGGTCAAAGATTTAAATGAAATTGCTAGAGAATTGTGTGACCTTTATCCTTTTACTTGTGAACTTTGCCGTATAGAGGGTCACTTTAATTTTCAATGCATGCACTTTCAAAACATAACTGTTACCCAGTTGTGTGATAACATGATCACCCCTGATCTTTATGATGAGCTTATGTTATTTTTTATGTGTGAAGAGTTATCAGAAAAGACGTCTTGGCTAGATGTTAATGCCATAGGAATAAAAAACACTTTGCAAAATTGCCATCTCTATTGTGTTGTTAATTGCCATGAAAATGATTACATAAGTAAGATTAGAAAGGAGGGAACTTTACCAAAGTATAAAAATGTCTCTTATATTTCTGCTAATAAAAAGGAGAGTTTCTCCCAAGTTTCCCCTATTGTTTCTAATGATAAACCAGGATATGTGGAGAAGCTTCAACTCCGACCACTCCCTCCTAAGGTGAAGAAGGAGAAAAAGAAGAGGAGGAGGAAGAGGAGCAAGAAGGAAGAAGAATGGGTATCAACCTGGCCTGAGCATATTCCTCCCATCAACTTTTATCCTAACGGTTGTAAGTTTAAAGAAGAAGGTGAAGTTTATTGCCTTAATTATCATCTTGATGATACGTCCGTAGGTACTATTGAAGATGATTTTGATTATGATATGCATGTTACTTATTGTGATTGGGAAAATGATGATAATGCTACTTATGAGCTTGAAAATCTTTTTGGTACCAACTCTGAAAGTGATGATATGGAAAGCTCTAAGCTTGGGGATGATAGGATTGCAAATCCTTTACCCACTAGTGATGTGATAATTGATAATTCTTTTGCTAGTAAGAATAAAGACAACATGTTTACAAATATAGTTGCTAGCAATGATAATGCTCTTCTCTACTATGATGATGTTATAGCTCCAATCTATAGTGATTATAAAGGTACCTATGACATAAGGAGAAATTATCCTTATGAAACTTGTCATAATCATGGAGGGAATTACTCCTTTGTTGAACACCATCTTCCTAATACACAATTAATCTATAGTGTTCAAGTTGTTTATGATAGTCCTACTCCCACTATTACCAATGAGAAAGATTATGCTTATGTGGAGAGTAAGAGTACCTTTTTGCATGTGGATCATGATAACAATGCTTTATGTGATGCTTATATTGTTGAGTTTATTCGTGATCCCACTGAAAATTATTATGAGAAGGGAACATATGCTTATAGATATTTCAATAATATCAAGTTCCCTCTCTTTATGTTGAAGGTTTTGAAGCTGCACTTGTTTTGTCTTCCTATGCTTATAGCTTTGTGCTTCAATGAATTATTCTATTGCAATATTCCTATGCATAGGAAGCATTTTAGGCTTAAATGTGTTTGGTATTTGCTTCTTGATGCTCTCTTTTGTTCTTCAACTCTTATTCCTACGAGAGCATCATTAAAGTCTTAAGCCTATCTTTATGGCTATAAAAAAGAGCTCTAGGGAGGCAACCCTTGTTATCTTTGCTTTCAGTTTGTTCTTTCAGTTTTTAGTGGTCTTGATGTTTGTTGCTACTGTAGCAACATCATTGTATCTTTATTTTTCAGCTTTGTGCCAAGTTTAGCCTCCGATTGCACGAAAGTTCAAAAGTTGTGACGTGTAGTCCAGAAAACAGATTCTGTCCTTGGACAGAAAAATTCGTATAAAATCACCAGATCATCTTTTTGGTCTGAATTTTTTCGACAGCGTGCTCTATACAATTGGCTTCCGGGCGTCTGTTCTGAGTTTTTTGATTTCAGTTGCAGAAGTGCCCAGAAAAAATTATTTACTACCTGCTGGTCTGTTTTTCACATATTCTGTTCTGTTTTGCCTTTTCTTCGTTTTGCAAACCTTGAGCTTGATTTTTCTTTGCAAAAACCTTTTGGCAATCTTGAGAAACAGTAGTTATTCAAGATTATCCTTATTTCCAGTAGGGAAAAATTATTTTATTGTGGGTACTAACCTCGCTAATCAGATTATGATGAGTTATGTATGAAGGGAGTTTTCAAGTGTGTGAGGGAAGATGATAAAAGAAGACTCAAGCGTCTAAGCTTGGGGATGCCCCCGTGCATCCCCTTCTCCATCAACAATTATCAGTTTGTCTTTCGTTCCACTATATTTTAATCACTTCATGCGTTATGTGCTATGCTTGGAGCGTCTTGCTCTTAGTTTCCTTTTTAGTTTTCTTTAGCTTTGCTTGCTGTTCATAATAAGTTAGATCCTAGCCTTCATTGTTTGGGATAGAAATACGCTCCACTCCACTGTAGAACACAACATAGGCTCGCATGCGTATCTTCTTGTGTGTGTTCTTTATCTTTTCATAGCTGCTGTCATGCTTAGCTCTTAGTTTTCATGCTTATCTTTTTAAGAGCTTTTGTTTAGGTTGTTGCTTCTGGAACTCTCTTGAGTTATCATGCTTATCTTGTTAAGAGAGTTGGCTTCTGTGGCACTGGTTGATATGTCTATGATAAAAATGCTATGTGCATAATGGTGCTTAGTAGTTCATGTTTTCTTATGGTTAGTCTCAAATAGCTGGGGGTTCTTAATGTGTTGTTGAAGTACAAGCATGATTTGTTTGCCTATGATGTGGTATGGTTTAGTGATATCTTCCTCAAAGAATTTATTTTGATTGACTTGGCATATGCTCACGCATATTTAAGACTGTAAAGAAAGTCTATCAAGCCTTGATGATCTTTAATTTCTGAGTAGTGATATAACTTCCATGCCCGATTCAATGTTGCTTTGTCGCTCTGCATGATTATGGCCGTCATTGCTCTCTTAGTTGGTCGCTCCCAGTCTTTTGCTAGCCTTCACATGTACTAAGCGGACTGACTACTTGTGCATCCAAAATCCTTGAAACCAGTTATGCCATATGAGTCCACCATACCTTCCTATATATGGTATTTACTTGCCATTCCTAACGAAGACTTTCTTGTACCATCTCAAAATTATTCAAAAGCATTTCTCTTTTGTGCCTCTGTTTTAGCTCATGAGGAAGTAGTAGTTAATTCATGATCTTTTTAAGTTGGACAAGTTTTACCCCGGGATTGCATGTCTAATCTGCAAACCTCTAATACGAGAAGGAACTGGCATGAGTGCGCCCGGCTCATAAAAGAGAATACAACAAACAAACCCTCCTTCATGCTTGGTTCATGAGAAATCAGAAAACTTTTGGCAGTGATAAACAAAGGAGATTAAGGGGATGTGATCGTCCCCGTGCGGGAGCCGTTCCTCGAAACTTGTCCAGCTCGAGAAGTAATTGAGTTGTCTACTAGCATTCGTTGACGAATTATGCACCCCCCAAAAGCTTTTTATCTCTGTTTTTAAAACCAAGAGCTGTGGTACATGTTTAGTCTTTGCTTCCAGCCACGGGTTTTCAACCTTGCCATCAAAATCCACGGTTCGAGAGTCTCCACCTTCTTTCTTCAAAGCACCAACTATTGAGAGCATGATTGTCATTCTGAGTGTAATGTGCATTGTCCCAAAGTACCATTGTCTTCTGCATGATTATGATATCGCTTATTCTGAAATCATTGTATCTAGTCGTCACTTAAACTTCGGAGGTGCTCCTGCATTTATGTTTTGCTTCACTAAAGGGGGCAAGCGAGGTATCACTTTGTCATGTTTGCACACCATGATCACTGCAAATCTATTGGGTGTTTCAGTATCATATTGTAAAACTTTCAGTTCTTTGTGATATTCTCATAAGGCAACTTAATTACTAAAGATTCATTATCTCAGTAAGCATTTGTCATGTGAGTGTGAAAGATTCTTTGGTAGCATGTCACCACAGAAATTATGCTTCTTATCATTTACCTACTCGAGGACGAGCAGGAATTAAGCTTGGGGATGTTGATACGTCCAAAACGTATCTATAATTTCTGCTTGCTCCATGCTTCTTTTGTGTGATATTGCTATGATATTTATGCACTTCCATACACTTTTGATCATATTTGGACTAACCTATTAACTCAGTGCACCCCAGTGCCAGTTTCTGTTTTCTGCTGTTGTTGTATTTCAGGTTTTCCCATTACTTAAATTGCCAGAAAAATTCCGGGAAAAATATATAAAAAATCAGCGCTCCAGAAGCTTCCACGCGCCAGAAGTGGGGCCAGAGGGGAGCCAGGGGCAGCCAAGGCGGCCTGCCCATGCGGCCCCCCTCCTGGCCGCGCCGGGGGGGGGGGGCGCCTGGGCCCCCCTTACCTCCTCTGGTGACCCCCTTTGGCATATATTTACATCGCGTCCCGAAACCCTCGATTCCAGACCCCTTTTCTCCAGAAGTTATTCCGATCTCCGCCACCATCGCCACCAAGTTTCGGGGGACACGAATTCCTGTGTCGGCACCCTGCCGGGACGGGGAAGTGCCCCCGGATTCATCTCCATCGACGTTGCTTCCTCCCTCCATGATGCGGGAGTAGTTCCTCCTCGGGGCTGAGGTTTCTACCAGTAGCTATGTGGTCAATTCTCTCTCCCATGATGTTATCTTCGTTGTGATCATAGGCTATGTTAATCTAGGGTGATCCCATGATATTTCCCCTTCCTCTATGTATTGAATTGATGTACTCACTTGTCTTTATCTAGTATAATCCCCGAGACCAAGGTGACAGCGGTCTATTGGACATGGATTAGAAGAATATTTTCATGAGTGATTTCCTCTTTTGTGTGTTGATTGAAGATTGAGAGTCTCTTGGTGCTTGTCTTTGACTATCCTGGAGATATGTTGTGGTGATTGTGGTACTCTCTTTGGATGGCCGCGGTGACACTGGGAAATCCATAGATTGAGAACTACGAACTTTGAGGTGTGCTTTTGTAGCCCTACATAATTCTCGTCCTCTCTTGACCACAAAGGAATGACCTCCAAGTGCGTCCCCCTTGCATGTTTTATGGGAAATATCATGTGATTCGATTATGTGAATGTTGTTGGGAGTTGCCACTAGTGAAAGTATGATCCCTAGGCCTTGTTTCCACCATTGCAATACCATTTGTGCTCACGTTTACCACTTGTTTGCTTGCTGCACTTTTTATTACAGATTTATATTACTTTGCTTTGCCACTCCTATCATCCATATTTTACCATCTCTTCGCCAAACTAGTGCACCTATACATCTGACAAGTGTATTAGGTGTGTTGGGGACACAAGAGACTTCTTGTATCTTGATTGCAGGGTTGCTTGATAGGGGTACGTTCAACCTCCACTTCCCTGAGTTCGATAAACCTTGGGTTACTCACTTAAGGGAAATTTGCTGCTGTCCTACAAACCTCTGCTCTTGGAGGCCCAACACTGTCTACAGGAATAGAAGCGTGTAGTAGACATCATCGCTCCAGTCTTCATCAAGCTTCAGTCTTGCCCCGGCTTGCCTCCCTCGCCATGCTTGGTGTGATGGCACCGTGGCTCAGACTTCCCGTGCACAGTCATAGGGGTACAAAAAGTGTACCCCTCTTTTTGTACACCGACAGATGGGTTACCATCAGATTCGTATCCGTGAAGAGGATATTCACAAGACCGCATTCAGCACAAGCTATGGCTCCTATGAATACACGGTCATGTATTTTGGCCTCGCAAATGCTCCACCCACTTTCTCGAGGATGATGCACTTCATATTCAACCCCTACACCAATGAATTTGTTCTCGTCTATCTGGATGACATCTTGGTATTCTCCAAGAATGAAGAAGATCATGCCAAGCACCTCCGTTTGGTCCTGGACAGGCTCCGTAAACACAAGTTCTATGCAAAGTTTTCCAAATGTGAATTCTGGCTGGATAAGGTCTTATATCTTGGCCATATCATCTCTGATGAGGGTATTTCTGTCAACCCCGAGAAAGTTGAAGCTATTGTCAACTGGGAACCCCCGCAGAATGTCAAGCAACTCCGAAGCTTCCTTGGTCTCACTAGCTATTGCAGAAGGTTCGTTGAGAACTTCTCCAAGATTGCCAAGCCTCTCTCAAACCTGCTACAGAAGAATGTCAAGTACAACTGGACTCCTGATTGTGATGTGGCATTCAAAACACTCAATGAGAAGCTCATTTATGCTCCGGTTCTTACTCCTCCGGATGAGTCCAAGCCCTATGAAGTCTTCTGTGATGCTTCTTTACAGGGACTTGGTGGTGTTCTCATGCAAGACAAGAAGATTGTGGCATACACTTCTCGTCAATTGAAACCAAATGAGAAGAATTACCCCACACATGATCTCAAGCTAGCAGCAGCGGTACATGCCTTGATCACGTGGAGACACCTTCAGTTGGGCAGAAAAGTGGACATCTTCAACGATCACAAGAGCTTGAAGTACATTTTCACACAGCCTAACCTGAACCTTCGCCAGACTCTTTGGGTTGAGATGATCCAAGAGTATGATCCAAGCATTGAGTACACACCTGGCAAGGCCAATGTCATTGCAGATGCCTTGAGCAGAAAGGCATATTGCAACAGTCTCTTTCTCAAACCGTTCCAGCCTAAACTTTGTGAATCTTTCAGAAAGCTCAACCTCCAAGTTGTTCCGCAAGGCTTTCTTGCAAACCTTCAAGTTGCTCCTACCTTGGAAGATCAGATCCGTGGGGGCCAACTCGGTGATGCTATGGTGCAGAAAGTGAAACATGGTATTGCTAAGGGTACTCCCAAGTACAAGTGCTATCGCGTTTATGAGAAAGACACCTTGTTCTTTGAGGACATAATTGTGGTTCCCAAGGGTGATCTTAGAAAGCTCATAATGAACGAAGCACATGACTCCCTCCTCTCGATTCATCCCGGAAGTTCCAAGATGTACCAAGACCTCAAGCAATCTTACTGGTGGAATCGCATGAAAAGGGAGATTGCCCAATTCGTCAATGAATGTGATGTCTGCAAAAGAGTGAAGGCAGAGCATCAACGTCCAGCCGGTCTCCTCCAACCTCTACCTATTCCCGAGTGGAAATTCGACCACATTGAAATGGATTTCGTCACCGGTTTTCCCAAGTCCAAGAAGGGGAATGATGTTATCTTTGTAGTGATTGACAAGCTAGCTAAAGTAGCTCACTTCCTTCCCGTCAAAGAATCCATCAACGCAGCTCAGTTGGCAGAGTTGTACACTTCCAGAATTGTTTCTTTGCATGGCATTCCTCAAGTCATCTCCTCAGACCATGGAAGTTTGTTCACATCCAAGTTCTGGGACTCCTTTCAGTCAGCCATGGGCACTAAGATTCGCTTCAGCACTGTGTTTCACCCTCAGACTAGTGGTCAAGTTGAAAGAGTGAACCAGATCCTCGAAGACATGCTCAGAGCTTGTGTCATCTCTTTTGGCATGAAGTGGGAAGATTGTCTTCCATTTGCCGAGTTCTCTTACAACAACAATTTCCAAGCAAGTGCCCGCAAAGCTCCGTTTGAAATCCTCTATGGCAAAAAGTGTCGTACCCCGCTCAATTGGTCCGAGACAGGTGAACGTCAACTTCTTGGCAATGATTTGATCTCAGAAGCCGAAGAAATGTGCGAAGTCATACGTGAGAATCTCAAAGCCTCTCAATCGCGTCAAAAGAGTTACTATGACCGCAAGGATCGTGATTAGGATTTCGACATTGGGGATCATGTCTATCTCCATGTTTCTCCTATGAAAGGAACCCAAAGATTTGATATCAAAGGAAAGCTTGCTCCTAGATATGTGGGCCCTTTCAAGATTCTGAGCAAAAGAGGCAATCTAGCCTATCAACTTGAGCTCCCCTCCAACTTTGCTAATGTTCATGATGTGTTTCACGTGTCTCAACTCCGCAAGTGCTTCAAGACACCTAAACGCACCATTCCGTTCTAGGAGATCGATCTTCAACAAGATTTGTCTTATCATGAGCACCCTGTTGCTATTCTTGAAGAAACTGAGCGCAAAACCCGCAACAAGTCCATCAAGTTCTTGAAAGTGAAGTGGTCACACCATACCGACCGAGAAGCTACGTGGGAACAAGAAGATCACCTTCGTTCCGAGTACCCTTCCTTCTTCCAGTCCTAGATCTCGGGACGAGATCTTTTTGTAGTAGAGGAGATTTTGTAACACCCCAGATGTGATACCTTCCATTTATGGCAATATATGAAACTCTGACTTCATCAATTCCATTCTGGGCTCTTCTTTCATTTTGGGTTTCTTCGTTTTATCGTGTGCGTGTGTGCATTTCATCCATGTCATGTTGTCATGTGCATTGCATTGCATTCGTGTTGTCACTTGCACTCGGTCTCGCTCGCCTCTTCCCGTTGTCTGTTTCGAGTTCCGACACTCACACACGTCCCGTGGCACCCCCGAGTCCTTCTTTTGTGTGAGGCCGTGTAACATTCCCAGTATGAGGTGAGACTTGTCGTGCGTTGTTGTTTTGGTATGCGTAGGCCGCCTGTCAAGTTTCATCGCGTTTGGAGTTCGTTTGGTACTCCAACGGTTAACCTAGTAGGCTAAAAGCACCTCTTCCTTTTGGCCCAAGACTCCCTCCACAACAGCCCACTAACCCAGAACAACCACTCCCATCCTCTCGGTCGACGTATCACGAACGTGTGGGCGAAAACCGCACCCTATTTGGACCTTCCTAGCTCCCAGAATCTATAAATAGGCCCTCTCCCCCCGAAATCCGGATCCAAACCCTAAATTTTCGTCCCTCCGCGCCGCCGGACACGTCCGCCCGGACGCGCCCGGCCAATCAGAACGCGTCGTGTGTCCTCCCCGCCGCCGGCTCCTCCCCCGCGCTGCTGTCCGGGCCCGCCGGCCCGGATCGGACCCCCTCGGCCCATCGCCTCCGCCGCCCCGGGCTGTGCCCCGGCCCGTCTCCGCCTCCGGCGCCGGCAACCGCGCCCGCCGCCGCCGCCACCGGCGCCATCACCGCCGGCCACCGCTGACACCACCTCCGCCGCCGCGCCACCGCGGGCAGCCCACGCCCTCGCCGCTGCTCCTCGCGGGCCTCGCCCTCCAACCGCCGCCACCCGGCCGGCCAGCGCCGCCGCTGTTTGCTCCGCCGGCCAGCTCGCGCCGCCG
>LR738711.1:677725892-677748367 GCA_902687465.1 Secale cereale
GAGCCGCGCCCCGGCCGTCCTCCGCCGTGCCACCACGGGCCGCGGACGCAGCCGCCGCCCCGACCGGCCCCGTCGACCCCGCCGGCCATCTTCTCCGCGGTCTCCTGCGTTGCTCCGGCGAGCCGCCACCGCCTCGTCCCGATCTGGTCCAGGCGGGCCTAGATCCACCAAGCCGCCGTTCCAAACGCCCCGCTCCGCGCCCGGATCTCTCCATCCCGCACGCCTCCGTCCCGAGTTGACTTTCTCGGAGGTGAAATTTCTGCTAAGTCCCAGGATTCCGTAATTTTATTGCCTCCTTCATCATGCAATAACTTCTTGCTCGTAGATCCGTTTTCGGCGTGTAATATATCAAAATGTTTGTTGAGATGTGATCTTCATTTTGTTCCACTGTGGCATGCTTGTTTGAGTTCATCTTGATGACCTAATCATCGTTGCAAGAGTGCTATATGTTTAAAACTGCTGATGACTATAATTTTGTTGCCATGTTTGAGATATGATAACTTTGTGCATGTTGGTCCAAATGGAGAATATGATATGTCAAAATGTTCATTGTTAAGTGCTCTACATGATGGTTGCTGTAGCATTCATGTTAGGTGTCATATTGCTATGTTAATCTCTGTTGCAAAAGTGCATGTGGCTGTTAAGTGTTGAAACTTGTTGTGAGATGCTGTTTTGACTTGCTCATTGCTAGTGATGTGTTTGTCTTCATGTCACATGTCAATATGTTTTAGAAGCACCATCATATGGTCTTTGCTGTGGTGCAAACCACTTTCCATGATATGCTTTGAGGTGACTTAAACAAGCTTGTGAACATGCCATGCCAATGTTGCTGTTTTATACTTAGTGAAAAAACTGCTAAGTCTGGAATCTGTTAACCTGATGCTATGTTTGCTTGATGCCTCACTCAAATCCATGCATGTTTTAGTATGTCAAATGATCATTCCTTGTTGTCCATGTTATGCCCTATCCATCCATGCCCTTACTTGCACATATGGCCTGTTGTAGCTTATTTATTGCTTGCTCTCAAGTTGCTATAAATTCTACCTGTCGGGTTTTTATCAGCATGATCAATTTGGTGAAGCTTGTTGCTATTGATCCATGCCTCCTATGGAGTTGCTCCAATGGAGTTGTTCGATGTATGCTATGTCTATTACATGACCATGATCTTTATATACTTAGTGGAGTTGATATGCATGTTGTTTTGTGCCTCCGAAGGCAGCATCGTGATGATGTTTTTACCTTCCCAGATTTTGGCTAAGTCTGGATAAATTTATTGCAACTTGCCATGCTTGGTTAATTGTGTTCCAGTAGGTTTTTGGGTGTGTTCTAAGTTCATGCTTGTTAAGTAACATGTCTACTTCACATCCATGCCCTTTGTCTCCATGTTTGAGTGTTGTAGCATAATTATTTCTTGCTCCAAAGATGCCATGTGGCTATAAACTATAGTTTTGTGTGAATATTGTTTTGCTTGCCATTTGCAAACCATGTGTCCATTTCCGGCGATCTTTATATCGATTTCAACCGAAATCTTCCCCTCTATCCAGTGGCTTGCTTGGTTTTCCAAGATGAGGCCTTCTTCATCATCTTCTCCTTAGGTTCAAGTGCTTCCACATGCATATGCACATCATACTTGTGTCATGTTGTTTGTGCATTGCACCGTGTTTTATATTGTGTTGTGTTGTGTTCTTGTGTTGAGTAGAGCCGGGAGCCGAGACCGAGTTCGAGGATCTTGCCGAGACCGAGTACGAGGAGCCGTCTTACGATCCCACCGAGGACTCGACAGACAAGATGACCTTACCCAGATATCACTACTATCTTTGCCTATGCTAGATGTCTCGCTCTTTAGCTTATTGCCTCGATGCCTATGTCTGTTTGTCAGCCTCCTATTGTTGCCATGAAACTCTCTAACCACCCACCTAGCAAACCATCGTTTGGCTACGTAAGCTTCGCTCAGCCCCTCTTATAGCGTTGTTAGTTGAAGGAGAAGATTTGAAGATTCTTGCTTCTTGATGAAGTTATTGTTGGGATATCACAATATATAAACTCTTAAACTAAATCATCTATATATTGGTAATGGGTGGAAGGCTAAGCCTCTTGCTTGGTGTTTTGTTCCACTCATGCCACCCTAGGAACCGTTTAAACCAGTGTTATGTTCCTTGATTTTGCGTCCCTAACACGGTTGGGGTTTATGGGCCCCCCTCGATAACCCGCTTAGCGCTAAAGCTTTTCCAGCAAGGCCCAACTTTGGTTTTACCATTTGCCATAACTAAATAACTTGCATAGGGACTTTCCGGACCCCGAGGACTTAATTGTACAAACCGGGCCAGTGCTCCTCATGAGTGTTGGTCCAAACTGGGGGTTATGCGGGGCCGCCTTGGGGAAACCCGAGGTATCTGGTATTACCTATATGATCACCCATCCAGTCGTGGCCTAAGACTAGATACGCGCGGCTACTGTCAGGGTGTCGGCACGCCGGGAGGTCTTGCTGGATTAGTTTTACCTATGTCGGAATATCTTGAGCACGGGATTTCGAGAATACTCGGGTCTTCCCACCTTGGAGTTGCGACTTCGTAGATCGTGAGCTTGTGATGGGCTAAGTTGGGAGACCCCTGCAGGGTTTGATCTTTCGAAAGCCATGCCCGCGGTTATGTGGCAGATGGGAATTTGTTAATATCCGGTTGTAGAAAACTTGACACCATGTTCATAATACACTACCAGCGTGAGTAACCGTGACGGTCTCTTTCCGAAGGGATTCGGGAAGTGAACACGGTGGGGTTATGTTTGACGTGCTTAGATAGGATCACTTCGTGATCACTTTGACGCTCGTGGCACTTCTCTTCTCGCTCTAAACACATAAGCTAGTGCTAGTGCAGCTGCAACCTTGTTCTTCAACCTTGTTCCACACCCAAGGCTTAGATAGTTTTGCTACCCAGGAACGGGATTGCTGAGTCCTCCGTGGCTCATAGATTCTACACAACACCAGATGCAGGTACTATGGTGAACTACAAAGGCGATGGCACAGAGTTGTATTGGGAGTTCGATGAAGAGCGTGGGCGATACTACATGTCTTATCCAGAGGATCAGTAGGGCTCTTACTAGAATGATCGGGACCTTGTGTTATTTAATTTACGGTATCTTTCATTTGGATCTTCGTCCGTAGTCGGACTCTGATGTTATTTGCATGATGAATGTGTATGTAATGCATTGTGTGACGTGGCGAGTGTAAGACAACTACTCTTTTGCAATTTCATCCCTCTTTTACATGTGTTGTGCAAAGATACCATTCTTGAGATCATTCCAGTATGATATTATGCCTTTAAGTCGTGCCTCGACACATGGAGGTATAATCTCATACTGGGCATTACATGGTCTCTCTCAAACAACCCTACAACCAAATAACAAAGAGTCTCTTGTGTCCCCAACACACCCAATACAATGGTAAATTGTATAGGTGCACTAGTTCGGCGAAGAGATGGTGATACAAGTGTAATATAAATAGTAGATGTAGGTTTTTGTAATCTGAAAATATAAAAACAACAAGGTAACTAGTAACAAAAGTGAGCAATAATGGTATTGCAATGCTTGAAAACAAGGCTTAGGGTTCATACTTTCACTACCAAAAAATCTCACAAAAATTATAACATAATTGGATCATATAACAATCCCTCAACGTGCAACAAAGAAGCACTCCAAAGTTCCTATCGCGGAGAACATAAGATGAAATTGCTTGTAGGGTACAAAACCACCTCAAAATTATTCTTTCTGATCAATCTATTGGGCTATTCCTATAAGTGTCACAAACAACCCTAGAGTTCGTACTAAAATAACACCACATGACACACATCAATCAACCCTAATGTCACCTAGATACTGCAATGTCACCACAAGTATCCGTGGGTCAATTATACGATATGCATCACACAATTTTAGATTCATAATATTCAATCCAACACAAATAACTTCAAGAGCATCCCGAGATTTCTATCAGAGAAAGGAATATGGAAACGCGTACCAACCCCTATGCATAGATTACCCCAAGTTCACCACGGGAATCCACAAGTTGATAACCAAATCATACACCAAGTGGATCAATAGAATATCCTGTTGTCACCACGAATATCCCATCGCAAGACATACATCAAGTGCTCTCACATCCAAAGATTCAATCTGACATAACAAAACCTCAAAGGAAAAGATTCAATTCATCACAAGGTTGAGAGGGGAGAACACCATAAAATCCAACTATAATAACAAAGCTCGTGGTACATCAAGATCGTGCCAAATCAAGAACACGAGAGAGAGAGAGAGATAACACATAGCTACTGGTACAAACCCTCACCCCTGAGGGTGGACTACTCCCTCCTCATCATGGTGGCCGCCGGGATGATGAAGATGGCCTCCGATGATGATTTCCCCTTCCAGAAGGGTGCCGCAATGGGTTCTGAGAGGCTTTTCGTGGCTACAGAGGCTTGCGGTGGCGGAACTTCCGATCTAGGTTTCTTTCTGGGGGTTTCGGGATTTATAGGAATTTGGCGTCGGTCTCACGTCACGGGGGGTGATCGAGGGGCCCACAAGTCGTAGGGGTGCGCCCTAGGGGGGTAGGGCATGCGCCTAGGCTTGTGGACTCCTCATCCACTTCTTGGCCTGGCTCCGGTGCTTCGGGGGTCTCTTTTGGTCCATAAAAATCACTGTCAATTTTCAGCCCATTCCGAGATTTTTTTTTCTGCACGAAAAAACGACACCACGGTAGTTCTGCTGAAAACAACGTCAGTCGTGGTTAGTTCTAATTAAATCATACCAAAACCATATTAAATTGTTGTAAACATGGCATGAATACTTCATAAATTATAGATACCCTGTTTGGCATGATCTAATTAAATCATACCAAAACCATATTAAATTGTTGTAAACATGGCATGAATACTTCATAAATTCAAGACACATATATGATAAAGGAAGCAAAACATGTTTTCTGTGGATAGAATTAAGTAAATCCCCAGATGCATAGGCCGAGGAACAAGCGAACAAGTGGCCAAGCAGTTTTAGCCCAAGAACATTATACCCAGGACAAACGGAAGGGGTAGAAGGAGCACCTCTTGTGCTTGTAGTTGAGGACGACCTGAGGGTAGAAGCTAAAGAACCAAGTGAAAGGATTGATATGGTTGCCAAGAGGGGGGTTAATAGGCAACTAACAATTCTTAGATTTTCTTTACCAAATTAAACTTAGAAACAAAATAGGTTGTCTAGATATGCAACTAGGTGAGCAAGCTATATGATGCAACAACAACAAGCACACAAGCAAGTGATACGTCTCAAACGTATCTACTTTTCCAAACACTTTTGATATTGTTTTGACCTCATTCTTGCATGATTTGAACTAAACTAACCCGGACTGACGCTGTTTTCAGCAGAGCTGCCTGTATGGTTTTATTGTGCGCAGGAAAACGGATTTTTAGGTATCTTAGAAAATTCCACGAAAAATCACAGAAAATCCACGCACCCGAAGGAACCCGGAGCCAGAAGAGGGGCCAGAGGGGGGCCAGGGGGGCTCTAGGCGCCCTGGTGGCGCGGCCCACCCCCTGGCCGTGCCGGGAGGCCGCCTGGGTGGGCCCCACCTCCCCTGGTGCCCTACTTTGACCCGTATTTTAGCTCGTGACGGAGAAATCCCAGATCAGAAGTTCTTTTCCTAGTTTTCGTCACGGAGCCGCCGCCATCCTCTGTTCTTCTTCGGGAGGGCTAATCTGGAGGCTGATTTGGCCTCCGGAGAGGGGAGATCGTCGCCATCGTCATCATCATCACCACTCCATCCTCCCTCCATGACTTCTCCTTTCATGTGTGAGTAATCCCCTGCTGTAGGCAAAGGGGGTGGTAGGGATTGGATGAGTTAGATCATGTAATAGTTTGTCAGATCGTTGGGGGCATGTTGCCTATCATCTACTAGGGTGTTTATCATCTTTGCTTCAACTTGTTATTCTTAATGCTTGTCACTTAGGGCCCGAGTGCCATGATTTCAGATCTGAACCATATGTGTTTGCATGAATATATTTATGTTCTTGATCCTATCTATGAGTTGTTTGCACCTATTACGGTTCGGAACCGGCGATCCCAAAAGTGACAGCTTGGGACACCAAAGGGGATGGTCCGTAGTTTGAGGATTACATGTATCCATTGAGTTTATTGCTTTGTTCCGGTGCTCTTTGACAGGAGCACCTTAATCTCCATAAGTTCCTTTTGGCCCCGTTCGTAGCGGGATGGTAGGACAAAAGATGTTGTGCAAGTTCTTATTGCAAGCACGTACAACTACCTACGGGATACATGCCTAATGTTTGATATTTGCCTAGATGATCATTACTTTTCCGTGTGCCTTGCCCCAAGTTGGAATCATGATATATCTCATCCATGCAGCGCCCAACCATCCATCTCCCTAGCCTACAGTGTTTTAAATCCTGCTGGTTACTAGTTGCTACTTTAGCCATTTACTCTTGCTATTTACTTTTGCTGTTTACTTTTACTATCACCATCATCACTATCATATCACTGTTACCACTTATCTTTTGTTGCAAGTAAGTATATTTCAGGTGCGGTTGAATTGACAACTCAACTGTCAAAGCTTATAAATACTCTTTGGCTCCCCGTGTGTCGAATCAATAAATTGGGTTATTCTTACCCGCAAAGACTATCTCGATCCCTTACGGTTGAGGGTTATCAAGTACCATTTTCTGGCACCGTTGCCGGGGAGCATAGCAATATTTACAAGTCTACTTGAAGTATCCTACCTGCTGCACTTCATCCGCTATGGGTAAGAAAGGAGACCCCAAGGTTCCGATCTTACTATCCACTACAAGAAGAGGTACTGTTCTGAGCACTAGTGCTACACTTGATTCACCTTCTGTTATGAGTAAGTTTGCCTCACCGCCACCACATGATGCTCCTACTGAATCTGTTACTATGTCCGATTCTCTTGATGATGCTTCTAGTACTCTTGATGATATTAGTTCACTTGGTTATGCTCTTGAGAAACAAATCGTTGCTGCTGCAAAAAAGTCTGGAATTGAAATTCCTGTTACTCGCTACCCTATTGGTGAGACTTACAATTATCCTGATTTGAGTAAACTCAAGGAGAGACTCCTTGATGATGATTACTATATGCTTGATGAAGATTTATGCAGGGAACTGACAGAGTTTGCTGGCTCTGACCCTGAAGTTATTAAGAAACTGTTTGAAAAACACTCTTTGAAGAACAAAACCGTCCCTGATCCTGAATTTGCTACATCTCCTATATGCATTGATGATCCTGATTATGATTTCTCTGTTGATCTTTCACTTATACCTATGGTTGAAGCTGACCCCTTTTATGGCAGAGAAAATGATGATGCTATTGCACACCTGACTAAACTCGGTGAGTTGGGTGGCCTGTTTACCACGGATGAGAAGATACGATACTTTTATGTGACCAAGCTTCTTCCTTTCTCCTTGAAGGAAGGTGCTAAAGCATGGTATGATTCACTCCCATGCGGTTCCATTAAGAGTCCTCAAGACTTATCTCACTCTTTTGTTGATAAGTACTTTCCTGCTCACATGCAACATGCTGCTTTACAAAGAATTTATAACTTTAAACAGTTGCAGGATGAGTCCCTCCCTAAAGCTTGGGGGAGGTACTGCGGTCTGATTCGGGCTAGCCCAGGACATGAAGTCCCTCAGAACGAATTAATCGATATATTCTATGCTGGTCTAACTGATGAATCCAGGTCCTATTTGGACAGTTGTGCTGGTTGTGTTTTCAGGAAAAGAACGCCGAAAGATGCAGAAGATTTGATGGGCAGGATTGCCAAAAACCATGAAGATTGGTCTGTCCCTGAACCACCTCCACCACCAAAGAAGAGGGGCATGTTTGTTCTAAGCCCCGAAGATATGCGAGAAGCAAAGAAGTCTATTAAAGAGAAAGGTATTAAAGCAGAAGACGTGAAGAATCTACCCCCTATTGAGAAGCTGTGTGAGCCTACCACTCACCCTCCTATGGTAGAGGTACACTCTCTTTTAGATTTCAACGCAAGTGACATCCCTCATGGTAAGCCTCCTGATCAATGTTTAGATGAGTTTGATAATTTTATTATGAAACAAAATCATTTTAATGAGAGGATACAAAGTCAATTGCATGATAATTCCCTTGCTATCAAAAGTTTGCTTGATGTTCTAGGTAGAACAGTTAATGATATTCAATGTCTTGTGAAGCATTTTCATATGGTTCAAACTCAGCTTGAACAAATTTCTAATGTGCAAAAAGATTTGCTTGCTAACAATGCCAAACAAGATGATTTGCAGGCCTTCGGGATTAAGACCCGAGGAGGAACTAGCACTCAAGATCCTCTCTATCCAGAGGGGCATCCGAGGAGAATCGAGCAAGATTCTCAAATGCAGGAAGAAGAAATTGTTGGCTCTCAAAAAAAGAAGAAGAAACATAAGGAGGCTGACAATTCCAATGATCATATTACAGGTGAAGAGCCAGCTGTTGATCCCAAGAGTGTATCTATCTCCGATGCTGAGACTGAAGACGGTGCTGAACCTGAAGATAAGGATAATGAGAAGAATGATCCGCCTGAAGTTCGAGAAGAAGAAGCACCTGACAAACGTAAGAGGTACACTAAAGAAGACTTCATCGCAAGAAAACATGGGAAGGAAAGAGAACCATGGGTATAGAAACACATGCCCTTTCCAGGTAAGTCCATCAAATCCAAAGAAGAAGAGCATTACAATAAGTTCTGTGAGTGGATTAAGCCTCTTTTTCTTCAAATCCCTTTGACTGATGCTATTAAGTTACCTCCTTATTCAAAATATATGAAAGATATTGTCACTAATAAAAGAAAAGTTCCTAATGAAGCAATATCTACTATGCTTGCTAACTACTCTTTCAGTGGCAAGATTCCTGAGAAGCTCAGTGATCCGGGTATACCCACCATTCCTTGCTCCATAAAGAATAATTATGTCAAAACTGCTTCGTGTGATCTTGGAGCAGGAGTGAGTGTTATGCCTCTCTCTCTTTACAAGAGGCTTTGTTTAGAGAAACTAATTCCTACAGATATCTCTCTTCAGATGGCTGACAAGTCAACCGCCGTTCTGATAGGTATTTGTGAGGATGTTCCCGTAAACGTTGCTAATTGTTTGATTCTTACTGATTTTGTTGTGCTTGTCATGTCCGAGGATGGGAGCATGTCCATTATTCTTGGTAGACCTTTTCTTAACACCGCAGGTGCTATTATTGATTGCAATAAAGGGAAGGTTACCTTCAATGTGAATGATAAAGAACACACGGTGTATTTTCCAAAGAAGACCGACAGGAGGCATGGCCTCAACTCTATAGAAAATATCGAGACCGTGAGGATTGGAGAATGGGACTGTCCACTACATGTGCACCACAAATACAAAACTATTATGGTGGGGACAATGTCCATCAAAGTAAGGGTTCAGTGATTACTTCGTAAGAGGTGAGACTTTTTGCTCTATATATCGCCTGTTTGTTGGTAAGACTTGATCAACCTTACTAGTAAACATGTTTTATATAGATAAAAAGTTGAGCTTGTTATGTTTTCATTTATTTTAGTCTTTGTTCTCTTTGTTGTACCAAGTGTTTATGTTTTGAAGCTTCACAATACTAATCACTGCTTTAAGTTTTCAGAAAGTCTTGCAGCTTTTTGAAATTCGAAAAAAATTCAACAGTGAAGTTTTCAGAAAAATTCCGGAAAAATAAAAATAAAAATTTCCACGCCGGGAGTGACCCAGAGGTGCCTGGGGCCAGCCAGGGGGGCCCGCCAGTGGCCCAGGCGGCCAGCTGGCGCGGCCAGGGTGCCTGGGGCCCACGAGGCCCCCCTCTAGGTAAGTCTTCTTCCTCCCTCTCTCTTTCTCTCCAAAAACGCGAGTTCTGCACTTGTTCTTGCGTTCTTGCTGCTCTTGGAGGCGATTCTTGGATCTCTCTCTACAGCCTATCATTTGAGCTGAGATTTTGAACAAATACTCCCTGGTATGTGACTCCTCCACCCCTCCAATTAGATTTCTGATTGGTGGCTTCATTTGTGAGTATTTAGTAGTTCTTGGTGCTGTATAGATGAGCTTGCATGCATGTGTAGAAAGTTATTTTCCAAGTTTTGATGCAAGTTTATGCCTTGGGCAAGTGAGTTGAGTAGTTTGCCTTAACCCACCTTGTTTTAATCCTTGTTTTTGTAATTTATCAAAAATTGCAGAAATGAGTTTGTTAGGAAGGGCAAAGGGGTGGCTTGAGAAGAGGAGGCCCGCACACTCCGATCGAGATACTAGAGCCGCAGCTTCACCCTCGACTGCTAGGGTGAGCTATAATGAAGATCATGTGCCCCTGGAGTTGTTGGAAGACACAAGTCCAGCACGTGCTATGACGTTTCCATGTGATGAATTCCTTGAAGCTGCGGGAATCAAGGATGAGTTTTATAATCTTTGTGCTAATGCAGGTCTGACACGGCTCGTCACGTGCCGTGTTACTCAGTATCAGAAACTCACCTCCAGTTTCATTAACAGTTTTAGATATAATCCTGATTCAGGTGCTATTGAGTTTAAAATTTACAATGATCTTATCACCATGACCTTGGGGAAGTTTTGTGAAATAATAGGTGTGCCGAACGTTGGGAGGACGGCTAGGATGACCTCTCAGCCCTCCGAGCTGAAAACCGTCTTCAACTCTCTCTGCAGCATGGGTACAAGGGATATTCATCGGTCAAAGATCTCCAGCATCTTATTTCCTCATCTCAGGTATTTTGCATATTATGTTGCTAGAGGGGTGTTAGCTCGTGACAACACGAGCAACACTTCTGCGCCGGATATTGCTATCCTGGCGGCAGCCCTCTCAGGGAGGTCTGATTATAATCTGGGTGCCTTAATTGCTCGACGCCTTGCTATGAACGGTAACAAGGGAGACTTATATGGTGGCGTTTATGCCATACTTATCTTAGAACATCTTGGAGGCACCCCACACCCTGATGATAATCCTTTTACTTATTTAAGCTTTGATCTTGCTGCTATGAAAAGGCATAAGCTTGTTACCATGGCTTCTGAGCTTGATAATCTTGTTTATATCTTGCGTTTTGGAACTACCGCGGAACGCGAGATCCGTCTACCTGCACCTCTTTTGTTTGATTTTTCTCGCAGGAACGGATGGTCCTTTGATGTTATCCAGTTCGATGAGTTCATGGCCCAGCATCAGTTTCATAACCCCATGGAGGGGGTTGTGCCCGACGAGGAGGAGCACGGTGAGTTACCACCTTTTCAGGAAGAAACCGCCACCGAGTTTGGTGAAGGGTATTCCTCTGCTTGGCGCACGGACCCTTCCTCGTGGGAGACTCCGAGGAGTTCGGTGTACGCGCCAGCATCCTTCTACGATCCTTGGACTCACCACTGTTCCCCCGGAGCAGGAGGCTCCTGGGGGCAGTAGCTGCTACCAACTTAGGCCAAAAGCCTAAGCTTGGGGGAGTACGTGCCCCTCTCATCTTTCCATTGTACTATCCGTTTTATTCGCTTTGATCTTTTCGAAGTTTTTGCCCGTTCTTCTTTATTTCTCTCTTTGCATAAACAACAAAAAGATTTTCTCTTTCTTTTGCTTTCGTTCAACCTTTGAAATAACCCAGAAAGATTCCCTTTCTCTCTTTAGTTTGCTTTGTTTTCAGAGTTCAGCTCGAGTCCGTGATAGCATTTAATTATATTTCCTACGTTCGATCGTGCAAGTGACGAGGTAGTAATGACGAAGATCGACTGAAGGGAAGCAACAAGGAAGACCGGTATGAACTCTTCTTGTTTCTACTTTTGTACATATGCCTGTACTTATGATCTAGAGACCAGCTTGTAGCGACGTAGTGCTATGTTTACAATGCTCTTCCAGTGGTTCATGCTTTCCTTGTGGCTAGTCTCGAATAGCTAGAGTATATAATGTGTTATTGAAATGATTTACATGCATTGCACTGTTCATAGTCTGGTATACTAAGGTGGTATTTCCCTTTAGTGAATTTTTGGATTGACTTGGCACATGTTTACACATGTTTAAGACTAAAGAGTCTGCTCTGCATTGATGATCTTTGAGTTTCAGAATAGTTATATCACTTTCATGCCCGATTCAATGTTGCTTTGTCGCTCTGCATGATTATGGCCGTTATTGCTCTCTAGTTGGTCGTTTCCCAGTCTTTTGCTAACCTCCACCTGTACTAAGCGGACTGACTGCTTGTGCATCCAAAATCCTTAAAACCTGTTATGCCATATGATTCCACCATACCTTCCTATACATGGTATTTACCTGCCATTCCTAACGAAGACTTTCGTGTACCATATCAAAATTAATCAAAAGCATTTCTCTTTTTGTGCCTCTGTTTTAGCTCATGAGGAAGTAGTAGTTAATTCATGATCTTTTTAAGTTGGACAAGTTTCACCCCGGGATTGCATGTCTAATGTGCAAACCCATAATACGAGAAGGAACTGGCATAGAGTGCGCCCGGCTCATAAAAGATAATACAACAAACAAACCCTCCTTCACGCTTTGTTCATGAGAAATCAGAAAACTTTGGCAGTGATAAACAAAGGAGATTAAGAGGATGTGATCGTCCTCATGCGGGAGCCGTTCCTCGAAACTTGTCCAGCTCAAGAAGTGATTGAGTTATCTGCTAGCATTCGTTGACGAAATATGCACCTCTCAAAAACATTTTTACTTTTGTTTTTAAAACCAAGAGCTCTGGTACATGATTTAGTTTTTGTTTCCGACCACGGGTTTTCAACCTTGCCAACAAAAGCCACGGTTCGAGAGTCTCCACCTTCTTTCTTCAAAGCACCAACTAGGAGAGCATAATTGTCATTCTGAGTGTAATGTGCATTGTCCCAAAGTATTACATTGTCTTCTGCATGCTTGTGATATTATTTAATCTGAAATTTTTAGTTCTAGTCTCCTTTAAAACTCTGGAGGAGTTTCTGCATTTATGTTTTGCTTCACTCATGGAGGCTAGCGAGATACCACCCTAGTATGCTCAAGCTATGTGCAATGTAATCTTGTCTTGATTTTCAGTAGTATATTATTTACTTTTGGGTATTTGTGGCTGGTCACTTGAAAGAAGGATTGCTCCGTGCATTGTCCTCATAGCATTGTTTCAATACTTGCTAAACTCTTTTCGTAGTACATGCTTATATACATCTAATGAAGCAAAAGAGTTTGTCAAAGTTTTCTTTGTCGCGTCCAGTTCGTTGAACTGAATTGCTTGAGGACAAGCAATATGCTAAGCTTGGGGGAGTTGATACGTCTCAAACGTATCTACTTTTCCAAACACTTTTGATATTGTTTTGACCTCATTCTTGCATGATTTGAACTAAACTAACCCGGACTGACGCTGTTTTCAGCAGAGCTGCCTGTATGGTTTTATTGTGCGCAGGAAAACGGATTTTTAGGTATCTCAGAAAATTCCACGAAAAATCACAGAAAATCCACGCACCCGAAGGAACCCGGAGCCAGAAGAGGGGCCAGAGGGGGGCCAGGGGGGCTCCAGGCGCCCTGGTGGCGCGGCCCACCCCCTGGCCGCGCCGGGAGGCCGCCTGGGTGGGCCCCACCTCCCCTGGTGCCCTACTTTGACCCGTATTTTAGCTCGTGACGGAGAAATCCCAGATCAGAAGTTATTTTCCCAGTTTTCGTCGCGGAGCCGCCGCCACCCTCTGTTCTTCTTCGGGAGGGCTAATCTGGAGGCTGATTTGGCCTCCGGAGAGGGGAGATCGTCGCCATCGTCATCATCATCACCACTCCATCCTCCCTCCATGACTTCTCCTTTCATGTGTGAGTAATCCCCTGCTGCAGGCAAAGGGGGTGGTAGGGATTGGATGAGTTAGATCATGTAATAGTTTGTCAGATCGTTGGGGGCATGTTGCCTATCATCTACTAGGGTGTTTATCATCTTTGCTTCAACTTGTTATTCTTTATGCTTGTCACTTAGGGCCCGAGTGCCATGATTTCAGATCTGAACCATATGTGTTTGCATGAATATATTTGTGTTCTTGATCCTATCTATGAGTTGTTTGCACCTATTACGGTTCGAAACCGGCGATCCCAAAAGTGACAGCTTGGGACACCAAAGGGGATGGTCCGTAGTTTGAGAATTTCATGTATCCATTGAGTTTATTGCTTTGTTCCGGTGCTCTTTGACAGGAGCACCTTAATCTCCATAAGTTCCTTTTGGCCCCGTTCGTAGCGGGATGGTAGGACAAAAGATGTTGTGCAAGTTCTTATTGCAAGCACGTACAACTACCTACGGGATACATGCCTAATGTTTGATATTTGCCTAGATGATCATTACTTTTTCGTGTGCCTTGCCCCAAGTTGGAATCATGATATATCTCATCCATGCAGCGCCCAACCATCCATCTCCCTAGCCTACAGTGTTTTAAATCCTGCTGGTTACTAGTTGCTACTTTAGCCATTTACTCTTGCTATTTACTTTTGCTGTTTACTTTTACTATCACCATCATCACTATCATATCACTGTTACCACTTATCTTTTGTTGCAAGTAAGTATATTTCAGGTGCGGTTGAATTGACAACTCAACTGTCAAAGCTTATAAATACTCTTTGGCTCCCCGTGTGTCGAATCAATAAATTGGGTTATTCTTACCCGCGAAGACTATCTCGATCCCTTACGGTTGAGGGTTATCATCAAGCAAGGGAAATAACACAATAAAGCTTGCACAAGTAAAGGTAAGATATAACCAAGAGTGGAACCGGTGGAGACGAGGATGTGTTACCGAAGTTCCTTCCCTTTGAGAGGAAGTACGTCTCCGTTGGAGCGGTGTGGTGGCACAATGCTCCCCAAGAAGCCGCTAGGGCTACCGTATTATCCTCACGCCCTCACACAATGCGAGATGTCGTGATTCCACTATTGGTGCCCTTGAAGGCGGCAATCGAACCTTTACAAACATGGTTGGGGCTATCTCCACAACATAATTGGAGGCTCCCAACGACACCACGAAGCTTCACCACGATGGAATATGGCTCCAAGGTGACCTCAACCGTCTAGGGTGCTCAAACACCCAAGAGTAACAAGATCCGCAAGGAATTAGTGTGGGGAATCAAATTTATCTTTGTGGAAGTGTAGATCGAGGCCTTCTCAACCAATCCATAGAAAATCTACAAGTTTGATTGGCTAGAGAGAGAGAGAGAGAGATCGGTCGAAAATGGAGCTTTGAGCAACAATGGAGATTGGTGAGGGGAGATGTGGTCTTCTTGGGGAAGAACACCCCCTTTATATAGTGGGGGGGGAAGATCCAACCGGTACCCACTTACTCAGCCCACGAGCAGCGGTACTACCGCACACAGTCGCGGTACTACCGCAACGGGTCGCGGTACTACTGTAGGTCGGTGCGGTACTACCGCTAGTGCGACAGTGACCAGGCGAGGCCCTGTTGCACATGGCAGCGAGCGGTAGAACCGCCGAAGCGGTACTACTGCGCGCCCTTGCGGTACAACCGCAAGGCAGGGCTCTCCTGGACTGGAAAAAGCACGGACTAAATAAATTACGTCTGTGGCTACTTCCATTGAGTTTAGGACTGTGCGAAAATCCGGCACGGTACTGCCGCTCACAGGAAGTAGTACTACCGCGTAGGGGCAGAACTAAAAAATTACTTCCGCGCCTACTACCATGTGCGCCAGCGTCTGGGGCTGGAGGTAGCGGTACTACCGCTTGCTAGGCATGGTACTACCGTAGGACCCTGCGGTACTACCGCTTGCCGGAGCGGTACTACCGCAGGCCCTGCGGTACTGCTGCTCCTTTGAGCATTACTACTGCATGCCCCAGACGTTATAGCACTTGGTGGCCTTCATATTGCAGAGACAAGGATAAACGGATGGTTCTACATCGAAGCGAAGGAAAGGTGGTGCAAAGGAACAGATGTGTACGTGTTGATTCCACCCTAACCTTTCCGAAGCGACCTCCTCTTAATGGTACGGCTTTCCTACGACTAAAATCCATCGAAAATAAGCATAGAGAACCTCCATATTTGATAGGCCCCGAGGGGCACCGAATCGTCTTGTGCCTAGACATGAGATATCTGAAATGCTCAACGGACACGATTAGTCCGAAAAAGCACTATTATCAATCACCAAAACCACAAAGGGAGAAATATGCCCTTACAATCTCCCCCTTATTGGTGGATTGATGACAATACGGGATTTGCATATGGGGATAATAAAGAGCAAAAGCTAACCCCAAAATCTATAAAATATAGACAGGCTCCCCCTAGATGTGTGCTTTCTATAGATATGCTTTGGACTGGACAACACACACACTAGGATCAACACTCCCCCTATATTTTATAAACGAGGCAATCCTTGCAACAATATAAGGGACACTAAGCATGGAAGCAAGGTAAAGAAAGTGAGCATGAAGTAAGAGGGCACAATATAATATAAGCTCACAATCTACTAAACATACTAGATAATAGGGATAAGTTTGAGGGCATATGTCTCACACCATATGATAGAGTCTCCTGGTCTCGCACGCACATAAACACAAACCAAAGCAACGAAGGTTCAACGAAACGAAGAGACACAATCGCAAATCCTACACTCTCTCCCCCTTTGGCATCGAGACATTAAAAAGGCAGTGAGGACACCCATGGCACTGTTGGTGGTAGAACTCTAGTGCATCACCAATCGTGTTCCTCCTCCTCGGACTCCTCAGCAGCACCAGATGAAGAGGGAACTCCAGTATCCTCCTCAGACTCAGTCCACCTGCAGTGCTGTCTGGTCCATGATTCATCATCTGTGATCCTCTCCTCAGAGCCACTCACAACCTCAAGACCAACCTGCCTCATAATAGCCTTGTCCCGACAACGAGCCTTCTCGACGTTCACACGAGCCTTGTATTGTCCCTTGGCCTGCATGCAGAACAGAGCCTTCATCTTGGCCTTCAGCTTCTTAGCCCAAGATGGCTTAGCAGAGGGAGGTGCATACCCCTCAGAACTGTCCTCTGCCTCCTCCTCCTCAAATTCATCATCATTAACATCCATATGAGCAGCTTTTGCCTCAGCCCGAGTGGTGGTGTTAGCCCACTTGTTCTTCTGGCGCAGCCTAATGGGATCATGGAGGATCCAGTTGGGAGCATCAAAATCTTCACGCGGAAAGAGCTTCTCTCAAGTCGTCGAGATCAAAAGGTGCAAATAAGGCCCATAGATGGGAACCTTAAGATGGAACACCGCAAACTAAAGCTCACACTACATGATGTGAGACACATCAAGTGGTCCCGGTTGTTGATGATGCGCTTCCTCATAGATAAGCATCATGTCCACAAGATAGGAATGCACCTTGTCCTTTTCGCCTACACGAGGGAAAAGAGTGTTGCGGAAGATCCGGTGCATGATATCAAGAAACTGGCTCAGCACATAAGTCTTCTTGCCATTAGGTACAGACTTCTCAACAAGGAAGGGTTGAAGCTTGTTCTTGCTAGAAGACTTGGGGTTGGCATGCGGGCGAACACCAATGGGCACATCTAGGCCCTCATCACGAATGTGCAACATATCCATGAACTCCTTCCACTCAGTAGACATCCTCTTGCCATTGGTCATCCAAGTCATGGTCCTCTTCTCATCGGTGTGGAAGTGGACAGAAGCAAAAAACTGAGCCACAATATCCGGGTCAAAGTCAAGGTGGAACGTGATGACCTCTCCAATGCCAAACTGCTCCACCAAATCTAGAGGCTCGCCAAAATATGTCTAATGCTTCTTCAAATGGTCCATGTCAATCCACTAAACAGGTATGTAGATGTTCTGCTTGGCCTTGATCACATCAAGATAGATGAGAAACCGTTGCTTGGTCCAAAACAAGTCATTTCCCCTAGTGAGTTCTCGAGGATTGACGTAGGGGTTAAGCTTCCTTCGAATCAGAAACTCTAGTTGAGGTATCTCATCCATGCTGATAACTGGCTCCTTGATCTTGGAAGCAGAGGTCTTGACATTGTGTCGTGGGGCATTGGACCCCTCAGGAGCATCTAGATTGCGAAGACGCTTGGAGTTCGTGTTACAGCTAGGATTCGAGCGCCTAGCACCGGAGTCACCACCTATGACACACAACGCAAACACATAAGAAAAACGAGAAAGATTATTGCAAATACCAAGGCAAAGAACAAAACAAGGTAGAAATGAGATTGGGTGTGACAAAGCAACACAATTGAAGTCAAGCGGTAGTACTGTGAAACGATGCGGAACTAAAAAATTACTTCTGCTCTGACCGCAGTAGTACCGTGCTAGGTTGGTGCGGTAGTACCACGCTTAGGGCGGAAGTAATTTTTTACTTCCACGCGTCGAGCAGTAGTACCGCTCTAGTGGAGCGGTAGTACCGCACGAGGCGGATCTAGCAAAAATGCATCTCAGATCATCCGTGAGGATGGATCGGTACTACCATTGATCAAAACTACGTTGTTGTGACATGCCAAATAGCATTTCTACTGCACAAACACTCTCCAAAAATCTCCTCTTGCAAAGATTTAGCCAAAAATCACTAGACATGCACATGCATCTCCTAAGACCTAGAAGCACAAGAACGAGGCAAAGAGAGAGGGATTAGGGGAGATACCGGGGTCCATGGCAAGAGGGTGAGGTGGGGAACGATCCCACCAAACGAAATGTGAGGAGACTGGCGGAGAAGGAGATCCGGTGAGGTCCTACGGGGCCGTTCTTGGGCAGGAGAGAGAGAGACGCAGTGGGGGGAAAGATGAATGGGTATGGGGGAGTTGGAGCTTACCCTGCCCGCTCTTAACCCCCACGCGGCCTCGACAACATGGTAGTACCGCGGTTCATCGTGGTAGTACCACCCGGGCGGAAGTACCACACACTGGGCGGTAGTACCGCTCTTCCAGCGGCAGTAAAAAATTATTGCCGCAATGGAAGCGGTAGTACCATGCCGTGGGTGCAGCTGTGCAAGCACAGGAGCCACCCACCTCCAGCGGTAGTACCGTGGCTAGCCACAGTAGTACCGCAAATCCAAGAAAGTGCACATTTTGTTGAAACAGAAAAACACGACCTTTGCAATACACACTTCGAGCAACCGGACATTGAAAAAGAGCACAAAAGAAATAACTAAACAAGATCAGGGTCAAATAGAAAGCAAAGAAACAACGAGTAACAAACAACGAACCAAAACTTCTCACAAAGAGAAGGCGGTGGCTGGAGCCACCTATGTTTGAGTCAATTGGTATGGCACCGCGAAGAATTATCCTTGGGCCCATGACCAAAACTCATCTTTAAAGCACAAGTACCATCAACAATGGTGAATGTGAAAGATTTGATCAATTTATGCATAATGGGGGCAGGGAGAGTTCATTGAGAGAACAACACTCCCCCTATGTCCATGCCTACACCTAAACAAGACATCATGATGAGTGTGGTAGGGTGTGCAAACTTTCAAGCCACATTGCTCAAATCAATGATATTTATCTCATGTCTTAACTCGCGAAATCTTGCTTCATCCAAAGGCTTCGTGAAAATATCTGCAAGGTTATCATGAGTGTTGACATAATGAAGATCAATCTCCCCTCGCCTAATGTGATCCCGGATGAAGTGATACCGAATCTCAATATGCTTCGTCTTGAAGTGTTGCACTGGGTTGAGAGTAATCTTGATGGCACTTTCATTGTCACACCAAAGAGGCACTTTGTCACAAATGACACCATAATCCTTTAAAGTTTGCCTCAATCATAGAAGTTGAGCACAACAACTACCGGCGGCCACATACTTGACTTCGGTGGAGGAGAGAGACACACAACTTTGCTTCTTAGAAGACCAACTCACCAAAGAGCAACCAAGAAATTGGCACCCTCTGGAAGTTGACTTCCTATCCACTTTGTCTCCCGCCCAATCTAAATCTGAAAAGCCCACAAGATTGAAGTTTGCTCCTCTAGGGTACCATAAGCCAAAGTTTGGGGTATGAGCCAAATATCGAAAGATTTGCTTGACCGCCACAAAGTGTCTTTCCTTAGGTGAGGCTTGAAACCGTGCACAATCCCCACACTCAACATTATATCCGGTCTAGATGCACAAAGGTAAAGCAAGGAGCCAATCATAGAACGATATACCTTTTGATCCACCGCTTTACCATTGGGATCAATGTCAAGTTGGCATTTGGTAGGCATTGGAGTAGAAGCCGGCTTGACATAACTTAGATTGAATCTCTTGAGCATGTCTTGTGTATATTTGGCTTGGTTGATGAAGACTCCTTCTCTTCTTTGTTTGACTTCGAACCCGAGAAAGAACTTCAACTCTCCCATCATGGACATCTCAAACTCCGCGGTCATGAGTGCGGCAAACTCATCATTGAAAGCTTTGTTAGGAGAACCAAAGATAATATCATCAACATATAGTTGGCATACAAACAACTCCCCTTTGACCTTCTTAGTAAAAAGAGTGGGGTTGATTTCCCCAATTTCAAACCCATGATCTTGCAACAACTCGGTAAGGTGCTCATACCACGCACGTGGGGCTTGTTTAAGGCCATAGAGTGCCTTATCGAGTTGATACACATGATTGGGGAACTTAGGATCCTCAAACCCCGGGGGTTGTTTGACATACACCAACTCATTAAGAGGACCATTAAGAAAATCACTCTTCACATCCATTTGTTGCAACTTAAAGTTATGATTAGAGGCATAGGCAAGCAACAAACAAATAGATTCAAGGCGAGCAACAGGAGCAAGGTTTCACCGTAGACGATACCCTCGACCTGGGAGTAGCCTTGTGCCACCAAGCGAGCCTTGTTGCGAATGACAACCCCGTGAGCATCTTGCTTGTTCTTGAAGATCCATTTGGTTCCAATGACATCATGGTTCTCCTCTGGCCTTGGCACCAACCGCCACACTTTGTTGCGTTCGAAGTTGTTGAGTTCCTCATGCATGGCATTGAGCCAATCCAGATCTTCGAGTGCCTCATAGACCTTTTGGGGTTCAACACAAGAAACAAACACATGATATGCACAATAGTTTGCTAATTGTCTACGAGTGCTTACCCCCTTTGTTATGCTTCCAAGTATATTCTCCATGTGATGCTCTCT
Organism: Secale cereale; assembly: GCA_902687465.1. Classification (NCBI taxonomy): domain Eukaryota; kingdom Viridiplantae; phylum Streptophyta; class Magnoliopsida; order Poales; family Poaceae; genus Secale; species Secale cereale. Next base: position 677,746,966 of record LR738711.1, read on the forward strand.
AGAAGCGATCTTGGAAGCAACTTTGGCGGCACGACGCTCCAATTGCTCCTCAAGAGAGAGTTGAGGGGCGATAACTTGATCATCATGAGCGTCGTCTTGAGCTTGTTCTTGATCTCGAGCTTGCTCTTGATCTTGAACTTGCTCGGGGGAAGGAACTTGGCCTTGTGCATCACTTGGTGGATTATCACCATCTTGCGGTTGATCTTGCGCTTGGCTTTGTTCATTGGGTTGAGGGCCTTCAGTTTGTTCTTCAGAAGCATGTGGGTCTTGGGTTGGTGATGTTCCACTTGATTGAAACATTGTCCTTCTCCTTCGTCCACAAGGGATTCCTCAATGGGTAGGATATGACCAACATACATTCTTCTTATGGCTTGGGGAGGAATTTCATCACCTACATCACAAGTACCACTTTGCTCCACTTGGGAGCCGTTATTCTCATCAAACTCCACATCACACGTCTCCCCCTGTCGACTTGTTGAGGACACGGTAAGCATGAGCATTTGTAGCATAGCCAACAAATATGCCCTCATGAGATCTAGCCTCAAATTTATACAAACGAACACCTTTCTTGAGTATGAAACACTTACAACCGAACACCCGGAAGTACTTGAGTTTGGGCTTGTTGCCGGTAAGTATCTCATATGGAGTCTTGTTCAAGCCTTTGCGGAGATAGAGCCAATTGGATGCATGACAAGCGGTGTTGATGGCTTCGGCCCAAAAGTTGTACGGAGACTTGAACTCCGCCATCATGGTCCTTGTCCGCGTCCATCAAGGTCCGGTTCTTCCTCTCCGCTACACCGTTTTGTTGATGGGTGTAAGGTGCGGAAAATTGATGCTTGATCCCCTCATCACTAAGAAACTCATCCAATGTGTAGTTCTTGAACTCGGTGCCTTTGTCACTTCTTATCATCAAAATCTTTGCATTGTGTTGACGTTGACCTTCATTTGCAAAGTTGATGACGGTTTGTTGAGTATCACTCTTCCTCTTGAAGAAGTATACCCAAGTGTATCTTGAATAATCATCCACAGTCACCAAGCAATACTTTCTGCCCCTAAGACTATCAAAGGATGGAGGCCCAAAGAGATCCATGTGAAGGAGCTCTAAAGGCCTTGATACGTCTCCAACGTATCTATAATTTTTGATTGTTCCATGCTATTATATTATCCATCTAGGATGTTTTCTATGCATTTATATGCTATTTTATATGATTTTTGGGACTAACCTATTAACCTAGAGCCCAGTGCCAGTTTCTGTTTTTCCTTGTTTTTGAGTATCGCAGAAAAGGAATACCAAATGAAGCCAAATTGACCTGAAACTCAACAGAGGATATTTTTGGACCAGAAGAAGCCCAAGGAGTACCGGAGATGGACCAGGGGAGTCCCGGGCTGCCCACGAGGGTGG
>LR738711.1:677748397-677779378 GCA_902687465.1 Secale cereale
CCCCCACCCCCTGGCGCGGCCCTTATCTCGTGGCCGCCTCGGGGACCCCCTTACTTGTTCCCGACTCCAACACCCCTTATATATACAGAAACCTCCGGAAAATAATCTAGATCAGGAGTTCAGCCGCCGAAAGCCTCTGTTGCCACCGAAAACCAATCTAGACCCGTTCTGGCACCCTGTCGAAGGGGGGGAATCCCTCTCCAGTGGCAATCTTCATCATCCCGGCGCTCTCCATGTGTTTGATATCTCTCTCTCTCTCGTGTTCTTGAGATGGCACGATCTTGATGTATCGCGAGCTTTGCTATTATAGTTGGATCTTATGACGTTTCTCCCCCTCTACTCTCTTGTGATGGATTGAGTTTTCCCTTTGAAGTTATCTTATCGGATTGAGTCTTTAAGGATTTGAGAACACTTGATGTATGTCTTGCATGTGCTTATCTATGGTGACAATGGGATATCACATGATCTTCTTGATGTATGTTTTGGTGATCAACTTGCGGGTTCCGTGACCTTGGGAATCTATGCATAGGGGTTGGCACACATTTTCGTCTTGACTCTCCGGTAGAAACTTTGGGGCACTCTTTGAAGTTCTTTGTGTTGGTCGAATAGATGAATCCGAGATTTGTATCTTAATGTGTTATTCTAGTACAAACTCTAAGATAGATTGAACGGAAAGAATAGCTTCGTGCTATTTTATTACGGACTCTTGAATAGATCGATCAGAAGGAATAACTTTGAGGTGGTTTCGTACCCTATAATAATCTCTTCGTATGTTCTCCACTATTAGTGACTTTGGAGTGACTCTTTGTTGCATTTTGAGGGATTGTTATATGATCTAATTATGTTATCCTTGTGAAGAGAACTTGCACTAGTGAAAGTATGAACCCTAGGCCTTGTTTCAACGTATTGCATTATCGTTTGTGCTCACTTTTATCATTAGTTACCTTGCTGTTTTTATATTTTCATATTACAAAACATATATCTACCATCAATATTGCACTTGTATCACCATCTCTTCGCCGAACTAGTGCACCTATACAATTTACCATTGTATTGGGTGTGTTGGGGACACAAGAGACTCTTTGTTATTTGGTTGCAGGGTTGTTTGAGAGAGACCATCTTCATCCTACGCCTCCCACGGATTGATAAACCTTAGGTCATCCACTTGAGGGAAATTTTCTACTGTCCTACAAACCTCTGCACTTGGAGGCCCAACAACGTCTACAAGAAGAAGGTTGCATAGTAGACATCAAGCTCTTTTCTGGCGCCGTTGCCGGGGAGGTTAGTGCTTGAAGGTATACCTTTAGATCTTGCAATTGAATCTTTTTGTTTCTTGTTTTATCACTAGTTTAGTTTATAAAAGAAAACTAAAAATGGAATTGAGGTTGCCTCATATGCTTCATGTTTTTAGTATCTTTCGTGAAAATGATGGGAAGGAAAATTGTGCTCAAGTACTATTAGAAGAATTACATAGAATGCTTGGCATAAAACATGTGAATGATGAGCATGATCGCAATGTTGTTAGTATGAATTCTTTGAATACCGATGATGCTAATGATATGCAAAGCCACAAGCTTGGGGATGCTATGTTTGATGAAGATGATATGTTTAGTCCCCCAAGTTTTGATGAGAACATTTATTATGATGAAAGCATGCCTCCTATTTATGATGATTATTGTGATAACACGTATGCTATAAATAATAAAGATAACCATGAAACTTGTAATCATGATTTTAATTTTCAATTGGATTATGCTTCACATGATAGTTATTTTGTTGAATTTGATCCTCCCACTACTATGAATGAGAAGGTATGATGCATGACAAATGTACACACGAAGCACAGCAAGTCTATGAAGCATAACATGGCAAGGTATGATGCATGACAAGTCTAAACAGGAAGCACAACAAGTCTATACAGGAAGCACAGCAAGTCTATACAAGAAGCATTACATGGCAAGGTAGGAAGCATAACATGGCAACAAAAACCTGACAGCAATATTTTATAGCAACTTGGGAGCAAGAAATAAATAAGCTAAAGCATCCCAAATGAGCAAGTGAGGGCATGAATGGATAGGCAACAACATATACAACAAGGAATCATCAATAGCCACCCCAAAACTAGCATGGATTTGCCTAGAACAACAAGCAAACATAGCATCCGGATATTACAGATTCCAGACTTAGTGAAATTTAGCTAAGTGTTAAAACAGCAATAACAACATGGCATGTTTGTGAGCATGTTTAAGTCAACACAAGGCATATCATGGAAAGGTAAATGCACCACATCAAAGAACACATCATGGAGATTATAAAACATCTAGGCATGTGACATGGGGACAAACACAACAATAGCAACAAGCTCCTCAACTAGGCATCTCGTAACAAGTTTAACAACCTAACAGCCACAAGCACTTTTGCAACATAGATAAAAATGGCAATATGAACTCAAACAAGCATGTTATAGCAACCAACATGTAGAGCATCTCATGATGAACATTTTCACATATCATTTGCATCATTTGGATAAACATGCACCAAGTTATCACATTTCAAACATGGCAACAAAATAACAAGTAGCTGCAGTTTATAACAAGTAGCACTCTTGCAACAGATATTTAAGCATCTAGATGAACTCAAACATGCATGGCACAATGGAACAAAACATAGTACATGTCACCATGATCATTTTGACATATCATTCACTCAAAACGGATAAGCACACAAAAAGTTATCATCATGCAAAGATGCAACATTATAACAGTTAACGGGGACTTAGCAGATTTTGACACAAAGGAAAAAACAACAGAGCGTAAAATAGCTAAAGCGCGCTCGGGCGGGAGATAAGGTGGGCTCACCATTGGGGCCAAGCCCAAGAAGGAGGAGGAGGAGCTGGGCCGGTCGGTCGGGCCGTGGCCCATGTGGCCTGCGTGGCGGAGCAGGCCAGGGCAAGGCAGGCTGAAGGGGATCAGGTGGGCCGAGGCCCACGCGGGGGCGCAGCCGGGCCCAGGCGGACGAGGAGGCCAGCCCGCGTGGCCAGGGCGAGGCAGATTGAGCTGGGCCGGCAAGGGGAGGCCCATGCGGCCCGGGAGGAGAGGTCGGGGCGTCGTCGTCCTCGCTCCCGTGCCCGACGCAGGAGCCGACGGCGCTGGAGGACGGGAATGGCGCGGGAAGAAGCCCTCGGCCGGATCCCGCCGGATCCGGGCCAGAGGTGGCCGGAGTTGGCACCGGAGGTGGTGGAGGCGGCGGATCCGGTCAACTCCCTGCCGGATCCGGTGGAAGGGGTCGGTGGCGGAGCTCCTCCGGCAACCGGCGGCGGGGCTTGGCGAGGGGATTGGCGGCGGGGTCGCCAAGCGACGGGAGCAGGGAGGCGGGGCGCGACGCAAGCGCTCGGGCCCCAGATGGGCTCGGGCGGGCCCTAGGCGGGCTGCGCGGCTAGAGAGCGGGCAGGGAGGCGACGGAAGCACTGCGCGGCGAGGGTGGAAGCGCGGCGCGGCGAGGGTGGAAGCACGGCGCAGCAACGGTGGAAGCACGGCGCAGCAATGGTGGAAGCACGGCGCAGCAACGGTGGAAGCACGATGCAGCAACGGTGGAAGCACTGGTGACGGCGGAGGCGGAAGCACGGCGCGGCGAGGGTGGAAGCACGGAGCGGCAACGGTGGATGTACTGCGCGGAATTTGAGGAGGGAGTTAGGGGAAGGCCAAAAATGGCAAGGGGGCTGTCCATATATAGTAGGAGGGCTAGGGTTTGGAGTTTGGAGGGGTTTTAGAGCCCTCCGATCGCGATCCGACGGATCCGATCGCGAGGTGAGGTAGGATGGGCTAGGGGACGTTAGTGGGCTGTGCAGAGGGCCTTGGGCTTAGGGAAGAGAAGAGAGAGGAAGGCCCGCGGAGGTTTTCGGAGACCGAAAACATCCGACGAAATAACCGGCGACTAGTGCGGCTATATATATCCGTTGGGCTATCAAACGGACTCCGAATGCGATGAAATTTGGCAGGCAGCCTGTCTACACTATAATAAGACCACACGCCAAGTTTCAACCCATTCCGAGTATATTTTCCGCCCACTTATAAATTAAATATTCGGAGGCACCGCGGGCGCGTGCAAGCGTGTCTGGGCTCAGAACGGACAACGGAAAGGACGAGGAGACTCGGACGGATGCAAGTTTTGAAAACATGCTGATGCAAGCACACATGATGACATGGCAAGATGCAACACGCAGGCAGATGACATGGCACTGACAACGAATAACTGGCTGACACCTGGCGCACCGGTCTCGGGGTGTCACAACACTCCCCTACTAACAAGAGATCTCGTCCCGAGATCTTAGGAATGAGACGGAAGAGAAAAGGAAGAACAAAGTTCTTCGAGGACAAAAGAGTGAAACCAAAGAATATCGATTGGTTGGACCACTCAAAAAAGAAGAAGAATGCAACGAAGAAGAACGAAGTTGCAAAGACTTCGTTAGACAAGAGGAAGAAGGAATTCGACGAGAATCCAAAAGGTTGAAGGATATGAAGCACGGTTGAAGGAATAAGAATAAATTCGAAACCACTCCGGTTAATAAGAGATAGAGAAGGAATCTCCACGAAGGAATTCGGGAAGCACTCCGGCTGAAACTGGAAGAAATAGCACACCAGTTGAACATGAATGGAATAGGACAGAACTTGAGGAGATTGAATAAGAACATGATGAAATGAACAAGACAATGCCCCCGGAACAATTGAAATGATGGAATAAAAGAATGGAGAAGAAGATGACGACTTCCATCACGAATGAATTCGAAAAAAGGATCTTCAGAAGAAAGGCTTGAACGGAGCTGTTGAGATAACCAACAACAAAAGAATAAGCTTATCGTGGACTTATTGAATTCATCCCAAAACTTGAGGTGAATTACCGTCTCAACGAAAAGATGGAATAATTAAGATGAAGGAAAAAATGCAAAACTCCACTTCAAAAGAATAGGAGAATTATTTGCACTCGAGAGACAAAAGAATAAGGCTTGAGCTGCTCCACAAGAATTATATGAACAATTGACGAATGATTTGAATTGCGATGGACCTCCACGAGAACTCCGGTAACGAAAGGATGATGATATAGAAATGACGAACGAAAGGAATAAGATTAAAGCCTTGCAATGATTTAGACGAGAGACCGATGAGAAGGCCGAGAAAATTTGAACTCCGGAAAGAAAAGAATAAAACATCTGGAACTAGAATTTATTCATCAAGAATATACTCCGAAGGAAGGAATTAATCAACTCCACAAGACGAATAAGAATTATGTTATGCCTATCCTCCACCAATTAAATTGATGAGAAGCAATGGATTCACATACCACTTATTCTTGATTGAAATTGATTAACGAGGGATATAGCACAAAGCTTGAGAAAGTATTCATGAACCACAGGTAGGATTGGAAAACAAATGAATCGATTGACATGATAACACCGGAAAGAACTCTTGAGCGAACCACCGTAAGAATTAAAATCGAGTGAAGAACGAGAATGACCACCATAAGGAATGAGATTGAACGATGCAAGAGGACAAGCCACCGTGAAGAATTGAGGTTGAGTGAATACAAGAGAATGAATCTCTGGGAAGAATAAAGCACTCGAGGGAATTAGAATGACGAGAACGAAGAGATTGTGAACTGATTAAAGAATACTTGAACAAGCACCGGAAGAATATGAGACGAACGAAGAGACATGAATGAAGAATATTTGCAGGACGAAGTTGAAAACTGAGAACGAAGAAATCTTCTGAAATGACGGCCTTCGGAGGAACACAAAGAAGAATTCTTGAATACTCCGGAAGAATGAAAAGAAGAAGGTTGAACCAATGATGAAAGAATTAAAATCGATCTTGGAGAAGACATAAGACTGATGGAATCCATACTTACGTCACACTTGAAAAAGAATTTCGAAACACTCCGGGAAATTAGAAGAGTCAGGTAAGATCCTGGGAAAGACCTGTGGATTATGAGCCCACCAAAGAGAAAACACCGTTGAAAAGGATTGAAAAGGAGATGATGCACCGGAACAATTGAAAAACTCGAATGAGGTGACAACCTCGAATTAATCGGAAGACAGACGAATATTCTGAGATTTCTTCGGAACTCCGGAATAATTAAATGGCGAGAGATAAACAAGCAAAGTGAAACAATTGAGCCGAGGAAAAAGAATATGAAGAACACCGGACACTAATAGAATTGGAACCACCGGAAAAGAAGAAGAGGTGAAGAATGTCGAACGAGAGGAGAATTCATCGGAGAAGAAAAGAGAAGAATGATGACGAACTAAACGAGAATTCACCAGTTGAAATAACTGAGGAAAGAATGCAAAGGATTCACACGAGTAGGATGGATACTCGATTAAGGGCTCCGGCTCCGAGAAGCAAAAGGGTGGGAGGGTGGGAAAAAGAAGGAACACAACGGATGGGAAAACAACATCGGTTGAAAGAACTGAGGTTGCACTTGCAAAGAAGAAGAGCGTTGAATCCACTTGACGAGAGATGCACCAGATGAAAGAACTAACAATGCAACGAACCAAAACTATCCACGTGATCCTAAAAAATTTTGAAGGGGAAGAGGGGTAATTCAAAACACCTACGTCAAGATTCCTCACCAGAGCGACGAAGGGGCAGGGGAGTAAAAAGAATTCCTAATCTCCGATATAACTAGACTCCGAAAAACTTTTCTTCTAGACTCAACAACGGCCAAGCTACGATCAATCAAGGGGGCTCCTATGGTCGGTCGAGGCTCGGATACCAACTTATCAGGCCCAAGATGCGATTCTATCCCGATCATGTGACACTTACGTGATTGGGGCAAAACCGCATTTCGGGCGCTTAGCAAGATGGATATCATTACATCATACCATTACATACATACATGGGGGGTACAACAATACATACAAGTCACAAGTATACAACATCATCAATACAAAGTATCCGACTACGGATACAAACAAGAAAAACACAAGACATCCACCTGCTATCCCAGGCTGCCGACCCGGAACCAAACCCAAGACTGAAGAAGAAGAAGAAGAAGAAGAAGAAGAAGAAGAAAGAACTCCAACACAACGACATCGCTCTCACGTCAAGACATCGGAAACCTGCACCTGCAACTGTTGTTGTAGTATCTGTGAGCCACGAGGACTCAGCAATCCCATTACCATGGGTAACAAGACTATCAAAGCTTAATAGGTAGGAAGAGGTAAAGTGGTGAGGTTGCAGCAGCGGCTAAGCAACATATATGGTGGCTAACTTACGAGTACAAGAATAAGATGAGCATCTACGCAAACGGTCGCAAATAGTAGTGATCGCTAAAGATCCTGAACTACATACGAGTCAAACATAACCCCACCGTGTTCTCTTCTCAAAGTGAAAAGAGACAGTCACGGTTACTCACACAGTTGTGTGTTTTACTTCGGATCCTCTGTCAAGTTTTCTACAACCGAACATTAACAAATTCCAATCTGCCACATAACCGCGGGCACGGCTTTCAAAAGATCATAACCCTGCAAGGGTGTCCCAACTTAGCCCATCACAAGCTCTCACGATTAGCTGAAGTGATAAATATAATATCATCACCCCTTATCTTAGGGAAATCCGATCAGGCTCGGCATCCCGGTGCACAAGACATTTTGACAATGGTAAAACAAGTCCAGCAAGACCTCCCGGTGTGTCGACACCCTGATAGTAGCCGCGCGTATCTCATCTCAGGCCACGACCGGATGAGCAGTACGTACAGCAACCGAAGACCCCAGATAACTGGGTGGCGCCGCAAGTGGCTCTAGTTTGGGACCAACACCATCAGCACTGGCCCCCCCTGCTATGTAGAAAGAATCCTCGGGTAGCGCTAACTCCCTATGCAATTTAATTAATTAATTAAGTTTTTATTATGAGCAAATTAAAACCAATGTTGGGCCTTGCTGGAGGAGTTTTATTCAAAGACAAACTGTCAAGGGGTCCCATATACCCATCGTGTAAGGAACGCAAAATCAAGGAACATAATGCCGGTTTATCGGCGCCTAAGGTGGCATGAGTGGAACAAAACACCGAGCAAAAGGCCAAGCCTTCCACCCATGCCCAGTATATAGGTGTGTTAATATATAATAATAGATATTGTGATATTCCAACAACAAGTTCCCTCATGGAACGATCTTCATCTTCACCTGCAACTAACAACGCTATAAGAGGGGCTGAGCAAGCGGGTGACATAGCCAAACAATTGTTTTGCTAGGAAGGTTTCAAAGGTTAGAGGTTTCATGGCAACAAGGAGAGGCTGACATAAAAGATGGGTAGCGCGACATGTAACGATAGCATCGAGACACTAAGCAATGGCAATGATAGTAAAGGTATCCAAGGTTACGGTCATCTTGCCTGAGATCCCGCAAGGAAGAAGAACGGATCCATGAAGAAGACGAAGAAGAAGCCTTGAAGAAGAACCACGGGTAGACGAACGAATCCTCACGAACGCAATGGAACAAGCACTAACGAGAAGAAGCAAGCAACACGGTAAACAAACCACTCAAGAACATGACAATAGGCACTACCAAGTATGATGCAAAACAAGTCTACTTATGATGCACAGAAAGTCTACACAGGAAGCAAAACATGGCAAGGTAAGAAGCACAGCAAAACAACACAAGTCTATATATGATGCATTACATGGCAAGGTATGATGCATGACAATTATATACACGAAGCAATACATGGCAAGGTATGATGCATGAAAAATGTACACAGGAAGCACAGCAAGTCTATGAAGCATAACATGGCAAGGTATGATGCATGACAAGTCTAAACAGGAAGCACAGCAAGTCTATACAGGAAGCACAGCAAGTCTATACAGGAAGCATTACATGGCAAGGTAGGAAGCATAACATGGTAACAAAAACCTGACAGCAATATTTTATAGCAACTTGGGAGCAAGAAATAAATAAGCTAAAGCATCCCAAATGAGCAAGTGAGGGCATGAATGGATAGGCAACAACATATACAACAAGGAATCATCAATAGCCACCCCAAAACTAGCATGGATTTGCCTAGAACAACAAGCAAACATAGCATCCGGATATTACAGATTCCAGACTTAGTGAAATTTCACTAAGTGTTAAAACAGCAATAACAACATGGCATGTTTGTGAGCATGTTTAAGTCAACACAAGGCATATCATGGAAAGGTAAATGCACCACATCAAAGAACACATCATGGAGATTCTAAAACATCTAGGCATGTGACATGGGGACAAACACAACAATAGCAACAAGCTCCTCAACTAGGCATCTCGTAACAAGTTTAACAACCTAACAGCCACAAGCACTTTTGCAACATAGATAAACATGGCAATATGAACTCAAACAAGCATGTTATAGCAACCAACATGTAGAGCATCTCATGATGAACATTTTCACATATCATTTGCATCATTTGGATAAACATGCACCAAGTTATCACATTTCAAACATGGCAACAAAATAACAAGTAGCAGCAGTTTATAACAAGTAGCACTCTTGCAACAGATATTTAAGCATCTAGATGAACTCAAACATGCATGGCACAATGGAACAAAACATAGTACATGTCACCACGATCATTTTGACATATCATTCACTCAAAACGGATAAGCACACAAAAAGTTATCATCATGCAAAGATGCAACATTATAGCAGTTAACAGGGACTTAGCAGATTTTGACACAAAGGAAAAAACAACAGAGCGTAAAATAGCTAAAGCGCGCTCGGGCGAGAGATAAGGTGGGCTCACCATTGGGGCCAAGCCCAAGAAAGAAGGAGGAGGAGCTGGGCCGGTCGGTCGGGCCGTGGCCCACGTGGCCTGCGTTGCGGAGCAGGCCATGGCGAGGCAGACTGAAGGGGAGCAGGTGGGCCGAGGCCCACGCGGGGGCGCAGCCGGGCCCAGGCGGACGAGGAGGCCGGCCCGCGTGGCCAGGGCGAGGCAGATTGAGCTGCGCCGGCAAGGGGAGGCCCATGCGGCCCGGGAGGAGAGGTCGGGGCGACGTCGTCCTCGCTCCCGTGCCCGATGCAGGAGCCGGCGGCACTGGAGGACGGGAATGGCGCGGGAAGAAGCCCTCGGGCGAATCCCGCCGCATCCGGGCCAGAGGTGGCCGGAGTTGGCACCGGAGGTGGTGGAGGCGGCGGATCCGGTCAACTCCCTGCCGGATCCGGCGGAAGGGGTCGGTGGCGGAGCTCCTCCAGCAACCGGCGGTGGGACTTGGCGAGGGGATTGGCGGCGGGGTCGCCAGGCGACGGGAGCAGGGAGGCGGGGCGCGACGCGGGCGCTCGGGCCCTAGATGGGCTCGGGCGGGCCCTAGGCGGGCTGCGCGGCTGGAGAGCGGGCACGGAGGCGACGGAAGCACTGCGCGGCGAGGGTGGAAGCGCGGCGCGGCGGCAGTGGAAGCACGGCGCGGCGAGGGTGGAAGCACGGCGCGGCAACGGTGGAAGCACGGCGCAGTAACGGTGGAAGAACTGGCGACGGCGGAGGCGGAAGCACGGCGCGGTGAGGGTGGAAGCACGGAGCGGCAACGGTGGAAGCACTGCGCGGAATTTGAGGAGGGAGTTAGGGGAAGGCCAAAAATGGCAAGGAGGCTGTCCATATATAGTAGGAGGGCTAGGGATTGGAGTTTGGAGGGGTTTTAGAGCCCTCCGATCGCGATCCGACGGATCCGATCGCGAGGTGAGGTAGGATGGGCTAGGGGACGTTAGTGGGCTGTGCAGAGGGCCTTGGGCTTAGGGAAGAGAAGAGAGAGGAAGGCCCGCAGAGGTTTTCGGAGACCGAAAACATCCGACGAAATAACCGGCGACTAGTGCCGCTATATATATCCGTTGGGCTATCAAACGGACTCCGAATGCGATGAAATTTGGCAGGCGGCCTGTCTACACTATAATAAGACCACACGCCAAGTTTCAACCCATTCCGAGAACATTTTCCGCCCACTTATAAATTAAATATTCGGAGGCACCGCGGGCGTGTGCAAGCGTGTCTGGGCTCAGAATGGACAACGGAAAGGACGAGGAGACTCGGGCGGATGCAAGTTTTGAAAACATGCTGATGCAAGCACACATGATGACATGGCAAGATGCAACACGCAAGCAGATGACATGGCACTGACAACGAATAACTAGCTGACACCTGGCGCACCGGTCTCGGGGTGTCACAAAGGGCCCCAAAAAAATAAAAAATAAAAAAAGGGACAATGCTACTATCTTTTTCCACACTTGTGCTTCAAAGTAGCACCATGATCTTCATGATAGAGAGTCTCTTCTTTTGTCACTTTCATATACTAGTGGGAATTTTCATTATAGAACTTGGCTTGTATATTCCAACGATGGGCTTCCTCAAATGCCCTAGGTCTTCGTGAGCAAGCAAGTTGGATGCACACCCACTTAGTTTCTTTTGTTGAGCTTTCATACATTTATAGCTCTAGTGCATCCGTTGCATGGCAATCCCTACTCACTCACATTGATATCTATTAAATGGTGTCTCCATAGCCCATTGATACGCCTAGTTGATGTGAGACCATCTTCCTCTTTTGTCTTCTCCACAACCACCACTCTATTCCACCTATAGTGCTATATCCATGGCTCACGCTCATATATTGCATGAAAGTTGAAAAGGTTTGAAAAAATTAAAGTATGAAACAATTGCTTGGCTGAAACCGAGGTTGTGCATGATTTGGGTGTTTGGTGTGACGAAGATGGAGCATAGCCAAACTATATGATTTTGTACAGATGAACTTTCTTTGGCCATGTTATTTTGAGATGACATAATTGCTTTGTTAGTATGCTTGAAGTATTATTATTCTTATGTCAATATTAAACCTTTGTCTTGAATCTTTCGCATCTGAACATTCATGCCAAAATAAATAAAATTGCATTGAGAATTATGTTAGGTAGCATTCCACATCAAAAATTCTGTTTTTATCATTTGCCTACTCGAGGATGAGCAGGAATTAAGCTTGGGGATGCTTGATACTTCTCCAGCGTATCTATAATTTTTTATTGTTCCATGCTATTATATTATCCATCTAGGATGTTTTATATGCATTTATATGCTATTTTATATGAGTTTTGGGACTAACCTATTAACCTAGAGCCTAGTGCCAGTTTTTGTTTTTTCCTTGTTTTTGAGTATCGCAAAAAAGGAATACCTAACGGAGCCCAATTGACCTGAAACTCAACGGAGGATGGTTTTGGACCAGAAGAAGCCCAAGGAGTACCAGAGATGGACCAGGGAAGTCCCGGGCTGCCCACGAGGGTGGGAGCGCGCCCACCCCCCTGGGCGCGCCCCCTATCTCGTGGCCGCCTCGGGGACCCCCCTTACTTGTTCCCGACTCCAACACCCCTTATATATACAGAAACCTCCAGAAAATAACCTAGATCGTGAGTTCCGCCGCCGAAAGCCTCTGTTGCCACCGAAAACCAATCTAGACCCATTCTGGCACCCTGCCGGGGGGAATCCCTCTCCGGTGGCCATCTTCATCATCCCGGCGCTCTCCATGACGAGGGGGAAGTAGTTCACCCTCAGGGCTGAGGGTATGTATCAGTAGCTATGTGTTTGATCTCTCTCTCTCTCCCCCCCCCCTCTCTCTCTCTCTCTCTCTCTCTCTCTCTCTCTCTCTCGTGTTCTTGAGATGGCACGATCTTGATGTATCGTGAGCTTTGCTATTATAGTTGGATCTTATGATGATTCTCCATCTCTCCTCTCTTGTGATGGATTGAGTTTTCCCTTTGAAGTTATCTTATCAGATTGAGTCTTTAAGTATTTGAGAACACTTGATGTATGTCTTGCATGTGCTTATCTGTGGTGACAATGGGATATCACATGATCTACTTGATGTATGTTTTGGTGATCAACTTGCGGGTTCCGTGACCTTGGGAATCTATGCATAGGGGTTGGCACACGTTTTCGTCTTGACTCTCCGGTAGAAACTTTGGGGCACTCTTTGAAGTTCTTTGTGTTGGTTGAATAGATGAATCTGAGATTGTGTGATGCATATCGTATAATCATGCCCATGGATACTTGAGGTGACAATGGAGTATCTAGGTGACATTAGGGTTTTGGTTGATTTGTATCTTAAGGTGTTATTCTAGTACGAACTCTAAGATAGATTGAACGGAAAGAATAGCTTCGTGTTATTTTACTATGGACTCTTGAATAGATCGATCAGAAAGAATAACTTTGAGGTGGTTTCGTACCCTACAGTAATCTCCTCGTTTGTTCTCCGCTATTAGTGACTTTGGAGTGACTCTTTGTTGCATGTTGAGGGATTGTTATATGATCTAATTATGTTATCCTTATTGAGAGAACTTGCACTAGTGAAAGTATGAACCCTATGTTGGAAATATGCCCTAGAGGCAATAATAAAATGGTTATTATTATATTTCCTTGTTCATGATAATTGTCTAGTGTTCATGCTATAATTGTATTATCCGGAAATTGTAATGGATGTGTGAATACATAGACCACAACATGTCCCTAGTGAGCCTCTAGTTGACTAGCTCGTTGATCAATAGATGGTTACGGTTTCCTGACCATGGACATTGGATGTCATTGATAATGGGATCACATCATTAGGAGAATGATGTGATGGACAAGACCCAATCGTAAGCATAGCACAAGATCGTGTAGTTCGTATGCTAAAGCTTTTCCAATGTCAAGTATCCTTTCCTTAGACCATGAGATTGTGCAACTCCCAGATACTGTAGGAATACTTTGGGTGTGCCAAACTTCACAACGTAACTAGGTGGCTATAAAGGTACACTACGGGTGTCCCTGAAAGTATCTGTTTGGTTGGCACGAATCGAGACTGGGATTTGTCACTTCGTATGACGGAGAGGTATCTCTGGGCCCACTCGGTAATACATCATCGTAATGAGCTCTATGTGACTAAGGAGTTGGTCATGGGATGATGTGTTACGGAACGAGTAAAGAGACTTGCCAGTAACGAGATTGAACAAGGTATCGGTATACCGACGATCGAATCTTGGGCAAGTACTATACCGGTAGACAAAGGGAATCGTATACGGGATTGTTGATTCCCCGACATCGTGGTTCATCCGATGAGATCATCGTGGAACATGTGGGAGCCAACATGGGTATCCAGATCCTGCTGTTGATTATTGGCCGGAGAGATGTCTCGGTCATGTCTGCATGATTCCTGAACCCATAGGGTCTACACACTTAAGGTTCGATGACGCTAGGGTTATAGGGAATGTATGGACGTGGTTACCGAATGTTGTTCGGAGTCCCGGATGAGATCTCGGACGTAACTAGGAGTTCTGGAATAGTCCGAAGGTAAATATTTATATATGGGAAGTCCTATTTTGGTCATCGGAAGTGTTCTGGGCATTATCGGTAACGTACCGGGACCATCGGAAGGGCTCCGGGGGTCCACCGGGTGGGGCCACCAGCCCCGAAGGCTTGTGTGGGCCAAGAGTGGGAAGGAACCATCCCCTAGGTGTTCTGGTGCGCCTCCCACCAAGGCCCAAGGCGCAAGAGAGGAGAAGAGGGGAGAAACCCTAGGCACATATGGGCTTAAGGCCCACCTAGGGTGCGCCCCCCTCTCTCCCCCTCTGGCTGCCCCCCAGATCCAATCTGGGGCTGCCGCACCCCCTAGGGAGGGAACCCTAGATGGGGCCGCAGCCTCTCCCCTCTACCAATATATAGTGGGGGTTTGGGGGCAGCCACACACGAGACTCTCCCTCTCTCTCGGCGCAGCCCTACCCCTCTCACTCATCGTCTCTCGTAGTGCTTGGTGAAGCCCTGCTGGAGTGCCACGCTCCTCCACCACCACCATGTCGTCGTAGTGTGTGTGTGTGTGTGTGTGTGTGTGTGTGATGTATGAGATTGGTCATGTTCTTGTAATAGGAATCACGACTTGCATGTCGATGAGCATGACAACCGGCAGGAGCCATAGGAGTTGTCTTGTTTTATTGTATGACATGCGTGTCATTGAAAACGCCATGTAATTACTTTACTTTATTGCTACCCGTTAGCCATAGTAGTAGAAGTAACATTTGGCAAGACAACTTCATCAAGACACGATGATGGAGATCATGATGATGGAGATCATGGTGTCATGCCAGTGACGATGATGATCATGGAGTCCTAAAGATGGAGATCGAAAGGAGCAAAGTGATATTGGCCATATCATGTCACTATTTGATTGCATGTGATGTTTATCATGTTTTACATCTTATTTGCTTAGAACGACGGTAGCATAAATAAGATGATCTCTCACTAAAAATTCAAGAATTGTGTTCCCCCTAACTTTGCACCGTTGCTAAGGTTCGTTGTTCCGAAGCACCACGTGATGATCGGGTGTGATAGGCTCTAACGTTCGCATACAACGGGTGTAAGCCAGATTTACACACGCAATACACTTGGGGTTGACTTGACGAGCCTAGCATGTACGGACATGGCCTCGGAACATGGAAGACCGAAAGGTCGAACATGAGTCATATAGAAGATACGATCAACATGAAGATGTTCACCGTTGATGACTAGTCCGTCTCACGTGATGATCGGGAGCGGCCTAGTCGATTCGGATCATGTATCACTTAGATGACTAGGGAGATGTCTATCTGAGTGGGAGTTCATTAAATTTGTTTAGATGAACTTAATTGTCATGAACATAGTCTAAAATCTTTACAATATGTCTTGTAGATCAAATGGCCCATGCTAATGTTGCCCTCAACTTCAACGCGTTCCTAGAGAAAATCAAGCTGAAAGACGATGGTAGCAACTATACGGATTGGGTCCGAAACTTGAGGATCATCCTCATAGCTGCCAAGAAAGCATATGTCCTTGAAGCGCCACTAGGTGATGCACCCGTTTTCCTAGCAACTCAAGACGTTATGAACGCCTGGCAGTCGCGTAGTGATGATTACTCCCTGGTTCAGTGTGGCATGCTTTACAGCTTAGAATCGGGGCTCCAAAAGCATTTTGAGCAACATGGAGCATATGAGATGTTCCAAGAGCTGAAAATGGTTTTCCAAGCTCATGCCCAATTCGAGATATATGAAGTATCCGACAAGTTCTACAGTCGTAAGATGGAGGAGAATAGTTCTGTCAGCGACCATATACTCAAAATGTATGGGTTGCACAATCGCTTGTCTAGGCTGGGAGTTAATCTCCCAGATGACGCGGTCGTTGATAGAATCCTCCAGTCGCTCCCACCTAGATACAAGAGCTTTGTGATGAATTTCAATATGCAAGGGATGGAGAATTCCATTCCCGAGGTATATTCAATGCTGAAATCAGCGGAGGTGGAAATCAAGAAAGAACATCAAGTGTTGATGGTGAATAAAACCACTAAGTTCAAGAAAGGCAAGCGTAAGAAGAACTTCAAGAAGGACGGCAAGGGAGTTGCCGCGCCCGGTAAGCCAGTTGTCGGGAAGAAGCCAAAGAATGGACCCAAGCCTGAGACTGAGTGCTTTTATTGCAAGGGAACGGGTCACTGGAAGCAGAATTGCCCCAAATACTTAGCAGATAAGAAGGCTGGCAACGTCAAAGGTATATGTGATATACATGTTATTGATGTGTACCTTACCAGTGCTCGTAGTAGCTTCTGGGTATTTGATGCCGGTGCAGTTGCTCACATTTGTAACTCAAAGCAGGAGATGCGGAATAAGCGGAGACTGGCGAAGGACGAGGTGACGATGCACGTCGGGAATGGTTCCAAGGTCGATGTGATCGCCGTCGGCACGCTACCTCTACATCTACCTTCGGATTAGTTTTAAGCCTCAACAATTGTTATTTAGTACTAGCTTTGAGCATGAACATTGTATCCGGATCTCGTTTAATGCGAGATGGCTACTCATTTAAATCTGAGAATAATGGTTGTTCTATTTATATGAGAGAAATGTCTTATGGTCATGCCCCGCTGGTCAATGGTTTATTCTTATTGAATCTCGAACGTGATGTTACACATATTCATAGTGTGAATGCCAAAAGATGTAAGGTTAATAATGATAGTCCCACATACTTGTGGCACTGCCGCCTTGGTCATATTGGTGTCAAACGTATGAAGAAGCTCCATGCAGATGGACTTTTGGAGTCTCTTGATTATGAATCATTTGACATGTGCGAACCATGCCTTTTGGGCAAGATGACCAAGACTCCGTTCTCCGGAATGATGGAGCGAGCAACCAACTTGTTGGAAATCATACATACTGATGTGTGCGGTCCAATGAGTGTTGAAGCTCGCGGTGGTTATCATTATGTTCTCACCCTCACTGATGACTTAAGTAGATATGGGTATTGTCTACCTAATGAAACACAAGTCTAAGACCTTTGAAAAGTTCAAGGAATTTCAGAATGAGGTTGAGAATCAACGTGACAGAAAAATAAAGTTCTTACGATCAGATCGTGGAGGAGAATATTTAAGTCACAAATTTGGCACGCACCTAAGGAAATGTGGAATTGTTTCACAACTGACGCTGCCTTGAACACCTCAACGTAACGGTGTGTCCGAACATCATAATCGTACTCTATTGCACATGGTGCGATCTATGATGTCTCTTACCGACTTACCGCTATCATTTTGGGGTTATGCTTTAGAGACTGCCGCATTCACTTTAAATAGGGCACCGTCTAAATCCGTTGAGACGACACCATATGAACTATGGTTTGGGAAGAAACCTAAGTTGTCGTTTCTAAAAGTTTGGGGATGCGATGCTTATGTCAAGAAACTTCAACCTGAAAAGCTCGAACCCAAATCGGAAAAATGCGTCTTCATAGGATACCCTAAGGAAACTATTGGGTATACCTTCTACCTCAGATCCGAAGGCAAGATCTTTGTTGCCAAGAATGGATCCTTTCTGGAGAAAGAGTTTCTCTCGAAAGAAGTAAGTGGGAGGAAAGTGGAACTTGATGAGGTGACTGTCACCCCTCTTGAACCGGAAAGTAGCGCAGCGCGGGAAGATGTTTTTGTGGTGCCTGCACCGACTAGAGAGGAAGTTAATGATAATGATCATGAAACTTTGGATCAAGTCACTGCTGAACTTTGTAGGTCCACGAGTACACGTTCCGCACCAGAGTGGTACGGCAACCCTGTCCTGGAAATTATGTTGTTAGACAACGGTGAACCTTCGAACTATGAAGAAGCGATGGCGGGCCCGAATTCCAACAAATGGCTTGAAGCCATGAAATCCGAGATAGGATCCATGTATGATAACAAAGTATGGACTTTGGTTGACTTGCCCGATGATCGGCGAGCCATAGAAAATAAATGGATCTTTAAGAAGAAGACTGACGCGGATGGAAATGTGACCATCTATAAGGCTCGGCTTGTCGCTAAGGGTTATCGACAAGTTCAAGGAATTGACTACGATGAGACTTTCTCTCCCGTAGCGATGCTGAAGTCCGTCCGAATCATGTTAGCAATTGCCGCATTCTAAGATTATGAGATATGGCAAATGGACATCAAAACGGCATTCCTTAACGGCTTCCTTAAGGAAGAATTATATATGATGCAGCCAGAAGGTTTTGTCGATCCTAAGAATGCTAACAAGGTATGCAAGCTCCAGCGCTCCATCTATGGGTTGGTGCAAGCATCTCGGAGTTGGAACATTCGCTCTGATGAGATCAAAGCATTTGGGTTCATACAAACTTATGGAGAAGCCTATATTTACAAGAAAGTGAGTGGGAGCTCTATAGCATTTCTCATATTATATGTGGATGACATATTGTTGATGGGAAATGATGTAGAACTCTTGGAAAGCATAAAGGCCTACTTGAATAAGTGTTTTTCAATGAAGGACCTTGGAGAAGCTTCTTACATATTAGGCATCAATATCTATAGAGATAGATCGATACGTCTCGTTGGTCTTTCACAAAGCACATACCTTGACAAGATATTTAAGAAGTTCAATATGGATCAGTCCAAGAAAGGGTTCTTGCTTGTGTTACAAGGTATGAGATTGAGCGCAGCTCAATGCCGACCTCGGCAGAAGATAGAGAAAAGATGAGTGTCATCCCCTATGCCTCGGCCATAGGTTCTATTATGTATGACATGATGTGTACCAGGCCTGATGTGAACCTTGCCATTAGTTTGGTGGGGAGGTACCAAAGTGATCCCGGAATGGAACACTGTACAGCGGTCAAGAATATCATGAAGTACCTTAAAAGGACTAAGGATATGTTTCTCGTTTATGGAGGTGACGAAGAGCTCGTCATAAAGGGTTACATCGATGCTAGCTTCGACACAGATCCGGATGACTCCAAGTCACAAACCGGATACGTGTATATTTTGAATGGTGGGGCAGTCAGCTGGTGCAGTTGCAAGCAAAGCGTCGTGGTGGCATCTACATGTGAATCGGAGTACATAGCTGCTTCCAAAGCAGCACAGGAAGGAGTCTGGATGAAGGAGTTCATCACTGATCTAGGAGTTATTCCAAGCGTGTCGGGCTCGATGACTCTCTTCTGTGACAACACTGGAGCTTTTGCCATTGCCAAGGAGCCCGGG
The DNA here is from genome assembly GCA_902687465.1 of Secale cereale. NCBI lineage: Eukaryota > Viridiplantae > Streptophyta > Magnoliopsida > Poales > Poaceae > Secale > Secale cereale. Next base: position 677,767,890 of record LR738711.1, read on the forward strand.
TTTCACAAGAAGACCAAGCACATCAAGCGCCGCTTCAACTCCATTCGTAGTTATATACAAGATGGAGACACGGATATTTGTAAAGTGCATACGGATCTGAATGTCACAGATCCGATGACTAAACCTCTTCCACGAGCAAAACATGATCAACACTAGAACTCTATGGGTGTTCGATTCATCACAATGTAACTAGATTATTGACTCTAGTGCAAGTGGGAGACTATTGGAAATATGCCCTAGAGGCAATAATAAAATGGTTATTATTATATTTCCTTGTTCATGATAATTGTCTAGTGTTCACGCTATAGTTGTATTATCCGGAAATCGTAATGCATGTGTGAATACATAGACCATAACATGTCCCTAGTGAGCCTCTAGTTGACTAGCTCGTTGATCAATAGATGGTTACGGTTTCCTGGCCATGGACATTGAATGTCTTTGATAACGGGATCACATCATTAGGAGAATGATGTGATGGACAAGACCCAATCGTAAGCATAGCACAAGATCGTGTAGTTCGTATGCTAAAGCTTTTCCAATGTCAAGTATCATTTCCTTATACCATGAGATTGTGCAACTCCCGGATACCGTAGGAATACTTTGGGTGTGCCAAATGCCACAACGTAACTGGGTGGCTATAAAGGTACACTACGGGTGTCCCCAAAAGTATATGTTGGGTTGGCATGAATCGAGACTGGATTTGTCACTCCGTATGACAGAGATGTATCTCTGGGCCCACTCGGTAATACATCATCGTAATGAGCTCTATGTGACTAAGGAGTTGGTCACGGGATGATGTGTTACAGAACGAGTAAAGAGACTTGCCGGTAACGAGATTGAACAAGGTATCGGTATACCGACGATCGAATCTCGGGCAAGTACTATACCGATAGACAAAGGGAATCGTATACGGGATTGTTGAATCCCCAACATCGTGGTTCATCTGATGAGATCGTCGTGGAACATGTGGGAGCCAACATAGGTATCCAGATCCCGATGTTGGTTATTGGCTGGAGAGATGTCTCGGTCATGTCTGCATGGTTCCCGAACTCGTAGGGTCTACACACTTAAGGTTCGATGATGCTAGGGTTATAGGGAATGTATGTACGTGGTTACCGAATGTTGTTCGGAGTCTCAGATGAGATCCCGGACATCACGAGGAGTTCCGGAATAGTCCGTAGGTAAAGATTTATATATGAGAATTCCTATTTTGGTCACCAGAAGTGTTCTGGGCATTATCGGTAACGTAGTGGGAACATCGGAAGGGCTCCGGGGGTCCACCGGGAGGGGCCGCCAGCCCCGGAGGCTTGCGTGGGCCAAGAGTGGGAAGGAACCAGCTCCTAGGTGGGTTGGTGTGCCTCCCACCAAGGCCCAAGGCGCAAGAGAGGAGAAGAGGGGAGTAACCCTAGGCACAGATGGGCCTAAGGCCCACCTAGGGTGCGCCCCCTCTCTCCCCCTCTAGCCGCCCCCCAGATCCAATCTGGGGCTGCCGCACCCCCTAGGGAGGGAACCCTAGATGGGGCGCAGCCCCTACCCTCCCCCTATATATAGTGGGGGTTTTGGGGCTGCCACACATGAGACTCTCCCTCTCTCTCGGCGTAGCCCAACCCCTCTCCCTCCTCGTCTCTCGTAGTGCTTGGCGAAGCCCTTCTGGAGTGCCACACTCCTCCACCACCACCACACCGTCGTGCTGCTGCTGGACGGAGTCTTCCCCAACCTCTCCCTCTCCCCTTGATGGATCAAGGCGCAGGAGACGTCACCGGGCTGCACGTGTGTTGAACACGGAGGCACCGTTGTTCGGTGCTTAGATCGGATTCGGCCACGATCTAAATTGCTTCGTGTACGACTCCACCGACCGCGTTCTTGCAACGCTTCCGCATCGCAATCTTCAAAGGTATGAAGATGCACTCCCCTCTCGTTGCTAGTAACTCCGTAGATAGATCTTGGTGATGCGTAGATTTTTTTTTTGAATTTCTGCAACGATCCCCAACACCCTAGGCCTTGTTTCAACGCATTGCATTACCGTTTGTGATCACTTTTATCATTAGTTACCTTGATGTTTTTATATTTTATATTACAAAAACCTATATCTACCATCCATATTGCACTTGTATCACCATCTCTTTGCCGAACTAGTGCACCTATACAATTTACCATTGTATTGGGTGTGTTGGGGACACAAGAGACTCTTTATTATTTGGTTGCAGGGTTGTTTGAGAGAGACCATCTTCATCCTATGCCTCCCATGGATTGATAAACCTTAGGTCATCCACTTGAGGGAAATTTGCTATTCTCCTACAAACCTCTGCACTTGGAGTCCCAACAACATCTACAGGAAGAAGGTTGCGTAGTAGACATCAGGCCTCATCGAGTAGATGATAGTAGTGGGAGGGTGAGCCTTCTCATGTAGCTTTCCTTCGATACAAGCACTGCAAGCACGATCTTTGGCAAAACTAACATTTGTTAGTCCACGTACATGGTCCCCCTTGAGAAGACTTTGCAAATATCTCATATTGATGTGGGCTAAACGGCGATGCCAAAGCCATCCCACGTCAACTTTAGCCATTAGGCATGTCACGGTCTTAGTGGGTCGCTCCAAGAAGTTAACCACATAAAGATCGTCCTTGACATGCCCAACAAAGGCTACTTTAAGAGTCTTTCTCCATAAGAGGGCCACGGAATCAATATCAAAGAAAGTAGCAAAGCCCATGAGTGCAAGTTGACAAACGGAAAGTAAAATGTATGCAAGGGACTCAACAAGCATGACTTTCTCGATCGTGAGATCATGAGAAATGACAACCTTGCCAAGACCCAATACCTTAGAAGATGATGCATCACCCCATTCGACATTGGTGGGCATAGATGAGACTTTGTGCACATCCACCACCAAGTCTTTGCTTCCCGTCGTATGATTTGTGGCTCCACTATCGAGCAACCATGATCCCCCACCAGAAGCAAACTCCTACAAGAGATCAATGCTTGGTTTTAGGTACCCATTTTATAATGGGTCCTTTGATGTTAGCAACAAGGGTCTTAGGAACCCAAATAGACCATTCAATGTACTCATAAGAAGAACCAACAAATTTGGCATAAACATGCCCATCACTAGCACGGCATAACACATAAGACGGGTGAAAGTCGCTGGCTTTGTTGGAAGGAGTGGCATTGCCCTTCTTGGCACCAGCACCCTTCGCATTGTTCTTCTTCTCCTTAGAAGTAACCTCTCCCTCCTTCACAAAAGTTTGCTTGAGAGGAAGAAGTTGCTTGGTCTTGTGATTCATCTTCTTCTTGGACTTGGGTGCAAACCCAATTCCCTCCTTGGCCACAACTTCCTTTTGATTGCGCAAAAGGTTGTTGAGGTTCTTCTCACCTTGTATTCAAGACACAAGGCCTTTCTCAAGTTTCTCCTTCAACTTGGCATTCTCCTCCACAAGATGCACATGCTCACAACACGGGTTAGTAGCATTTGCATTATCAATTAAAACCATATGAGGAAAAGTGGCTTTCTCCTTGGTTAGCGATACTTGGAGTTGATCATGAGACTCCTTGAGGCTAGAATGAACACTCTTCAAGACCTTGTGAGCCTTGTCAACTAGATCAAACTCCTCCTTGAGTCTAGCATGGTCAACCCCAAGTTTAACCTTCTTGGATTTGAGCACACGAGAGACAAAAGGAGCATGATCAAGATCTTTCCTTAATTTAGCATGATCATCGTTGTGTGACTCCTCAAGAGCCAAATGATGACCATGCTCTTCCTCAAGCGCATTAGAGAGATCCGATATCTCATCAGCATAGTCACGGCTATGCCCTTCCATCTCAGAGTTGGTCTCTTCATGAGCCTCAATCATGTCATTGGCTTCACCAAGTTGTTCCAAGAGAGCAACGAAGTGCTTCTTGGATTTACCTTTGAGCTTACTCATAAAAGACTCAAATTCATTTTCCTCCTCCATCACCCCCTCACTTTAATCAGTGCAATCTCTCAATGAAGGATTAGTAGTGAGGGTAGTCTTGATGTTGGGGGTTACCTTGTTAGTGGCTTTAGCCATGAGGCACTTGGCAGTGATGTTCTCGTTGGGTGAATCAAAGAGGGATACCCGTGGAGTTGCCGCAATGGCAATGGAGGCCATGGCAACCGTCTCACCATCTTCACTATCATCATCGTCCTCATCGTACTCGTCGTGTGCCACCAACACCTTGGTAGGAGTCTTCTTGGTGAAGTTGTTCTTGTTTGGGAAAGACTTGGCCTTGTCTTTTCGGATGAGCTTGCCACCATTGTCTTCCCTCTTCTCATAAGGGCAATCCACAACACAATGACTCACATTTCCACAATTATAGCACGTCCTCACACGTTGCCAGCCCTTGGATCCACTTGAGTTGTTCTTGTTGAAGTTGGGCCTTGAGTTCTTCTTGCTGCCCCAAAATTGCCGTGAAGCAAGAGCCATGTGCTCATGATATGCATATTTGGTGTCTTCGGGGCAACACTCATATTCTTTCTCTTTGTCGCACTAGCCTTGGCCTTCAAAGCAAGGTTGGGCTTCTTTGATCGTTGAGCCCGCAACACCGCATTGTCGGTGGTCTTGTCCAAGATCCTCATTGCAACAAACTCATCCAACACATCAGTTGATGTCAAGTTGTGGAAGTATGGCCTTTGATGAATGACGGAGGACATGGCCTTATGGTAAGGCATCATAGCCTTGAGAAACTTGCGCTTGATCCAATTGGCATCCGTGTCCTTGCTCCCATGATCTCGGAGTGAGACCACAAGAGTAATTAATCTTCTATAAAGCTCTCGAGGTTCTTCATCTTCAATCATGGCAAACTCACCGGCTTCATCTTGAACAACTTCAAATTTTGAGTGTTGAATGCTTGCGCTTCCCTTGTACAAGGAAACAACATGCTCCCATGCTTCCTTGGCCATGGAGAAAGGTCGGAGATGCGCAATATCTTCGGGAGGAATAGCTTCTTGGAGGATAAAGAGACCGGACTCGTTGAATTGATGATCCGCGGCTTCTCTAGGAGTGAAGTTGCTTGCGGGTAGAAACCTTGCTCAATAATTCTCCAAAGATTAGTAGAACTATGATTAAATGACATTTAAAGCGATAAACCCAAGAGGCAAAATCCGCATTCTTTACATACTTAGGAGGAGCACCAACATGATTCATATGAGTGGAGGAAACCGGTCCTCCATAGGTAAGGGGAGGTTCAACATGGGCAAAGATGCCACTCCCATTCTTAGGCAAAGGAACTTGGTCATTACTAGCTTATCCCTTATCGGGGTGAGCATCCGCCAGCTTGTTAGTGGGACGAGCCACTTCCAACGGTGCGGTGGATAATTTAAGCCCATCAAGAGACTCCTTAAACATGCCTTTGACCTCGGTCCTCATGGAGGTTTTCAATGTGTCCAAAGCCGCATTGAACTCCTCACGAGAGACCGAGGATCCCCCATCGGCCGTAGACAAGGACGGATTCACACCGGAGTGCTCCTTCGCCTCGACTGTGGTGTCACCCATACTCTTTGGACGGTAAAGTCCTTAATAACGAGACGGGGATTTGATACTAATTGAAAAGATCGATATGGTTGACTAGGGGGTGAATAGGCAACTAATATTTTTTAGCTTTTCCTTACCAAATTAAACTTAGCAACAAAATAGGTTGTCTAGATATGCAACTAGGTGAGCAACCTATATGATGCAACAACAACAAGCACACAAGCAAGCAAGGGAAATAACACAATAAAGCTTGCACAAGTAAAGGTAAGAGATAACGAAGAGTGGAACCAGTGGAGACGAGGATGTGTTACCAAAGTTCCTTCCCTTTAAGAGGAAGTACGTCTCCATTGGAGTGATGTGGAGGCACAATGCTCCCCAAGAAGCCATTACGGCCACCGTATTCACGCCCTCACATAACGTGACATGTCGAGATTCCACTATTGGTTCCCTTGAAGGCGGTGACCGAACCTTTACAAACAAGGTTGTGGCTATCTCCACAACTTAATTGGAGGCTCCCAACGACACCACTGTGACCCCCTTGATTTGATCGTACACTAATCATGCACGCAAACATGTACGACCAAGATCAGGGACTCACAGGAAGATATCACAACACAACTCTAGACACAAATAAAATAATACAAGCTTTATATTACAAGCCAGGGGCCTCGAGGGCTCGAATACAAGCTCGAAAGCAACAGAGTCAGCGTAAGCAACAATATCTGAGTATAGACATAAGTTAAACAAGTATGCCTTAATAAGGCTAGCACAGACATCAATGATCGAAGAGGCAAGGCATCCTTCTTGGGACCTCCTAACTACTCCTGGTCGTCAATGGTCTTCACGTACTAGTAGGATCCGATGGGGTAGTAGTAGTAGTCGACTGGGGTGGCATCTGGCTCCTGGGATCCGCCATCTGGTTGTAAAAACCAGAAAGGAGAAAGAAGGGGGAAAAGGGGGAGCAAAGAAATCATGAGTACTCATCCAAAGTACTTGCAAGCATCAGATCTATACTAGGTATGCATCAGTATCAAAGGAATGAGTTGTATATGTGGACTGAACTGCAGAATGCCAGAATAGAGGGAAAGGCATAGCCTATCGAAGACTAGCATCTTCTGGAATCCACCATCTTGCAGCAGTAGAAGGGAGTACAGAATAGCATTTTAATTAACAAGCATGTTGTAACAATAACCATCACATATCTCAAGTATCCATTTCTAGTTGTAATAGACCGAGATATAAGACTGAACGTCCGTTACCGTGGACACGGCTATTCGAATAGATAACTTCCCTGTAGGGGTGCACCACGTTACCCTCACGCTCGATCATCTCTGGTCGGACACACTTTTCTGGGTCAATGCCCGGCCTCGAAAGATCAACACATCGCAACCCTACCTAGGCTCAGCAGAGAGGTCCCCGCCGGTCTACATCCTAAGCACTCCGGGGTCATGGGCCATCGCCCGTTGCACTCTGGGTCGTTACGTGCAGCGTGGATACCAGCACCACCCGTGTAGTGGATGGCACAATCCGACCATGCCACAATGCTGAACTGGACCTCTGACAAAGCTTCGGCTGATACCACGACGCTGAGGCCCATAACTATTCTCGCGTGGTGGTTAGTGTGTAAAGGCCAGAGGCCGATTCAGAACATATGCCCAAACTAATAATGTATTAGGGGCTTGCAAAGACGAGCAGAGACTCATGATAATGTGACCCCGTCGCCCCGTCTCGAGGAAATACGGCAAGGGCTAGCCCAGCCCACTCGAGGTGGCCTGCCTGCCCGGCCGTGCCTCGTAATTAACTCACGGTTGATCCACGAGCCTGGCCGACTTTCACATCAACTCGCGGGTACCCTTCAGGGCCGTCCCGACTTCAACAAAGGTCTCAAGTAAAGTCCAGGTAACCATGTGTCCAAAACATCATGGGGGAAACCCGAGGAATCACCCTCGGTGGATTCCGCTTGATGTAATCATCAAGGCGAATGTTGGAGGAATCACCCTCGAGGCTCACACTTCATGTGTTGCACGACAGAGTCATATCGGGAATGGTGAAAGAGGAATCACCCTTGATGACCAGGACCAAATAGCTAAACTACAGAGTCATCATCAGGAGTGTGTTACAAGGTATCACCCTCGGCATTCCATAGTAGCTCTGTAGAGTTGAGCAACAAAAGGGGTGTTATGTGATTTGAGGTGTCGGGCTCTGGTCGTCGATCACGTTGATCGAGTCATCGAAGATGAAGCAGGGGCAACAAGGACAAGGTGGGGGTCACTGATGGATCACTACCAACCTATAGTAAGCAGTTTAGGATAAGCAGGTAGGTAACTATAGCAGGTACAAAAGAATGCTATGCATCAGAATAGGATCAAACAATAACAGTAGCAAAATCTAATGCAAGCATGAGAGAGAATAGACTGGGCGATATCGGGATGATCAAAGGGGGGGGGGCTTGTCTGGAAGCTCCACTGAAAAGGTCTGGTCGTCGGAGGCGTAGTCGTACCCGATAGCAGCGTCGGTCTCAGAGTCTACCAGAGAGAAGAGGGGGGAGAAACGGTAAATATAAAGCACACAGGTGCAGCACGGATGCAAAACATGACACTAAGCGATGTTAGGTGTGACCTAACGCGGTACTACATGATACCGGCGAAGGGGGGTAACAACCGGGAATGTTTTCCCGCTGTTAGGCATTATCGGATAGATGAAAGAGAGGGAATGGTTACATATTCGTGCTACTTCTCGAGCTTGCGTTGTATTCCCTCGAAGAGGAAAGGGTGATGCAGCACAGTAGCGTAAGTATTTCCCTCAGTTTTTGAGAACCAAGGTATCAATCTAGTAGGAGACCACGCGCGAGTCCCTCGCACCTGCACAAACAAATAAGAACTTCGCAGCCAACGCGATAAGGGGTTGTCAATCCCTTCACGATCACTTACGAAAGTGAGACCTGATAGATAGGATAGTATAATATTTTTTGGTATTTTTGGTATAAGAACACAAAGTAAATAAAGCAAATAAACAACGGCAAAAGAAATTGAAGGAAATTAATATGATAAAGATAGACCCGGGGGCCATAGGTTTCACTAGTGGCTTCTCTCATGAAAGCGGAATTCTACGGCGGGTGAACAAATTACTGTCGAGCAATTGATAGAAAAGCGCATAGTTATGAGAATATCTAGGCATGATCATTATATATAGGCATCACGTCCGTGACAAGTAGACCGAAACGATTCTGCATCTACTATTATTACTCCACACATCGACCGCTATCCAGCATGCATCTAGAGTATTAAGTTCACAAGAACAGAGTAATGCTTTAATCAAGATGACATGATGTAGATGGATCAACTCAAGCAATGTGATATAAACCCCATCTTTTTATTCTCGATGGCAACAATACAATACGTGCCTTGTTGCCCCTGCTGTCACTGGGAAAGGACACCGCAAGATTGAACCCAAAGCCAAGCACTTCTCCCATTGCAAGAACTATAGATCTAGTAGGCAAAACCAAACCAATAATTCAAAGAGACTTGCAAGGATATTATAATCATACATAAAAGATTTCAGAAAAGAATCAAATATTGTTCATAGATAATCTTGATCGTAAACCACAATTCATCGGATCTCGACAAACACACCGCAAAAAGATTACAACGAATAGATCTCCTCGAAGATCGAGGAGAACTTTGTATTGAGATCCAAAAAGAGAGAAGAAGCCATCTAGCTAATAACTATGGACCCGAAGGTCTGTGGTAAACTACTCACAACTCATTGGTGAGGCTATGGTGTTGATGTAGAAGCACTCCATGGTAGATCCCCCCTCCGGCGGAGCTCCGGAACAGGCCCCAAGATGGGATCTCATGGGAACAGAAGGTTGCGGTGGTGGAATTAGGGTTTTCTCTGTTGCCTCGATGTTTTCAGGGTACATGTATATATATAGGAGGAAGGAGGGCATCAGGGGAGCCAGAGGGGGCCCACGAGGGTGGGGGTGCGCCCTGGACCCTCGTGGCCACCTCTCTTGTTCCCTCGCGTGTACTCCAAGTCTTCTGGGTAGATACGGTTCCAAAAATAACTCTCCCGAAGGTTTCATTCCGTTTGGACTCCGTTTGATATCCCTTTTCTGCGAAACACTGAAATAGGAAAAAAAACTGCAATTTGCACTGGGCCTTGGGTTAGTAGGTTAGTCCCAAATATAATATAAAAGTGTATAATAAAGTCCATTAAACATCCAAAACAAAATATATAATAGCATGGAAAAATCAAAAATTATAGATATGTTGGAGACGTATCAATTCGCTATCATAGGGATGTGTGGCGGACGAACGGAAATCGTATCCGGGTTCATCTCAAAATTCTGAGCAAAAGTTATAAATTTATTTTTTTTCATCTGAGTTATGGTTTATTTTATATGATTTTTCAAAGATTTAAACAATATACTGGAATTTAATTTAATTCGAAAATAAAGAGTAAATGCTACGCGTACCCAGCTCTGTGTACACAGAAGTGTACACAGAGGATGACACATGGGCCAGGGTGGGCCAGTTGACCAGTCAAAGTTTGACTGGTCAACAAGGTATGGGGCCCACCTGTCATTTACTCATTTAACTTAATTACATATTAATTGGCTATTTAACTAAGTTGATTAACTTTTTAATTAATTAATTAATATTAGAATTTTTTAATAATTATTTTTTGTTTTCTTTTCCAGGAGCTGGGCCCCGCGTGTAAGTGGCCCAGGCCAACCGGGCGAGCGAACAGGCGAACGGGCATAGGCGCCCGCTCATGCGCCCGAGGCCACCACTGGCTAGGGAGGGCGGGGACATGGCGGCGGGCGCCGGCCCAGCGCGTGGGGCGGTGGAGCCAGGCGAGCGCCGGCCCACCACGTGGGGCGGCGAAGCCAGGCGGGTGTGGCGGCCAAGTGACGGCGCACGCGAGGGGGTGGAGGTGCGAGGCGGCGCCAGAGGAGGAGCTGCGGCGGTGGCTGCGGAAAGGAGCAGCGGGGGTGGGGAAGGCGGCGCGGGAGACGCGCGATGGTGTAGGTGGCCAGGGGTGCGTGCGGCAAGGGCGAGCAGGCCTCGGTCGGAGCAGCAAGAAGTGGCAAGGTGTGGCGCTGGCGCGGCCGGGAGGAGGCAGACGCGATGTTGCGGCAGCGGGCATGGGGTCAGCGGCACAGCGGCGGTGGCCGAAGGCGGGCAGCGTCAGTAGCAGCAGCAGCGGTAGTAGAGCAGTAGTGGTGTTTGGCGGGTTCAGGGGCTGGGCGCAGCCGAGGAGTGCCCCGGGGCGGCAGCTACAAGGCGGCTTGGGCGTGGGCGGGCCACGCGGCCACGCGGATGGGGCGCAGCCAAGGCGGGTACGGACGCGCGGGTGCGAAGTAGCGCGCGCGGACGAACGCAGCTGGGTGCAGTCGGGCGGCCAGAGGCGAGCAGCGGGGCACAAGAGCAGGCATCAGCGCATTAGCAGCGGCATTGCAGCAACAAGAGCAGCTACTGCATGTATGCGTACGCGTACGCGGGAACTCGGACGAGCTCGGGGACGACGGCTACGGCAACGGATCGAGTGTACAAGGAGGGGGTGGAGGAGGAGCTCACCACGGAGGCACACAGAGGCCTGTTGGTGGCTTAGGAGCTGCAGACGACGAAGAACAACGGCGACGACCGAGGAAGAAGATGGCCTCCACCCGGTCGATGCGGTGGCTCTCGGCTTGAGATCGTGGGCAAGGGAGACGAAGCGGACGATGACGGGTCTCCTGGATGAATCGGCACAGCGAGAGGCAGGCGGTGGCTGCGGTGGTTCGCGGCGGCGCGCTAGGGTGTGCGTCGGCTAGCTAGATCCAAAGTGGGGGAGAGGGTGTGGGGATCGAGGGGGCGAGAGCGAGAGTGAGGGGCGAGGTGCGCTAGGGTGCCAGGGGTGAGGGGAGAGCCCCTTATAGACGGCGGGGGCGGCGGATGGGCGCCACGGCCGTGGCGGCCATCGTCGGTGCTCGCGTCCCCCCCCCCCCCCCCCCCC
>LR738711.1:677788765-677897031 GCA_902687465.1 Secale cereale
GGCTGCCCTTCGGGCGCAAGGTAGGTTCTGGAACGCTGATTTTTTATATGATTTTTCTGGATTTTTCCTGGCAGTTCTCGTAACGTGAAAACCTGAAATACAAAACCAGCCAAAAACAGAAACTGGCACCGGGGTGCTGGATTAGTAGGTTAGTCCAAATATGATCAAAAGTGTATGGAAGTGTATGAATATCATAGCAATATTACCCAAAAGTGGCATGGAGCAAGTAGAAATTATAGATACGTTTTGGACGTATCACCGCTCAAGGGAGCGGTAGTACCGCAGGGTCCCATAGTAGTACCGCTCCGTGACTATGGTAGTACCGCACATCGTGGTAGTACCGTGCCAGGGTCGCGGTAGTACCGTGTGCTCTACCTTACCATCGTGGCTAGCACGGAAGTAGGAGCGGAAGTAATTTTTTACTTCTGCGTCCTACGCGGTAGTACCGCTTCGGGCGAGCGGTAGTACCATGTCGGGTTTTTGCATTGATAGATACTCTGCGGAAGTAGCCACGGATGTAATTTTATTAGTATGTGCTCTTCCCCGACCTGTTTGTGCCCTACCCTACGGTAGTACCGCAAGGGCGTGCGGTAGTACCGCTCCGGCAATATACTACCGCCCATTGCTACATGCAACAGGGCTAAGTCTGGCTCCTGCCACGCCAGCGGTAGTACCGCACCACGTGCGGTAGTACCGCAGGGGCATGCGGTAGTACCGCAAGTCTGGTGCGGTAGTACCGCATGTCGCGGGCAGAGTTAGTGGATAACGGTTGGATTTGTTCTTCCACTATATAAGGGGAGTCTTCTTCCCCAAGAAGACCTACCTCTTCCTCCCCAAGCTCCATTTCCGCCCGATCTCTCTCCCTAGCCAATCAAATCGGTTGATTTCCTAGGGATTGGTTGAGAAGGCATCGATCTACACTTCCACGAAGAGAAATTTGATTCCCCCACTAATCCCTTGCGAATCTTGTTACTCTTGGGTGTTTGAGCACCCTAGACGGTTGAGGTCACATCGGAGCCATAGTCCATTGTGGTGAAGCTTTGTGGTGTCGCTGGGAGCCTCCAATCAAGTTGTGGAGATAGTCCTAGCCTTGTTTGTAAATGTTCGGTAGCTGCCTTCAAGGGCACCACTAGTGGAATCACGGCACCTCGCATTGTGTGAGGGCGTGAGGAGAATGTGGTGGCCCTAGTGGCTTCTTGGGGAGCATTGTGCCTCCACACCGCTCCAACGGAGACGTACTTCCTCTCAAAGGGAAGGAACTTCGGTAACACATCCTTGTCTCCACCGGCTCCACTTGTGGTTATCTCTTACCTTTACTTGTGCAAGCTTTTGTTGTGCTTCATAGCTTGCTTGCTTGTGTGCTTATTATTGTTGCATCATATAGGTTGCCCACCTAGTTGCATATCTAGACAACCTATATTGTTGGTAAGTTTAATTTGGTTAAGAAAAGCTAAAAATTGTTAGTTGCCTATTCGCCCCCACTCTAGGCAACCATATCAATCCTTTCAATTGGTATCAGGGCCTCGTCTCTTTATTAAGGACTTTACTGTCCAAAGAGTATGGGTGACAACGTAGTCGAGACAGAGGGACACTCCGGTGGAACTCCGTCCTTGCCTACGTCCGATGGGGGACCCTCGGTCTCTCGTGAGGAGTTCAATGTGGCTTTGGACACATTGAAAGACTCATTGACGACCGAGGTCAAAGGCATGTTCAAAGAATTTCTTGAGGGACTTAAATTACCCACCACACCGTTGGAAGTGGTTTGTCCCGCTAACAACGTGTCAGATGCTATTCCCGACAAGGGAGAAGCTAGTAGTGAGCAAGTCCCGGTGACTAAGAATGGGAGTGGCATTTTTGCTCACTCCGCACCTCCCATCAATTATGGAGGACTCGTTCCTACTCCGCATTTAAATTCGGTTGGTCCTCCTCCTAAGTTTGTGAAAAATGTTGATTTTGCTACTTGGACATTTCGTTTTAAATGTCATTTAAATCATTTTCCTACTAATCTTTGTAGAATCATTGAGTAAGGTTTCGACCCGCGTGATCCTTACAACTTAACTCCAAGAGAAGCTATAGATCATCAATTCAACAAGTCCGTTCTTTGCATTCTTCAAGAAGCTACCCCTCCCGAAGACATTGCACATCTTCGACCCTTCTCCATGGCCAAGGAAGTGTGGGAGCATGTTGGTTCCTTGTACAAGGGAAGTGCAAGCATTCAACACTCAAACTATGAAGTTGTGCAAGATGAAGGCGATGAGTTTGCCATGATCGAAGATGAAGATCCCCGTGAACTTTATCGAAGATTAACCACTCTTGCGGTCTCATTTCGAGATCATGGGAGCAAGGATACGGATGACAATTGGATCAAGCGCAAGTTTCTCAAGGCCATGATGCCTAATCACAAGGCCATATCCTCCGTCATCCGCCAAAGACCGGACGTCCACACTTTGTCCTCAGGTGAAGTGTTGGATGAGTTCGTTGCCATGACGATCTTGGATAAGACCGCCGAAAATGCGGTGTTGCGAGCTCAACGATCAAAGAAGCCCAACCTTGCATTCAAGGACAAGTCTTGTGTGTAAGAAGAGGATGAAGATGAGTGTGAAGGAAATATGCCCTAGAGGCAATAATAAAGTTATTATTTATTTCCTTATATCATGATAAATGTTTATTATTCATGCTAGAATTGTATTAACCGGAAACTTAGTACCTGTGTGAATACATAGACAAAACAGAGTGTCCCTAGTATGCCTCTACTAGACTAGCTCATTGATCAAAGATGGTTATGTTTCCTAGCCATAGACATGAGTTGTCATTTGATCAACGTGGTCACATCATTAGGAGAATGATGTGATGGACTAGACCCATCCGTTAGCTTAGCACTATTATCGTTTAGTTTTACTGCTATTGCTTTCTTCATGACTTATACATGTTCCTATGACTATGAGATTATGCAACTCCCGTATACCGGAGGAACACCTTGTGTGCTATCAAACGTCACAACGTAACTAGGTGATTATAAATATGCTCTACAGGTGTCTCCGAAGGTATTTGTGGTGTTGGCATAGATCAAGAACAGGATTTGTCACTCCGAGTGTCGGAGAGGTATCTCTGGGCCCTCTCGGTAATACACATCATAAATAAGCCTTGCAAGCAAATGACTAATGAGTTAGTCACGAGATGATGCATTACGAAGCGAGTAAAGAGACTTGCCGGTAACGAGATTGAACTAGGTATTGAGATACCGACGATCGAATCTCGGGCATGTAACATACCGATGACAAAAGGAACAACGTATATTGTTATGCGGTTTGACCGATAAAGATCTTCCTAGAATATGTAGGAGCCAATATGAGCATCTAGGTTCCGCTATTGGTTTTTGACCGGAGATGAGTCTCGGTCATGTCTACATAGTTCTCGAACCCATAGGGTCCGCACGCTTAACGTTTGATGACGATCGGTATTATGAGTTTATGAGTTTTGATGTACCTAAGGTAGTTCGGAGTCCCGGATGAGATCACGGACGTGACGAGGAGTCTCCGAATGTCCGAGACGTAAAGATTGATATATTGGACGACTATATTCGGACACCGGAAGTGTTCTGGAAAGTTTCGGAATTTACCGGAGTGCCGGAGGTGTTACCGGAACCCCCCGGGGGAAAGTTGGGCCATAGTGGGCCTTAGGGAAGAAAGAGGGCAGCAGCCAGGAGGTGGCGCGCCCCCTCCCAAGGGGCAGCCCGAATTAGACTAGGGTAGGGGGCGCGGCCCCCTCTTTCCCTCTCCTTCTCTCCCTCCCTTTCCTTCCCCCTCCTCCCTCTTGGTGATTCCTACTAGGAATAGGATTGCAATCCTATTCCTAGTAGGATTGCACCCCTTGGCGCGCCATAGAGGGGGAGGCCCTTGCTCCTTTATATACGGGGGCAGGGGACACCCTAGAGCACACAAGTTAATCTTTCCAGTCGTGTGCGGTGCCCCCCTCCATAGAAACACACCTCGGTCATACCGTTGCAGTGCTTAGGCGAAGCCCTGCGCCCGTAACTTCATCATATCCGTCACCACGCCATCGTGCTGACGAAACTCTCCCGTGAAGCTCAACTGGATCAAGAGCTCGTGGGACGTCATCAAGCTGGACGTCTGCTGAACGCGGAGGTGCCGTACGTTCGGTGCTTGATCGGTTGAATCGCAAAGAAGTTCGACTACATCAACTGCGTCACTTGACACTTCCGTTTTCGGTTTACGAGGGTACGTAGACACACTCTCCCCTCTCGTTGCTATGCATCTGGTAGATAGATCTTGCGTGATCATAGGAAAATTCTAAAATACTACGTTCCCCAACAGTGGCATCATGAGCCAGGTCTATGCGTAGATGATATGCACGAGTAGAACACAATGAGTTGTGGACGATACTAGTCATACTGCTTACCAGCATGTCATACTTTGTTTCGGAGGTATTGTGAGATGAAGCAGCCCGGACCGACATTACGTGTATGCTTACACGAGACTGGTTTCACCGTTATGAGCACTCGTTGCTTAAAGGTGACTGGCGGGTGTCTCTCTCACTTTAGCTGAATCAAGTGTGGCTACGCCCGGTCCTTGTGAAGGTTAAAACAGCACATACTTGACGAAAAATCGTTGTGATTTTGTATGCGTAGGTAAGAACGGTTCTTGCTAAGCCCGTAGCAGCCACGTAAAACTTGCAACAACAAAGTAGAGGACGTCTAACTTGTTTTTGCAGGGTATGTTGTGATGTGATATGGTCAAGACATGATGAGTTATACGTTATTGTATGAGATGATCATGTTTTTGTAAAGTTATCGGCAACTGGCAGGAGCCATATGGTTGTCGCTTTATTGTATGAAATACAGTCGCCATGTAATTGCTTTACTTTATCACTAAGCGGTAGCGATAGTCGTGGAAGCAATAGTTGGCGAGACGACAACGATGCTACGATGGAGATCAAGGTGTCGCGCCGGTGACGAAGGTGATCATGACGGTGCTTTGAAGATGGAGATCAAAAGCACAAGATGATGATGGCCATATCATGTCACATATTTTGATTGCATGTGATGTTTATCTTATTATGCTTCTTATTTTGCTTAGTACGGCGGTAGCATTATAAGATGATCCCTTACAAAATTTCAAGGTATAAGTGTTCTCCCTGAGTATGCACCGTTGCGAAAGTTCGTCGTGCAGAGACACCACGTGATGATCGGGTGTGATAAGCTCTACGTCCAAATATAATATGTGTAAGCCAGTTTTGCACACGCGGAATACTTGGGTTAAACTTGACGAGCCTAGCATATGCAGATATGGCCTCGGAACACTAGAGACCGAAAGGTCGAGCGTGAATCATATAGTAGATATGATCAACATAAGATGTTCACCATTGAAAACTACTCCATCTCACGTGATGATCGGACATGGTTTAGTGGATTTGGATCACGTGATCATTTAGATGACTAGAGGGATGTCTATCTAAGTGGGAGTTCTTTAGTAATATGATTAATTGAACTTTAATTTATCATGAACTTAGTCCTGGTAGTATTAGCATATCTATGTTGTAGATCAATAGCTCGTGATGTAGCTCCCCATTCATTTTATATGTTCCTGGAGAAATATAAGTTGAAAGATGTTAGTAGCAATGATGTGGACTAGGTCCGTGATCTGAGGATTATCCTCATTGCTGCACAGAAGTATTATGTCCTTGAT
The DNA here is from genome assembly GCA_902687465.1 of Secale cereale. NCBI lineage: Eukaryota > Viridiplantae > Streptophyta > Magnoliopsida > Poales > Poaceae > Secale > Secale cereale. The sequence goes on from LR738711.1 coordinate 677,794,471, forward strand.
GCACCGCTAGGTGACGAACCTATTGTAGGAGCAGATGCAGACGTTATGAACGTTTGACAAGCTCGGTCTGATGACTACACGATAGTTCAGTGTGCCATGCTTTACGGCTTAGAACCGGGACTTCAACGACGTTTTGAACGTCATGGACCATATGAGATGTTCCAGGAGTTGAAGTTAATATTTCAAGCAAATGCCCGGATTGAGAAATATGAGTTTCCAATAAGTTCTATAGCTACAAGATGGAGGAGAATAGTCCTATCAGTGAATAATTGCTCAGAATGTCTGGGTACTACAATCATATGACTCAACTTGGTTGCAAAGTTGACGAGGATAGTGTTATTGATAGAGTTCCTCAATCACTGCCACCAAGCTATAAAGGCTTCGTGATGAACTATAATATGCAAGGGATGCAGAAGACAATTCCCGAGCTCTTCGCTATGCTCAAAGCTGCGGAGGTAGAAATCAAAAAGGAGCATCAAGTGTTGATGGTTAACAAGACCACTTGTTTCAAGTAAAGGGCAAAGGGATAGAAGGGGAACTTCAAGAAGAATGACAAGCAAGTTGTCACTCCCGTGAAGAAACCCAAAGCTAAACTCAAGCCTGAAACTAAGTGCTTCTACTGCAAAGGAAATGGTCACTAGAAGTGGAACTGCCCTAGATACTTGGTGGATAAGAAGGATGGCAAAGTGAGCAAAGGTATATTTGATATATAGATTATTGATGTGTACTTTACTAGTGTTCATAGCAAACCCTGGGTATTTGATACCGGTTCAGTTGCTAAAATTAGTAACTCAAAACGGGAGTTGCAGAATGAATAGAGATTAGTTAAAGGTGAAGTGATGATGTGTGTTGGAAGTGGTTCCAAGATTGATATGATCATCATCGCACACTCCCTATACTTTCGGAATTAGTTTAGAACCTAAATAAATGTTATTTGGCATTTGTGTTCAGCATGAATATGATTTGATCATGTTTGTTGCAATACAGTTATTCATTTAAAGTCATAGAATAATTGTTATTCTGTTTACATGAATAAAGCCTTCGATGGTCATACACCCAATGAAAATAGTTTGTTGGATCTCGATCGTAGTGATACACATATTCATAATATTGAAGCCAAAAGATGCAAGGTTAATAATGATAGTGCAACTTATTTGTGGCACTGCTGTTTAGGTCATATTGGTGTAAAGCGCATGAAGAAACTCCATAGTGATGGACTTTTGGAATCACTTGATTATGAATCACTTGGTGCTTGCGATCCATGCCTCATGGGCAAGATGACTAAAACTCCGTTCTCCGAAACAATGGAGCGAGCAACAGATTTGTCGGAAATCATACATACTGATGTATGTGGACCGATGAGTATTGAGGCTCGCGGCGTGTATCGTTATTTTCTGACCTTCACTAATGATTTGAGTAGATATGGGTATATCTACTTGATGAAGCACAAGTCTGAAACATTTGAGAAGTTCAAAGAATTTCATAGTGAAGTAAAGAATCATCGTGACAAGAAAATAAAGTTTCTACGATCTGATCGTGGAGGTGAATATTTGAGTTACGAGTTTGGTCTTCATTTAAAACAATGTTGGATAGTTTCACAACTCACGCCACCCGGAACACCAGAGCATAATGGTGTGTCTGAACGTCGTAACCGTACTTTATTAGATATGGTGTAGTCTATGATGTCTCTTACCGATTTACCACTATCATTTTGGGTTATGCATCAGAGATAGTTGCATTCACGTTAAATAGGGCAACATCTAAATCCGTTGAGACGACGCCTTATGAACTGTGGTTTGGCAAGAAACCAAAGTTGTCGTTTCTTAAAATTTGGGACTGCGATGCTTATGTGAAAATGCCTCAACTTGATAAGCTCGAACCAAAGTCGGAGAAATGTGTCTTCATAGGATACCCAAAGGAGACTGTTGCGTACACCTTCTATCATAGATCCGAAAGCAAGATATTCGTTGCTAAGAATGGATCCTTTCTAGAGAAGGAGTTTCTCTCGAAAGAAGTGAGTGGGAGGAAAGTGGAACTTGATAGGGTAATTGTACCTTCTCCCGAATTGGAAAGTAGTACATCACAGAAACTGGTTCCAGTGATTCCTACACCAATTAGTGAGGAAGCTAATGATGATGATCATGAAACTTCGGATCAAGTTACTGCTGAACTTCGTAGATCAACCAGAGTATGTTCCGCGCCAGAGTGGTACAGCAACCCAGTTCTGGAAGTCAGGTTACTAGACCATGATGAACCTACGAACTATGAGGAAGCGATGATGAGCCCAGATTCCGCAAAATGGCTTGAGGCCATGAAATCTGATATGGGATCCATGTATGAGAACAAAGTGTGGACTTTGGTTGACTTGCCCGATGTTTGGCAAGCCATCGAAAATAAATGGAACTTCAAGAGGAAGACCGACGCCGACGGTAATGTTAGTGTCTACAAAGATCGACTTGTTGCAAAAGGTTTTCGACAAGTTCAAGGAGTTGACTACGATGAGACTTTCTCACCCGTAGCGATGCTTAAGTCTGTCCGAATCATGTTAGCAATTGCCGCATTTTATGATTATGAAATCTGGCAAATGGATGACAAAACTACATTTTTGAATGGATATCTCAAAGAGGAGTTTTATATGATGCAACCAGAAGGTTTTGTCAATCCTAAAGGTGCTAACAAAGTGTGCAAGCTCCAGTGATCCATCTATGGACTGGTGCAAGCATCTCGGAGTTGGAATATACGCTTTGATGAGGTGATCAAAGCATATGGTTTTATACAAACTTGTGGTGAAGCATGTATTTACAAGAAAGTGAGTGGGAGCACTACATCCTTTCTGATAAGTATATGTGAATCACATATTGTCGATCGGAAATGATGTAGAATTTTCTGGAAAGCATAAAGGAGTGTTTGAAAGGAGTTTTTTCAAAGAAAAACCTTGGTAAAGTTGCTTACATGTTGAGCATCAAGATCTATAGAGATAGATCAAGACGCTTGATAATTTTTTCAATGAGTACATACCTTGACAAGATTTTTAAGTAGTTCAAAATGGAACAGTCAAAGAAAGAGTTCTTGCCTGTGTTGCAAGGTATGAAGTTGAGTAAGACTCAATGCCCGACCACTGCAGAAGATAGAAAGAGAATGAAAGTCATTGCCTATGCCTCACCCATAGGTTCTATGAAGTATGCCATGTTGTATACCTGACCTATTGTATGCCATGTCCTGATTTTGGCAAGGGGGTACAATTTTGATCTAGGAGTAGATCACTGGACAACGGTCAAAATTGTCCTTAGTTACTGGATGACTAAGGAAATATTTCTCGGTTATGGAGGTGATAAAGAGTTTGTTGTAAAGAGTTACGTCGATGCAAGCTTTAACATTGATCTGGATGACTCGGAGTCTCGATCTGGATGCATATTGGAAGTGCGAGCAATTAGCTAAAGTAGCTCCATGCAGAGCATTGTAGACATAGAAATTTGCGAAATACATACGGATCTGAATGTGTCAGGCCCGTTGACTAAACTTCTCTCACAAGCAAAACATTATCACACCTTATTACTCTTTGGGTGTTAATCACATGGCAATGTGAACTAGATTGTTGACTCTAGTAAACCCTTTGGGTATTGGTCACATGACGATGAGAACTATGGGTGTTAGTCACATGGTGATATGAACTATTATGTGTTAATCACGTGGTGATGTGATCTAGATTATTGACTCTAGTGCAAGTGGGAGACTGAAGAAAATATGCCCTAGAGGCAATAATAAAGTTATTATTTATTTCCTTATATCATGATAAATGTTTATTACTCATGCTAGAATTTTATTAACCGTAAACTTAGTACATGTGTGAATACATAGACAAAACAGAGTGTCCCTAGTATGCCTCTACTAGAATAGCTCATTGATCAAAGATGGTTATGTTTCCTATCCATAGACATGAGTTGTCATTTGATCAACGGGATCACGTCATTAGGAGAATGATGTGATGGACTAGACCCATTCGTTAGCTTAGCACTATGATCGTTTAGTTTTACTGCTATTGCTTTCTTCATGACTTATACATGTTCCTATGACTATGAGATTATGCAACTCCCGTATACTGGAGGAACACCTTGTGTGCTATCAAACGTCACAACGTAACTAGGTGATTATAAAGATGCTCTACAGGTGTCTTCGAAAGTATTCGTGGTGTTGGCATAGATCAAGAATAGGATTTGTCACTCCGAGTGTCGGAGAGGTATCTCTGGGCCCTCTCGGTAATACACATCATAAATAAGCCTTGCAAGCAAATGACTAATGAGTTAGTCACGAGATGATGCATTACAGAACGAGTAAAGAGACTTGCCGGTAACGAGATTGAACTAGGTATTGAGATACTGGCGATCGAATCTCGGGCAAGTAACATACCAATGACAAAAGGAACAACGTATGTTGTTATGCGGTTTGACCGATAAAGATCTTCGTAGAATATGTAGGAGCCAATATGAGCATCCAGGTTCCGCTATTGGTTATTGACCGGAGATGAGTCTCAGTCATGTCTACATAGTTCTCGAACCCGTAGGGTCCGCACGCTTAACGTTTGATGACGATCGGTATTATGATTTTATGAGTTTTCGTATACCGAAGGTAGTTCGGAGTCCTGGATGAGATCACGGACATGACGAGGAGTATCGAAATGTCCGAGACGTAAAGATTGATATATTGGACGACTATATTCAGACACCGGAAGTGTTCTGGAAAGTTTCGGAATTTACCGGAGTGCCGGAGGGGTTACGGGAACCCCCCGGGGGAAAGTTGGGCCATAGTGGGCCTTAGGGAAGAAAGAGGGTAGCAGCCAGGAGGTGGCGCGCCCCCTCCCAATGGGCAGTACGAATTGGACTAGGGGAGGGGGCGCGGCCCCCTCTTTCCCTCTCCTTCTCTCCCTCTCTTTCCTTCCACCTCCTCCCTCTTGGTGATTCCTACTAGGAATAGGATTGCAATCCTATTCCTAGTAGGATTGCACCCCTTGGCGCGACATAGAGGGGCCGGTCGGCCTCCCCCTTGCTCCTTTATATACGGGGGCAGGGGGGCACCCTAGAACACACAAGTTAATCTTTCCAGCCGTGTGCGGTGCCCCCCTCCACAGAAACACACCTCGGTCATATCGTTGCAGTGCTTAGGCGAAGCCCTGCGCTGATAACTTCATCATATCCGTCACCACGCCGTCGTGCTGACGAAACTCTCCCGTGAAGCTCAACTGGATCAAGATCTTGTGGGACGTCATCAAGCTGAACGTGTGCTGAACGCGGAGGTGCCGTACGTTCGGTGCTTGATCGGTTGAATCGCAAAGAAGTTCGACTACATCAACTGCGTTACTTGACACTTCCGCTTTCGGTCTATGAGGCTATGTAGACACACTCTCCCCTCTCGTTGATATGCATCTGGTAGATAGATCTTGCGTGATCGTAGGAAAATTTTAAAATACTACGTTCCCCAACAGAGTGTTGCCCCGAAGACACCAAATATGCCTATCATGAGCACATGGCTCTTGCATCACGGTAATTTTGGGGCAACAAGAAGAATTCAAGGCCTAAGTTCAACAAGAACAATTCCGGTGGCCTCAAGGGCAAACAATGAGTGAGGACGTGCTACAATTGTGGCAATGTGAGTCACTGTGATGGCCTGGCTTATTAGGGATGATATACTACTCATATCAATAAGGAATTCCTTCTTTTCCGGGAGCCCATTCGGACAGAACTCCAAAGTTAAGTGTGCTCAGCTTGGAGTAGTTTCAGGATGGGTGACCGGCTGGGAAGTTGCTCCGGGGTGCGCACGAGTGAGGACAAAGTGCACAGAAAAGACTAGTATTGATATGTGAGACCAGTCTAGATCCCGCCAGGAGTAACGACCACCGGCGAGTGTGTCCGGGGCGTTACAAGTTGGTATCAGAGCCGGCCCTCGCGGTTACACGGATGTTTGCGGACAGGTGCTCGGTCATGTTGTTCATGACGTTTGTGACCCGTCGTGGCACATGTCATGGCACATGTATCGGACTGGATGCACAGACGTTTGTGCCAAGAGGGAACGTTCCTGTGGACCGATGAGGACATCGGTTCCTCTGAGTGGGGGTGTATGTGATGGCCTGGCTTATTACGGATGATAGAGTACTCATATCAATAAGGAATTCCTTCTTTTCCGGGAGCCCATTTGGACAGAACTCCAAAGTTAAGCGTGCTCAGCTTGGAGTAGTTTCAGGATGGGTGACCGGCTGGGAAGTTGCTCCCGGGTGCGCACGAGTGAGGACAAAGTGCGCAGAAAAGACTAGTATTGATATGTGAGGCCAGTCTAGATCCCGCCAGGAGTAACGACCACCGGCGGATGTATCCGGGGCGTGACAGTCACTTTGTTATAGATTCCCCATATGAGAAAAGAGAAGACAATGGAGACAAGCTTATCCGAAAGGACAAGGCCAAGTCTTATCCCAACAAGAACAACTTCAAAAAGAAGACTCCTCCCAAAGGATTGGTGGCCCAAGAAGAATATTTTGAGGATGATGATGATGAAGAAGATGATGAGATGGTTACCATGGCCACCATTGCTATTGCAACAACTCCACGATCATCCCTCTTCGACTCACCAAATAAGAATATCACCGCCAAATGCCACATGGCCAAGGCCACCAACAAGGTAACCCCCAACATCAATTCTACCATCACTTCTAATCCTTCATTGACGGATTCTATTGATGAGAGTAAGAGGGCGGAGGAGGAGGAAAATGAATTTGAGTTGTTTATGAGTAAACTCAAAGGCAAACCCAAGAAGCACTTCGTTGCTCTCTTGGAACAACTTGGTGAAGCCAATGACATGATCGAGGCTCACAAGGAGACCATTTCTAAAATGGAGGGTCAGAGACGAGACTATGCCGATGAGATATCGGAACTCTCTAATGCTCTTGAGGAAGAGCATGGGCTTCGTTTGGCTCTTGAGGAGTCACACAAAGATGATCAGGCTAAATTAAAGAAAGATCTCGATCATGCTTTAGTTGTCTCTCGTGTGCTCAGTTCTGAGAAGGCAAGGCTTGTGGTTGACCATGCTAGACTCAAGGAGGAGTTTGTTACACTTGACAAGGCTCACAAGGTCTTGAAGAGTGTACATGCTAGCCTCAAAGAATCACATGATCAACTTCAAGTTTCGCTAACCAAGGAGAAATCTACCTTTCCTCGCATGGTTTTAATTGATAATGCAAATGCTACTAACCCATGTTGTGAGCATGTGCATCTTGTTGAAGAGAATGCCAAGTAAAAGAAGCAACTTGAGAAAGGCCTTGTGTCTTGCATACAAGGTGAGAAGAACCTCAATGATCTTTTGAGCAATCAAAAGGAAGTTGTTGCGAAGGAAGGAATTGGGTTTGCTCCCAAGACCAAGAAGAAGAAGAACGACAAGACCAAGCAACCCCCTCCTCTCAAGCAAATCTTTGTGAAGGAGGGAGAGGATACCCCTAAGAAGAAGAAGAACATTGTGAAGAGTGGTGGAGTCAAGAAAAACACTGCCACTCCTTCCAACAAAGCCGGCGACTTTAACCCTTCTTATGTTTTATGCCGTGCTAGTGATGGACATGTCTTTGCTAAATTTGTTGGTTCTTCTTATGAGTACATTGAATGGTCTATTTGGGTTCCTAAGACCTTGTTACAAACCTCAAAGGACCCATTACAAAATGGGTACCTAAATCCAAGCATTGATCTCTTGTAGGAATTTGCTTCCGGTGGAGGATCATGGTTGCTCGATAGTGGAGCCACAAATCATATGACGGAAGCAAAGGCTTGGTGGTGGACGTGTACCAAGGTTCATTTATGGCCACCAATGTCGAATGGGGTGATACTTCATCTTCTAAGGTATTGGGGCTTGGCAAGGTTGTTGTTTCCCACGATCTCATGATCGAGAAAGTCATGCTTGTTGAGTCCCTTGCATACAACTTACTTTTTGTTCGTCAACTTGCACTCATGTGCTTTGCTACATTCTTTGATACTGATACAGTGGCCCTCTTGTGGAGCAAGACTCTTAAAGTAGCCTTCGTTGGGCATTTCGAGAATGGTCTCTATGTGGTTAACTTCTCGGAGTGACCCACTAAGACCGCGACATGCCTAATGGCTAAAGTTGATGTGGAGTGGCTTTGGCATCACCGTTTAGCCCATGTCAATATGAGATCTTTGCAAAGTCTTCTCAAGGGGGGCCATGTCCGTGGACTAACAAATGTTAGTTTTGCCAAAGATCGTGCTTGTATCGAAGGAAAGCTAGATGAGAAGGCTCACCCTCCCACGACTGTCATCTACTCAATGAGACCTTTAGAGCTCATCCACATGGATCTCTTTGGGCCTCCATCCTTTGATAGTCTTTGGGGTAGAAAGTATTTCTTGGTGATTATAGATGACTATTCAAGATACACTTGGGTATACTTCTTCAAGAGGAAGATTGAGACCCAACAAACCGTCATCAACTTTGCAAATGAAGCTCAACGACAACATGATGCAAAGATCTTGATGATTCGAAGTGACAACGGCACCGAGTTCAAGAATTACACCTTGGATGAGTTTCTTAGTGATGAGGGGATCAAGCATCAATATGCCGCACCGTATACCCCTCAACAAAATGGTGTGGCGGAGAGAAAGAACCGGACATTGATGGTCGCGGCTAGGACCATGATGGCGGAGTTCAAGTCTCCGTACAACTTTTGGGCCGAAGCCATCAACACCGCTTGTTATGCATCCAATCGGCTCTATCTCCGCAAAGGCTTGAACACGACTCCATATGAGATACTTACCGGTAACAAGACCAACCTCAAGTACTTTCGGGTGTTCGGTTGTAAGTGTTTCATACTCAAGAAAGGTGTTTGTTTGTCTAAATTTGAAGCTAGAGCTCATGAGGGCATATTTGTTAGTTATGCTACAAACTCTCATGCTTACCGTGCTCTCAACAAGTCCAATGGACTCATTTAGGAGACGTGTAACATAGAGTTTGATGAGAATAATGGCTCCCAAGTGGAGCAAAGTGGTACTTGTGATGTAGGTGATGAAATTCCTCCTCAAGCCATAAGAAGAATGGGAGTTGATCATATCCTACCCATTGAGGAACCCCTTGTGGCCGATGGAGAAGGACAATGTTCCACTCAAGTGAAACCATCACCAACCCAAGACCCACACGCTTCCGAAGAACAAAGTGAAGGCCCTCAACCCGATGAACAAGGCCAAGTGCAAGATCAACAGCAAGATGGTGGTGATCCACCAAGTGATGCACAAGGCCAAGTTCTCTCTCCCGAGCTTGTTCAAGATCAAGAGCAAGCTCAAGATCAAGATCAAGCTCTTGACGACGCTCAAGATGATCAACTCGTAGCTCCTCAACTATCACTTGAAGAGCAATTGAAGCGTCGTGCTGCCAAAGTTGCTTCCAGGCTCGCTTCTAGAGAGCTTCACATGGAGAATATACTTGGAAGCATCACAAAGGGGGTAAGCACTCGTATACAATTAGCAAACTATTGTGCTCATCAAGCGTTTGTCTCTTGTGTTGAACCTCAAAAGGTCTATGAGGCGCTCGAAGACCCCGATTGGCTCAATATCATGCATGAAGAACTCCATAACTTCGAGCGCAACAAGGTGTGGCGTTTGGTGCCAAGGCCGAAGGAGAACCATAATGTCATTGGAACCAAATGGATCTTTAAGAACAAGCAAGATGCTGATGGGATTGTCATTCTCAATAAGGCTCGTTTGGTGGCACAAGGCTACTCCCAAGTCGAGGGTATCAACTACGATGAAACCTTTGCCCCCGTTGCTCGCCTTGAATCTATTCGTTTGTTGCTTGCCTTTGCTTCTCATCATAACTTTAAATTGCAACAAATGGATGTGAAAAGTGCTTTCCTTAACGGTCCTCTTAATGAGTTGGTATATGTCAAACAACCCCCGGGGTTGAGGATCCTAAGTTCCCAAATCACGTGTATCAACTCGATAAGGCGCTCTATGGCCTTAAACAAGCCCCACGTGTGTGGTATGAGCATCTTACCAAGTTGTTGCAAGAACATGGGTTTGAAATTGGGAAAATCGACCCCACTCTTTTTACTAAGAAGGTCAAAGGGGAGTTGTTTGTATGCCAACTATATGTTGATGATATTATATTTGGTTCACCTAACAAAGCTTTCAATGATGAGTTTGCCGCACTCATGACCACGGAGTTTGAGATGTCCATGATGGGAGAGTTAAAGTTCTTCCTTGGGTTCGAGATCAAACAAAGAAGATAAGGAATCGTCATCAAACAAGCCAAATACACTCAAGACATGCTCAAGAGGTTCAATCTAAGTGATGTCAAGCCGGCTACTACTCCAAGCCTACAAAGTGCCAACTTGACACTGATCCCAATGGTAAAGCGGTGGATCAAAAGGTATATCGTTCTATGATTGGATCCTTGCTTTACCTTTGTGCATCTAGACCGGATATCATGTTGAGTGTGGGAATTTGTGCACGGTTTCAAGCCTCACCTAAGGAAAGTCACTTTGTGGCAGTCAAGCGAATCTTTCGATATTTGGCTCATACCCCAAACTTTGGCTTATGGTACCCAAGAGGAGCAAATTTCAACCTTGTAGGTTTCTCGGATTCGAATTGGGCGGGAAACAAAGTGGATAGGAAGTCAACTTCCGGAGGTTGCCAATTTCTTGGTTGCTCTTTGGTGAGTTGGTCTTCCAAAAAGCAAAGTTGTGTATCTCTCTCTTCCACCAAAGCCGAGTATGTGGCGGACTAGAGTTGTTGTGTTCAACTTTTATGGATGAGGCAAACTTTAAAGGATTACGGTGTCACTTGTGACAAAGTGCCTCTTTGGTGTGACAATGAAAGTGCCATCAAGATTTCTCTCAACCCGGTGCAACACTTCAAGACGAAGCATATTGAGATTTGGTATCACTTCATCCGGGAGCATATTCGGCAAGGGGAAATTGATCTTCACTATGTCAACACTCATGATAACCTTGCAGATATCTTCACGGAGCCTTTGGATGAAGCAAGATTTTGCGAGTTAAGGCATGAGCTAAATATCATATATTTGAGCAATGTGGATTGAAACCATGCACACCTCCTCACACTCATCATGTTATCTTGTTTAGGTGTAGGTATGGACATAGGGGGCGTAGTGTTTTCTCAATGAACTCTTCCTCCCCCCATTATGCATAAATTGATCAAGTCTTTCACGTTTGCCATTTTAGATGGTACTAGTTCTTCAAGATGAGTGTTGGTCATGGGCCCAAGGATAATTCTTCACGGTGCCATACCAAGTAACTCAAACATAGGTGGCTCCGGCCACAGCCCTCCTTTGGAGAAGGGTGCCTCGAGTTTTTTTGTTGTCTTTTGTCTTTCGTTCTTGTAGCCGAGTCTGTGTTTAGGTTGCCTCATGTGTTAGCTCGTTAGTGTGTTCTTTCGCTTGGAGGTTGATTTGCATTTTCCTTTTTTCGAATCTTGCATTTTCTTGGGGAAACGTGGCTGGCCACACTACTACCGCAAGGGATACACACGGTACTACCGCAACCAGCACGGCAGTAATTTTTTACTGCCGCTAGAGAGCAGTACTACCGCCCAATGCACGGTACTTCCGCCCGGGCGGTACTACCGTGTTGTTATGAGCGGGTGGGGGTCAAAAGCGGGCAGGGGGGTTCTAACTCCACCATACCCATTCAACTCTTTTTCCCCACATCGTCTCTCTCTCTCTCCTGCCCAAGAACGGCGCCGGAGGACCTCGCCGGATCTCCGTCTCCGGCTACTCTACTCGCATTCCGACCGGTGGGATTGTTCCCCACCTCGCCCTCTTGCCATGGAATAAGGTTTCTCCCCAAATCCCTCTTCTTTTGCCTCGTTGTTGTTCTCTAGGTTTTTGGGGAGATGCATGTTGTTCTTGAGTTCTTTAGGCCAATTCCTTGCAAAATTAGGGTGTAGGAGAGTAGTTGTGTTGTAGAGATGCTAGTTGATACGCTGCTGCTTAGGAGTTGTGATCAACCTTAGTACCGCTCCTTTTGTCTCACGCGTTCTCATATTGGATTCGTTGTCGGATCTGACCCCAAGCGGTACTACTACACCTCGCGTGTGGTACTATCGCTTTGGCGCGTTCGCCACATGCGGTACTACCGCTCTTCCGGAGCGGTACTACCGCGCGCGGCGCGGCAGTAAAATGTTACTACCGCCCTAGGCGCGGTACTACCGTGCCATCCTGACGCGGTACTACCGCGGCTAGTGCAGCAGTAAAATTTTACTACCGCAACAAGGAGCAGTACTACCGTTGTGTCAACACCTTCTTCGTGGCCACTTCTCAATGACATTTCTACTTGTTTCTCTTGTTTTTCTGTGGTCTTTGCATTGATCCTTCTTGCCTCTCTTGCGTTTTTTGTGTGTTTGTGCCATAGGTGGTGGCTCCGGTTCCAATGTCCGTCGCTTGAATCCCAGTCGTGACACATGGTCGAAGCGTCTGCGCAACCCAGAGGATGCTCCTGAGGGCTTCAATGCCCCCCAACGCAGAACCAAGACCACCGCCACCAAGCACAAGGAGCCAACAATGGGTATGGACGAGATTCCTTTGGCTGGGTTTGTCTCTAGGAGGAAGATCAACACCTATGTGAATCCCCGCGCACACTTCAGAGGGGATGATTTGTTCTGGACCAAGCAGTAGAGTCTTATCTTCATGGATGTGATCAAGGGCAAGCACAACATATACGTGGATGTTCACTGGATTGACATGGCACATATGAGGAAGGAGCAGCACCGGGCCTATTTTGCTGAGACTCTGGACATGGTGGAGCAGTTTGGCATTGAACACTTGATGTCTTTTCATATGGACTTTGACCCTGAGATTGTGGCCCAGTTCTTTGCTTCGGTCCACTTCCATTCTAAAGAGGAACACAACATGACATGGATGACCAATGGACATTACATGACTGCTACTTGGAAGGACTTCATGGATTTGCTTCAGGTTGCTGATGAGGGGCTCAACAAGCCAGTTTGTGTTCGCCCTCATGCCAATCCCGAGTCAGCCAACAAGAACAAGCTTCAGCCCTACTATGTTGAGAAGACGCTTGCAAGTGGCAAGAAGACATGGGTACTGAACTCTTTCCTGGACATTATGCATCGGATCTTCTGCAACACCCCATTTCCCCGCATTTGTGACAAGGACAAGGTACATGCCTATCTCATGGATATGATGCTCATTTGTGAGGAGACCCGTCTTGCTCAGACGCAACCACTTGATGTCTCACACATCATGTGGTGTGAGCTTCGGTTTGCGGTGTTCAACCGTAAGGTGCCCATCTAAGGACCTTACATGTTTCATCTGATTGCCAAGACTTGGGAGAAGCTTTATCCCGATGATGAGTTCGAGTCCCCCAACTGGATTCGTCATGAGCCCATTAAGCTCCGCATCAAGAGCCAGTGGGCTAACACCACTACCCGTGCTAAGGCTGCAGCTGCTCAGATGGATGTGGATGAGGAGGAGATTGAGGAGGAGGAAGTTGATGAGGACAGTTCTGGTGGATATACTCCTTCCTCTTTTGAGCCCTCGTGGGCTAAGAAGCTGAAGAACAAGATGAAGGCTCTGTTCTGCATGCAGGCCAAGGGGCAGTACAGGTCACAGGTTGCTCAGAAGGAGGTTCACCGGCGCCATAAGAAGATCATGAGGACGTTCGGCGAGGAGGTGTCCAGTGGATCTGAGAAGGTCATCACTCCAAAGGCTGAATGAATAGCGAAGCAGTGGTACAAGTGGACTGATTCTGAGGAGGAGCAGGAGGAGACCGACGAGGCGCGTGACGACTGATCGCTTTAGCCTGAGTTGCCACTTATGTCATAGGTGTCCTCTCTACCCTTTTAGTGTCTCGATGCCAAAGGGGGAGAGAGTGTAGGATTTGCGTGTGTCTTGTGCCGTGCTTTGCCGTGTTATTTGCTTTTCTTTCGTTCTGTTGAACCTCGTTTGCTTTGTGTTGGTTTGCGTCGTGTGTGTGAGACCTGACGACTATCATATGGTGTGAGACATATGCACTTTACTCTTTCCTATCTTCATTATGTCTAATCTATTTAGTAGGTTGTGAGCTTATGCCTTATTATGCCTTGTTATTTTATGCTCACGATCTTCTCCTTGCATCCATGCGTAGCGACATCTTATTAGTTGCAAGGAATGTGTTGTTTATAAAATATAGGGGGGGTACTGATCCTAGTATGTGTGTTGTGCAATCCAGAGCATCTATCTAAGAAGGGACACATCTAGGGGGAGCTTGCCTATATTTTATATACATGTTGGGTTTGCTTATGATCTTATTCATATCTATGTGTAAATCTCGTATTGTCATCAATCCACCAAAAAGGGGGAGATTGTAAGGGCCTATTTCTCCCTAATTGGTTTTGGTGATTGATGACAGTGCTTTTGCGGACTAATCATGTGCATTGAGCATTTCAGATATCTCATGTCTAGGCACAAGACGATTAAGTGCCCCTCGGAACCTATCGAAGACGGTGTTTCCTTTTGTTTCTTTTCGGTAGAATTGAGTCATAGGAAAGTCATACTATTAAGAGGGGGTCCGCTTCGGAAAGGTTAGGATGGAATCAACACGTACACATCTATTCTGTTGCACCACCTTTCCTTCGCTTCTTTGGAGCATCGGTTCTTTTCCTTATCATTGCAAAAACAGAGGCTTTCTACTACTACTACTAATGTGTGGCATGCGGTAGTACCGCTCAAGGGAGCGGTAGTACCGCAGGGTCCCACGATAGTACCGCTTCGTGACTACGGTAGTACCGCACATCGCGGTAATACCGTGCCAGGGTCACGGTAGTATCGTGTGCTCTACCTCAGCATCGTGGCTAGCGCGGAAGTAGGAGTGGAAGTAATTTTTTACTTCCGCGTCCTACGCGGTAGTACCGCTCCGGGCGAGCGGTAGTACCGTGCCGGGTTTTTGCATCGATCGATACTCTGTGGAAGTAGCCACGGATGTAATTTTATTAGTCCGTGCTCTTCCCCGACCGCACCGCCTGCGGTAGTATCGCATGTCGCGGACAGAGTTAGTGGATAACGGTTGGATTTGTTGTTCCACTATATAAGGGGAGTCTTCTTCCCCAAGAAGACTTACCTCTTCCTCCCCAAGCTCCATTGTTGCTCAAAGCTCCATTTCCGCTCGATCTCTCTCCCTAGCCAATCAAACCGGTTGATTTCCTAGGGATTGGTTGAGAAGGCATCGATCTACACTTCCACCAAGAGAAATTTGATTCCCCCACTGTCGGTGTATTGGAACGACACCTGTGGGATCACAAGAATCCCTACTACGGCTAGCGGGGCGCGGGGTTGAGAGACGAGCGGATCAAACACATAGCACACGGTTCGTTTATCCAGGTTCGGGCCGCGAGGATGCGTAAAACCCTACTCCTGCTTTGGTGGATTGTATATATGTGTTCTTCAGCTAGCTATGGGGCGTGAGGAGCTCCAAAAAGCCGAATCCTCCTCCTGGTTGCCTCGGGCCTCCTTTTATAGAAAAAGGGGTTGCCACAGTGGCACACAGGAGGTGGAAAGGGTACAGTGATGCGAGTTTATCCCTCGCATTACATGACAAGGCGCATTTAATGTGTCCTGCTTAGGTGTCCTTGCTTTATCGGGGACGGGGGAGAGATCTGCCTCGTCCGTCGCCGCTCCTTCTTGTGTCGACACGCGCCCTGGCCAGCGATGCCTGAGATGCCATGTAGGTAGGCAGGTAGCTGAGGTGGCGCAATGGTGGGTCTTCACGAAGATCTGCATGTCGCCACGCAGGTGCCTGCCCAGCTGGTTGGGTCGGCAGCTGCATAAGGCAGTGGAAGTTTGGTTGGTGTGGGCCTGATGGTGGCCCTGCGGATGTCCCCGGCAAGGGTCTTGCCGCGGCGCCTGCTGCCATCCCCGGCAAGGTGCTTGCCGGAGGTCTTGTGGTCTTCCTTGGCTAGGATCCCGCCAAGGATCGCCGTCTTCTTAGTGTGTATCTGATCTTGAATGTCTTAACAAAGATCTGTGTGCCACTACGGGGGTGTCTCCCGAATCCTTGCCCCATGGGGGCAGTGGACTCAAGGGTGATTCACTCCGTAGGCATGGGGCGAGCTGCCGCGGCAAGGGTCTTGCCGGGGCTGCTAAAGCCGGCCCCGGCAAGGATCTTGTCGGGGTTGCTAAAGCCGGCCCCGACAAGGATCTTGCCGGGGCTGCTAAAACTGGCTCCCGGCAAGGATCTTGCCGGGGGAACCCGCTTCGTCCCTTTGCTCTTTGTGGTCTTGGCTTTGGGCTTCAGTCTTACCCTGGCTTACCTCCCTGGCCTTGCTTGGTGCGGCGGTGCCCGTGGCTCAGACTGCCCATGCACATTCATACAGGTACAAAAAGTGTACCCCCCTTTTTGTACACCGACAGGAGCCCCCGGGCCTGGGCCACACATAAGCGCGACGCGTTGTTGGGCTAGGCCCAGAACGGTGCGCGGGTAGGTGGGACGGTTTTTACCGCAGTAAGATTTTCCGCGCGCTGCGCCTCCCACGATCCACGCGCATGGCGCGGTGTGGAGGGGCGTGCGCGACGTGGGCGGCATGCGTGGGGCGGTTCCCGCAGGCATGCGTCACATCGTAGTAAAGAGGTGGCTTCGCGCCTTCCCCATAAACGGGGGGAGGCGTGGAGGCGCGGCCCATTTACTGAATGGGGCCGAGGCGCGGTCCTCAAGGTGTCCACTCCCCACGATCACGGGGTGGGGAGAGGTTGCCTCACCCGTCCCCTCGGTTCTGCACGTCTGCCACGTGTCTCCCATGCGCTTGGGGTGGCAAACGATGGAGGTGGGAAACCGGGTCGTCGCTGGTTGGGGCGACGGGTCGGTCCTGGCTCCCTGTGCCTTCCGTGTCTTGATTGGCCGAGCGGGGCGGTCGAGCCCCAGCCCCGTTCCTTTATAAAGAGCGGGAGGGGAGGGACGGCGCCCCGCATTCTGCCATCTTCTTCCTCCTTCAGCTTCTGCTCCTCTCTTCCATTCGTCGTGGAGAGAGGAAATCCCGGCCCTTCAATGGTGGCGGCGAGGGTCGCTGCTCGACAACGCATCCCTCCTTCTCCTGCGCCTGTGGTGGCAGAGCCGGCCGCGAGGGGAAGGGGGAGGGGGCGAGGCCGTGGGCGAGGCCGTGGGCGAGGCCGGGGCGCTCGGGGAAGAGGAGGATGGGGCAGCCCGTCGGCCTCGCCCCCGCCAGCAGCTCCTCCCACGGAGGGCCATGTTGGGGATGACCCTTGCGAGTTCTTCGTCAGGTTGCACCAGCCGCCGCGTCGTCGCCTTCGTCTTCCGACTCCATTTGCGCGGGAGATGGAGCTAGATCCGCCGGAGTCATTGTGGTTGCACATGAGGGGCTGCGGGATCAGTGGCACGCGGGTCCGCGTCGACTTCCCTGCTCCTCATGTGATGTATCTTCATCGGGGATGGAAGACGTTTGCTCGTATCCATAGCTTGACGGATGGGCTCACTCTCCATTTTAAGTTGATGGAGGGTGGCCTTCTTTCCGTTAAGGTCTTCGGGCACTTCGGGACTCGTGCAAGGTGCCGCGTGGAGAGCTCTTCTGATGATGAAGATTCCTCCTCGAGCGAGAGTGACGAGGAGGCCAGCGCCAGCGACGACGAGGGCGGTAGGCGGCAGGATGACGGGTCAGACTAGGTGTCGGGCGCCGCTCCTGGTGGCACCGGTGACCCCATCATCTGTGTCGCCGGCTCCTTGAACTTCTCGGGGCCGTCCCCTTGGGCGGCTAGCGTTGGGGGGCTGCGGAAGAGGAAGAGGGCGGGCGGCAAGGTCGTCATATCGGAGTACACGGGCACCGATGCCTTCGACGCGTACTGACGTCCTGCCACCTCGTCTTCGAGCTCTGCTTCTGGCGCCGCCATCACCATCCAGCCTTTGGGCAGCCACCAAGATGTTCTCTTGGTGTCTTCTGCCACCCGTAGCTCGCCTAGGCGCTCCTTTTGCCCTTCTCGCCTCCTTTACCTGCCTCCTGGGGAGAGGGACAAGAAAGGGATTACGGGCATCTTATCTCTTTTTAGTTTGTAAGCCTTCGGGCATCTGTTAAATTTAAAACTTGTAATTCCCTTGTTCATGTTTTTCATTCCCTATGGACTATACCTGAGTGGAATGTTTTTAATGAAAAAGGGACGTTTGCCGGGTCATTTGTTTGTGGGTGAAACCCACGACAAGGAATAAATCCTTGATATCTCTAAGATAAACATATTCCCGCCCAGCAACAGGCCTTGCCATCTCCCCACTTCGCTCGACCTTTCTCACGCCTTTGGCAGAGGCAGGGATGAAGTGGGTTTAGGCTCCTCGTTTTACCCCTTCGCTGCCGCGACTACGACCCAACTTGGTCCCAGGAACGAGCCCCAAGGCCTAGAGTTAGGGGAGCACGGTAGTTTTAAGGAAAAAACGAGGTTTCACATACCTCAGTCCATAATGGAATGCATGATAAGGGATGAAGAACTTATCTGAAGCTGCAGCCCCCGGCAACCTTGGTTTGCCATGGGTGAATCTTTGCTCTTGTAGCCCCCGGCAATACTGGCTTGCCGGGGCCCAGATGCTGGTATGTTCCTTTTTTTTCTCCTTAAGTGGTTTCGGCAAGGATACCTGTGTGTCCTGTGAACCAAAGGAGATAAAAGAAGACAAAGAGATGCAAACTCGACCTCTAAGCTAGGGGTTAGCCGCCGCTAAGCACTATCAACCCTAACCAAGGACGAGACTCGACCTAGCATGCATGCTATAACTTAGGGCGCCAGCGCTTCACTTATTTATGCTCAGCGTCTGCGCCTGGCTTTGTACAAAGGGTTACATGCCTCGCCGGCAAGGCTTGTACAAAAGGTGGCTTGCCGGGGGGCCCGACAAGCCGTGCCTTATGGGTAAAAACTTGCGAAGATTCTCAATGTTCCAGGAATTGCTCACCGGAATGGCATTTTCGGTCTCCAGGCGGACTGCGCCAGGCCTGGTGACTCGTATTACCCGATAAGGGCCTTCCCACTTTGGCGTCAACTTGTTGGTATTCTTGGCCGATTGAACGCGCCGAAGAACAAGGTCGCCTTCCTCAAAGCTTCGGGCACGGACCTTGCGGCTATGGTAGCGGCGCAAGGCCTGCTGGTAGCATGCTGCTCTCACAGCCGCCCGAAGACGATCTTCCTCAAGGAGCGTTGCGTCGTCTTGCCGCAGTTGCTCTTGCTCAAGCTCATCATAAGCGAGCACTCGAGGTGACCCGTATATGAGTTCAGTGGGGAGAACTGCTTCTGCCCCGTATACTAGGGCAAAGGGTGTCTGGCCGGTGGCTCGATTTGGCATCGTTCTGATTGACCAAAGAACCGTCGGCAACTCATCAATCCAGCGCCTTCCACTCTTGTGCAGCCTGTCAAAGGTCTTTGTCCTTAAGCCTCGCAATACTTCAGCGTTTGCCCTCTCAGCTTGACCATTGCTTCGTGGGTGAGCAACGGAAGCGAAACAGACTTTGCTGCCGATGTCTTGGGTATATTGCATGAAGGTGCGGCTTGTGAACTGTGTGCCGTTGTCGGTGATGACCCTGTTGGGTACACCAAAACGGCACACTAGTCCCTTGAAGAATTTGACGGCTGACTGAGCTGTGACCTTCCTCACTGCCTCCACCTCTGGCCACTTTGTGAACTTGTCGATTGCGACGTACAAGTACTCAAAGCCCCCGACAGCGCGGGGGAAAGGGCCCAGTATGTCGAGCCCCCAGACCGAGAAGGGCCAGGAGAGAGGAATGGTTTGAAGGGCTTGAGCTGGTTGATGAAGTTTCTTTGAATGGAACTGACACGCTTCACATCTGGTGACCAGTGTCGTCGCATCCTGGAGGGCGGTGGGCCAGAAGAAGCCTTGCCGAAATGCCTTGCCGGCAAGGGCTCTTGACCCTATGTGGGATCCACATATGCCTCCATGTATCTCTGCCAACAGCCCCAGTCCTTCCTCTCGAGGGATACACTTCAATTTCACGTCGTTCGGTCTCTTTCTGTATAGGACGTCATCGACGAACTGGTACATAGCAGATCGACGGGCTACTTTTTCCGCTTCTTCCTGTTCCTCAGGAAGTTCCCCAGTTTGGAGGAATCAGACGGTATGCTGTGCCCACGCTGGAGCCTGGGGCTCGACGGCGAGGACTAAAGGCATTTCCTCCGCTATAGGAGCGGTTGTCTCGACGGCAAGAGCTTAATGCCCCGCCGGAGCTAGCCGTCCCGTGGCGGGCTAAGTGTCCCCGGCAACATCCTTGACAGCGGCTCCGGGGAGCTCGGCGGGAAAGTACTTGCTGGGCCCTGATTTCCTCCTCTTGTTTTGCTCTGTTGATGGATCAACGGATGGCTGAGAAAGCTGAAGCACAAAGGTACCTGGTTCCACAGGTAACTTGAGGGCAGCGCGCTTTGATAGGTAATCGGCGATGTCGTTCTCTGCTCGGGGAACGTGCTCCGCCTGTATACCATCAAAACGCTCTTCCAGCTTTCTCACTTCATCGACGTAGGCCTTCATCAACGGGCTCTGGTAATCTTTGTTGACTTGTTTGACGACAAGCTGCGAATCGCCCCTGACAATGAGTTTCTTGATTCCGAGGTCTGCCGCGATCCTAAAACCAGCAAGCAGCCCCTCATATTCGGCAGTATTGTTCATTGATACCTCCCTGGGGAAGTGCATCTGGACCACGTACTTGAGGTGCTCTCCGGTGGGCGCGACAAGCAGTACGCCAGCCCCGGCGCCCTATAAGGAGAAAGCTCCATCAAAGTACATGATCCAGTCGCAACTCGCCTCTTTGCCGGGGAGAGCAGTTTCCTGGGCTTCTTCATCAGGCGTCGCGGTCCATTCTGCAACGAACTCCGCCAGGACTCGGCTTTGAATCATCGAGGTACTTTCAAACTTGAGGCCAAAGCTGGACAGCTCCAGTGCCCATTCTACAATTCTTCCCGTTGCATCTGGATTGTGGAATATCCGTTGCAGAGGGAGGCGAGTGACGACAGTGATCTCGTGTGCCTGGAAGTAGTGACGCAGCTTCCTCGAGGCCATAAGAAGGCCGAAGAGCAATTTCTGCACACCGGAGTACCTTGATATAGCCCCCTGCAAGAGGGAGCTAACAAAGTAGACCGGGTACTGCATCATTTTCCTCCTCGGCGGCACTCCAACCGTCCATGTCGTCTCTGCACCAACGGCATCAGGCTCTGTCGCTGCTATTACCTCGTCATCAATTTCTCTTTGTGCCACTAGTGCGGTGCTGACCACTTGGTTCGTTGCCGCCAGGTATAGCAGCAACGGTTCTTGTGGCCTAGGCGCAACTAGTACTGGCATGGAGGAAAGATACCTCTTCAAATCTTGCAATGTTGCTTCGGCTTCTGGCATCCATTCCATTGGGCCCGCCTTTTTCAAAACCTTGAAAAAGGGAAGGGCGCGCTCGACAGACTTGGAAATGAATCTGCTCATGGCGGCAATGCAGCCAGCAAGCCGATGCACATCCTTGACCCGTTTGGGTGCTTCAATCTGTTCTATAGCTTTGATCTTGTCCGGATTGGCCTCTATCCCACGCTGTGACACAAAGAACCCGAGAAGCTTGCCGGACGGGACGCCGAAGACGCACTTCTCAAGGTTTAGCTTGAGATTGATCTTGAGTAGGTTTGCAAATGTTTCTTGTAAATCCGGTATAAGGGTTGCCCTGTTCTTGGTTTTGACCACTATATCATCCATATAAGCCTCCATATTTCTATGGAGCTGGGGTTCAAAACCAATCTGGACTGCCCTTGCAAACGTTGAGCCAGCACTCTTCAACCCGAAAGGCATTCGTACGAAACAATACGTACCACATGGGGTGATGAATGATGTCTTCTCTTCGTCTTCTTTTGTCATGAAGATCTTATGGTAGCCGAAGTAGGCATCGAGGAATGACAGCAGGTCACACCCAGCCGTGGAGTCAACAATCTAGTCGATGCGCGGCAACGGGAAGGGGTCTTTAGGACAAGCCTTATTGATATCTGTGTAATCAATACACAGCCGCCACTTCCCATTTGCCTTGTGCACTACCACTGGATTGGCCAACCACGTTGGATGGAGCACTCCTCTTACCAAACCCGCTGCTTCCAGTTTCCAGATCTCCTCTGTGATGAACTCTTGTCGTTCCAAAGCTTGCTTCCTGACCTTCTGCTTGACGGGCCGCGCATGAGGACAGACAGCAAGGTGGTGCTCAATCACCTCCCTGGGAACGCCGGGGATGTCGGATGCTTGCCATGCAAACACATCGACATTTGCCCGCGGGAATGTGACGAGCGCGTCTTCCTATTTGTCGTCAAGGGTGGAGCTTATGGTGAAAGCCCCTCCTGTGCCGTCCTCCTTGGCAGAAACCCTCTTGGTTCCCAGCGGTGTGGCCCTGGACTTCTTGTTTCTACCGATGGAGCTCTCTGGCACGTCCTCGACGGGAGCACTACACTCCGAAGAGGTGCACTTGCCGGAGTGGGTGTCCGAGATCTCACCGGTGTTCTTCTTCTTCTTCCCCCTCGGGGCTCCAGTGGCAGGAGCAAGTGCCCTAGTGGCGGCAGCTGCTGCAACTGCTTGCTGGTATAGTTGGTCAGTGCAAATCAGCGCATCTTTCTTATCAGAGGGGATGGTGATGATTGTCACAGGTCCTGGCATCTTCAGGGTGTTGTAGGCGTAGTGTGGCGCTGCCATGAACTTGGCCAGCGCTGGGCGGCCAAGGATCCCATTGTAAGGTAAGGGGATCTTGGCAACATCGAACACGATCCTTTCTGTCCTGTAGTTCGGATCACTTCCAAAAGTCACGGGCAGCGTGACCTTCCCCTTTGGTTGACTTCTCCCCGGGTTGACCCCCTGAACCTTGCCCGTCTCTTCGAGGCCTCCATCAGGAATCTGCAGCTTCTCGATCATGGTAGGCGAGATTAAGTTCAGACCAGCCCCGCCATTGACTAGCATCTTTGTCACCTTGAGGTTGCGTATTGTCGGTGAAACCAACAACGGCAAGCACCCGACCGCAGTAGTGCGATCAGGGTGATCCTCAGTGTCAAAAATGATAGGTGTGCTGGACCATTTCAGCGGCTTTTGGGCACCAGACGACGGCTCCGCCGCTGTAATCTCACGCGCCCACTGTTTAAGCTGGCGGTGAGAAGTATGCAGCGAGGCGCCGCCATCGACGCACATGGCCTCCGTGGCTTTCTGAAACTCTTGGTCGTCGTACTCGTCGTGCTCTTCGTGATCGTCGTCTTCTGGCTTTCTGTCACGGCCCTGGGCGGGCCTCTCCTGCTGCTTATCCTTGCCGCGACGGCCTGCTTGGCCGTCACGCTTCTTGTCGGACCCCCAGCACCATCCTGGCCCTTCTCCTTCTCCCGCCTCTCATATTCAGCCCTCTGCTTCTCAGCAAGGAGCTCAACCTATCAGCAGTTCTGGAGATCATGGCCTTTGGTGCGATGGATCTTGCAGTATTGCTTGTCGGAGTTTCCTGGCTTCTCGGCAGCTGCCAAGGCCCGGCAGGAGACACACCCGGCAATTTCCTTGCCGGGGTCATCTGCCTTGGTTTTCTTGGCGGAGCCGGCGTCATCAGATCCCTCGACGGCAAGCACGGCTTTACCCTTGCGCTTCCTATTGCGGCGCCGGCCTTTCTTCGCCGGGGCGGCAGTATCCTCATCTGAAGAGTCGGTTTCCACGCCAGCATCTTCGCCGGGGTACTTCCTTCCCTCTTCAGCGCGGGCACATCTGTCAGCAAGAACATAGAGTTCTGCCACCTCTTTCACCTTGGTCATTGCCAGCTCTTCGCGCATCTTGCGGTTACGCACGTTCTGATGAAACGCGCTGATGATGGCGGCAGGGCGAACATCAGGGATATTGTACTGTACCCGGCTGAACCTCTATATATACTTGCGCAGACTCTCGCCTTCCTTCTGGGGAATGACGTGCAAGTCACTTGCTTGGCCATGGGCTTGGTGGCCTCCAGTAAAGGCGCCAACAAACTCATGGCACAAATCCGACCAGGAGGAAATAGAGTCTACCGGCAAGTGCATCAACCACGACATGGCGTTGGGTTTAAGAGCCAATGGAAAGTAATTCGCAAGCACCTTATCGTCGCGGGCTCCGGCAGCTTGCATCGCGATGGTGTAGATGCTGAGGAACTCCGATGGGTGGGTCTTGCCATTGTACTTCTCGCCAACGTCAGGCTTGAAGGTGCGGTGAGTGGGCCACTGGAACTGCCACAGCTCACGGGTAAAAGCCGGATAGCCTACCTCGTCAGGTAGACCTCCAGGGCTCTCCGGTGCTAGGCGGTTCACGGCAGGCCTTGCTCGCCTGTCTGACTGGTGGCGCGCTCCGCGCCGGCGCTCGATGGTGGTCCGAGCGTCTTCATGAGCTCGCTCCTGAAGAACTTGACGCTGGTCGCCGTGGGTCGGATGACTCTATGGAGATGGCGTCACCCGCGATGTCTCGACGAGTCGACACACGCGGTACCGGGCGAGGAGGAGGCGAATGCACCATGGCCACGGTGCTGCCGGTCCTCCCGCCACCGGTGCGTGGGACCCCATCGGAGCGTCGACCCGGGGGCTTCGCTGGACTTGGTTCATCCTTGTTGGTGATTGCGACAAGGCTTCGGATGGTGGCTCTCCATTCGTCGAGTTTCCCCGTAACGGGAGGAAAGTCGAGGAGCAACTGCGCGAACGCCAGGGCTTCCGCTGGGGTTAGGGGTAGCGAAACCTGCACGGACCGCGACGCGCTTCGACTCCTGACCATGTCAGGAGGAGCTCCATCACGATCCCGCGGTCGCATGCCGTTTCCACCAGCGCTTCGGCGGGCGGGCAGGTCTTCTACGTCTCGGGAGTGGTGCTCGGGGCTCTTCCCGCGGCAATGTCCGGGATCTTCGGCGTGATGACGCCGTTCGTCGCATGCTTCTTGGGAGGAGCGTGCTGTTGGCGCCGGTGTGGGAGTCCTGGAGGCCCTTGCGTCGCCTTCGGGTGATGCGGCAGCGATCCTGGAGGGCCCCGCGCCACCCGCGGAGGGCCTGGCTCTTTCTTTGGATTTGTCGGTGTGTGGCCCGTTACCAGGCGCACAAACATCACCACCTCCCAAACTCCGGCTGCTGGGACGGTGTTGGTGTTCGCGAGCAGCGCCCCGGGTCCTTTCCGTGACCGGTCCGCTGCTCGCCCGCGTCAGGATGGGCTGTCCGGCCTCCGACTGGCCAACCGCCACTATCATCTTCTTCTTGGGTGACATGATGATGAAGGAGCATCGAACTAACTGCTGAAGCCGATTCTCACAACTGCGCCCCCTACCTGGCGCGCCAAAGATGTCGGTGTATTGGAACGACACCTATGGGATCACAAGAATCCCTACTACGATTAGCGGGGCGCGGGGTTGAGAGAAGTGCGGATCAAACAAATAGCACATGGTTCATTTATGCAGGTTCGGGCCGCGAGGATGCGTAAAACCCTACTCCTGCTTTGGTGGATTGTATATCTGTGTTCTTTAGCTAGCTATGGGGCGTGAGGAGCTCCAAAAAGCCGAATCCTCCTCCTGGTCGCCTCGGGCCTCCTTTTATAGAAAAAGGGGTTGCCACAGTTGCACACAGGAGGTGGAAAGGGTACAGTGATGCGAGTTTATCCCTCGCATTACATGACAAGGCGCATTTAATGCGTCCTGCTTAGGTGTCCTTGCTTTATCGGGGACGGGAGAGAGATATGTCTCGTCCGTCGCCGCTCCTTCTTGTGCCGACACGCGCCCTGGCCAGCGATGCCTGAGATGCCATGTAGGTAGGCAGGCAGCTGAGGTGGCGCAATGGTGGGTCTTCACAAAGATCTGCATGTCGCCACGCAGGTGCCTGCCCAGCTGGTTGGGTCGGCAGCTGCATAAGGCGGTGGAAGTTTGGTTGGTGTGGGCCTGATGGTGGCCCTGCGGATGTCCCGGTAAGCACCTTGCCAAGGAAGACCACAAGACCTCCAGCAAGCACCTTATCGGGGATGGCAGCAGGCGCCCCGGCAAGGGTCTTGCCGCGGCGCCTGCTGCCATCCCCAGCAAGGTGCTTGCCGGAGGTCTTGTGGTCTTCCTTGGCTAGGATCCCGCCAAGGGTCGCCGTCTTCTTGGTGTGTATCTGATCTTTAATGTCTTCACAAAGATCTGCGTGCCACTACGGGGATGTATCCCGAATCCTTTCCCCATGGGGGCAGTGGACTCAAGGGTGATTCGCTCCGTAGGCATGGGGCGAGTTGCCGCGGCAAGGGTCTTGCCGGGGCTGCTAAAACCGGCCCCGGCAAGGATCTTGCCGGGGCTGCTAAAACTGGCTCCCGACAAGGATCTTGCCGGGGGAACCCGCTTCGTCCCTTTGCTCTTTGTGGTCTTGGCTTTGGGCTTCAGTCTTACCCTGGCTTACCTCCCTGGCCTTGCTTGGTGCAGCGGTGCCCGTGGCTCAGACTGCCCGTGCACAGTCATAGGGGTACAAAAAGTGTACCCCCTTTTTGTACACCGACACCCACTAATCCCTTGCAGATCTTGTTACTCTTGGGTGTTTGAGCACCCTAGATGGTTGAGGTAACCTTGGAGCCATAGTCTATTGCGGTGAAGCTTCGTGGTGTCGTTGGGAGCCTCCAATTCAGTTGTGGAGATAGCCCCAACCTTGTTCGTAAAGGTTCGGTCGCCGCCTTCAAGGGCACCACTAGTGGAATCAAGGCACATCGCATTGTGTGAGGGCGTGAGGAGAATACGATGGCCCTAGTGGCTTCTTGGGGAGCATTTTGCCTCCACACCGCTCCAACGGAGACGTACTTCCTCTCAAAGGGAAGTAACTTCAATAAAACATCCTCGTCTCCACCGGCTCCACTTGTGGTTATCTCTTACCTTTACTTGTGCAAGCTTTTGTTGTGTTTCGTAGCTTGCTTGCTTGTGTGCTTATTATTGTTGCATCATATAGGTTGCTGAAAGGATCGATATGGTTGACTAGAGGGGGGGTGAATAGGCAACTAACAATTTTTAGCTTTTCTTAACCACTTTAAATTAAGCGTCAAAGTAAGTTGTCTAGATAAATTACTAAGATGTCAACTAGTAGGAAGTAAAGATAACAACCTCACAAGCAAGCTATATAAGATAAACAAGTAAAGCTTGCATAAGTAAAGGTAAGAAATAACCACAAGTGGAACCGGTGAAGACGAGGATGTGTTGCCGAAGTTCCTTCCCTTTGAGGCGAAGTACGTCTCCGTTGGAGCGGTGTGGAGGCACAATGCTCCCCAAGAAGCCACTAGGGCCACCGTATTCTCCTCACGCCCTCACACAATGCAAGGTGCCGTGATTCCACTAGTGGTGCCCTTGAAGGCGGCAACCGAACCTTTACAAACAAGGTTGGGGCTATCTCCACAACTGAATTGGAGGCTCCCAATGACACCACGAAGCTTCACCACAACGGAATATGGCTTCGAGGTGACCTCAACTGTCTAGGGTGCTCAAACACCCAAGAGTAACAAGATCCGCAAGGATTAGTGGGGGAATCAAATATCTCTTGGTGGAAGTGTAGATCGATGCCTCCTCAAGATCTCCCGAGGAAATCAACAAGTTTGATTGGCTAGGGAGAGAGATCGGGCGGAAATGGGGCTTGGAGCAACAATGGAGCTTTGGGGTGGAAGAGGTAAGTCTTCTTGGAGAAGAAGACTCCCTATATATAGTGGGAGAACAAATCCTACTGTTATCCCACATTTCTGCCCGCAGAGCGCCGTACTACCGCACGTAAGTTGCGGTACTACCGCTTGGCCAGCGGTACTACCGCTCCGGGTGCGGTACTACCGCTGTAGCAGTACTAGCTAGAATGTACTCTGTTGCGAAGACATACGGGCGGTAGTACTGCCTGAGCGGTACTACCGCTCGCCCTTGCGGTACTACCGCAAGGCAGAGACAAGCAGGCTGAGGACAAGCACGGATGAAATAAAATACATCCATAGCTACATCCGCTGAAATACAGTAGTAGCAAAACATGGCACGGTACTACCGCTTGACCCAAGCGGTACTACCGCGTAGGATGCAGAAGTAAAAAATTACTTCAGCACCTACTACCGTACTTGGTGCAGTGCCGGGCCAGATACACGGTACTACCGTCCTAGAGACGCGGTACTATCGCTGGTGCGGCACTATCGTGGCCAGATGCGGTACTACCGTGTGGCTGTGTGGTACTACCGCTTATATGAGCGGTACTACCGCTTGCCAAGCAGATGTACAAGTAGGAAGCCATGGTTTGCATATACGAGAAGAAACGGCTGGAGCTCCAGAGAAGCAAAGGAAAGGAGGTGCAAGAGTAAGATGTGTACGTGTTAATTCCACCCAAACCTTTTCGAAGCGCACCCCCTCTTAATAGTACGGCTTTCCTATTACTCAAAGCCACCGAAAGGGAGCAAAATGGAAACACCGTCTTCCATCGAATCCGAGGGGCAAACAATCGTCTTGTGCCTAGGTGAGATATACCTGAAAGAGCTTAGAGCACACGATTAGTCCGCAAATGCATTGTCATCAATCACCAAAACTACTTAGGGAGAAATATGCCCTTACAATCTCCCCCTTTTTGGTGGATTGATGACAATACGGGATTTGCACAAGGATATATAAGAAAGTATGCAATCCTAATAAACGCTAGAATATAGGTAAGCTCCCCCTAGATGTGTGCATACAAGAGAGAGTGCTTTGGACTGCACAACACACATACTAGGATCAATGCTCCCCCTATATTCTACAGATAATATACTCCTTGCATATAAAGAATAAGAGTCTACGGACAGTAGTAAGGAGGATATGGTGAGCACAAAAACAAGGAAAAGTAAACTAACTGCTCACGACATAATAGTAGAGACATAACAACGAGTTTAACGGTAGAGGAGCATATGTCTTACACCATACGATAGTCTCACGCACACGACACAAAAGCAAACAAGCAAATAGAGTTCGACCAATGAAAAACACAAAGAAAAGGCACAAGACGCAAATCCCACTCTCTCCCCCTTTGGCATCGAGACACCACAAAGGGAAAGAGGACACTAGGAGAGGTGGTAGCCCTGGCAGAAGATCTTAGTCATCATGCTCTCCATCGGACTCCTGCTGCTCCTCCTACTGCTCCTCGTCAGACTCAGGCCACTTGTACCTATGTTGGGCCATCCATGCTGCCTCAGGGGTGATGTTGTCCTCGGATCCGTTGGACACATTCTCACCGAAGATCCTCATGATCTTCTTGTCACGCTGGCGAGACTCCTTGTGAGTGACATGAGCCCTGTACTGACCTTGAGCTTGCATGCAGAAAAGGGCCTTCATCTTCTTCTTCAGCTTCTTAGCCCAAGAGGGCTCAGATGAGGGAGGAGCATATCCTCCAGGACTCTCCTCAGCTGGCTCCTCCACAGGCTCCTCGTCAGTACCCATCTGAGCTGCAGCAGCTTGTGCACGAGTGGTAGTGTTGGCCCATCGAGTCTTGATGCGAAGACGAATGGGGTCATGATGGATACACTCTGCCTCAAACTCCTCATCAGGGTAAAGCTTCTCCCAAGTCTTGGAGATGAGCAGAAACAGGAACGGACCATAGATGGGCACCTAGATGGGCACCTTGCGAGTGTAGATCGCAAAGCGAAGCTCACATCACATGATATGGGAAATGTCAAGTGGTGGAGACTGAGCTGTGCGAGTCGCCTCACACATCAGCAGCATATCAACGAGGTAGGAGTGAATCTTGTCCTTGTCCCCAACTTGAGGAAACAGGGTGTTGCGGAAGATCCTATGCATGATGTCCAAAAAGGGGTTCAACACCCATGTCTTCTTGCCACTCGCAAGAGTCTTCTCCACATAGAACGGTAACAGTTGGTCTTTGTTGGCAGCTTTTGGATTGGCATGAGGCCGTGCTCCAATTGGGTTGTGGAGTCCCTCGTCAGCAATCTGAATAAGATCCATGAATTCCTTCCAAGTCGCAGTCATCTTGTGACCATTTGTCATCCAAGTCATTGGGCGATCTTCCTTGGTGTGAAAGTGGACCGAAGCATAAAACTGAGCAATGATTTCTGGGTCAAAATCATTCTGAAAGGTCATGAAGTGCTCAATCCCAAACTACTCTACCAGATCCAGAGCCTCGGCAAAGTAGGCCAGGTTATCGGCCCTCCGCATGTGGGCCATGTCCACCCAATGAGCATCCACATACAGGTTGTGCTTGCTCTTGAGCACCTCTGTGTAGATGCGATAATGTTGCTTGGTCCAGAAAAGTTCATCCCCATGAAACTGAGCCCGGGGTTCTCCATAAGGATTGAGCTTCCTCCGTGCCATGAACTCATTAGCTGGCATTTCTTCCATAGTCATAGATGATTCCTTTTGCTTGTTGGCGGCGGTCTTGAACTTGCGTTGGGGATTGGAGCCCTCTGGCACATCACTGGAGTTGCGCGGACGCTTGGACCCAGTGTCACGGACGGGATTGGTACGACGAACATCGGAACCGGAGCCACCACCTAAGACACAAACACAAGAACACGACGAAAACACAAAGAGAATCAATGCAAAAGCCACAAAAAGCACATGAAACGAGTAGAAAGGGTAATATGTAAGTGCTACGAAGGAACTATGATACAAGCGGTAGTACTGCCTGACGGACGCGGAAGTAAAAAATTAGTACCGCTTAGTGAGCGGTAGTACCGCTTAAGGGAAGAGGTAGTACCGCACAGTATGCGGTAGTAAAAGTTTACTTCCGCAACCGAGTACGGAAGTAAAAGTACTGCTTAGTGAGAGGTAGTACATCTTAAGGATGCGGTAGTACCGCACAGTATGCGGTAGTAAAAGTTTACTTCCGCGACCGAATACGGAAGTAAAAAATTAGTACCGCTTAGGGAGCGGTAGTACCGCGTCTGGGTTGCGGTAGTACCGCTCAATATGCGGTAGTAAAGTTTTACTTCCGCACAGTTACGCGGCAGAGCGGTAGTACCGCGGTTAGCCAGCGGTAGTACCACTCGGGTCAGATCTGAAAATAACGGATCTAGACTAGAATGCGTAGATCGGAGAACGGTACTATAGCTGATCATACTAACTTGGTAGCAACATGCATACTAGCATTTCTAGTGCAAAAACACTCTCCTACATCCTAATCTTCCATGGATAAGAAACACGAAGAACGCTAGAACACCAAGCATCTCCCCAAACCCTAAAAACAACAACTAGGCAAAAAGAAGAGGGGATTTGGGGAGAAACCTTCATCCATGGCAAGAGGTCGAGGTGGGGAACGATCCCACCGGTTGGAATGCGAGGAGAGTGGCCGAGGGAGGAGATCCGGCGAGGTCCTCCAGCGGCGTTCTTGAGAGGGAGAGAGAGAGACGGTGTGGGGGTTAGGAGATGAATGGGTATGGGGGAGTTGGAACTCCCCCTGCCCGCTTATAACCCCCACCCGTTCGGATAAGTGCGGTAGTACCGCGGTCATCGCGGTAGTACTGCTCGGGTGGAAGTACCGCACGCCAAGCGGTAGTACCGCTCTACCAGCGGCAGTAAAAAAATACTGCCGTGCTGGACTTGCGGTAGTACCGACCGTAGACTCTTTTGCGGTAGTACCGTGACTGCGCACGGTAGTACCGCTCCTCCAAGAACTTGCACGTTTCGACAAGAGGCTTTAGGCAAAGTAGAGAAGAAAAACAAAGAAACACACACGCAAGGCAAAACACTACTCCAACGAGGAGGTCGGTGGCTGAGGCCACCTATGTTTGAGTTATTTGGTATGGAACCGCAAAGAACTATCCTTGGGCCCATGACCAATACTCGTCTTGAAGCACTTATACCATCTACTTATGGCAATTGACAAAGACTTGATCAATTTATGCATAATGGGGGAGGGATAGTTCACTGAGAGAACAATACTCCCCCTATGTCCATGCCTACATCTAGACAAGATAACTATATTGAGTGTGAGGAGTGTGTGCAAGGTCTCAAGTCACATTGCTCAAATCGATGATATTTAGCTCATGCCTTAACTCGCGAAATCTTGCTTCATCCAACGGCTTCGTGAAGATTTCTGCAAGGTTATCATGAGTGTTGACATAGTGAAGCTCGATCTCTCCTTGCCTTATATGATCCCGGATGAAGTGATACCGGGTCTCTATATGCTTCGTCTTGAAGCGTTGCACCGGGTTGAGAGAAATCTTGATGGAATTTTCATTGTCACACCAAAGAGGCACTTTGTCACAAGTGACACCGTAATCCTTTAAAGTTTGCCTCATCCATAAGAGTTGAGCACAACAACTGCCAGCCGCCACATACTCAGCTTCGGTGGACAAGAGAGACACACAGCTTTGCTTTTTGGAACACCAACTAACGAGAGAGCAACCAAGGAATTAGCACCCTCCGGAAGTGGACTTCCTATCCACTTTTTCTCCCGCCCAATCTGAATCAGAGAAACCTACAAGGTTGAAGTTTGCTCCTCTTGGGTACCATAAGCCAAAGTTTGGGGTATGAGCCAAATATCGAAAGATTCGCTTGACTGCCACAAAGTGACTTTCCTTAGGTGAGGCTTGAAACCGTGCAAAGATTTCCACAATCAACATAATATCTGGTCTAGATGCACAAAGGTAAAGCAAGGACCCAATCATAGAACGATATACCTTTTGATCCACCGCTTTATCATTGGGATCAATGTCAAGTTGGCACTTGGTTGGCATTGGAGTAGTAGCCGGCTTGACATCACTTAGATTGAACCTCTTGAGCATGTCTTGAGTATACTTGGATTGTTTGATGAAGATCCCTTCTCTTCTTTGCTTGATCTCAAACCCAAGGAAGTACTTCAACTCTCCCATCATGGACATCTCAAAGTGTGTGGTCATGAGTGTGGCGAACTCATCATTGAAAGCTTTGTTAGGAGAACCAAAGATAATATCATCAACATATAGTTGGCAGACAAACAACTCCCCTTTGACCTTCTTAGTAAAAAAGAGTGGGGTCGATTTTCCCAATTTCAAACCCACGATCTTGTAACAACTCGGTAAGATGCTCATACCACGCACGTGGGGCTTGTTTAAGGCCATAGAGTGCCTTATCGAGTTGGTACACATGATTGGGGAGCCTGGGATCCTCAAACCCTGGGGGTTGTTTAACATACACCAACTCATTAATAGGACCATTAAGAAATGCACTTTTCACATCCATTTGTTGCAACTTAAAGTTATGATGGGAAGCATAGGCAAGCAACAAACGAATAGATTCAAGGCGAGCAACGGGGGCAAAGGTTTCACCATAGTCGATACCCTCGACTTGGGAGTAGCCTTGATCCACCAGACGTGCCTTGTTGCGGATGACTATGCCATGAGCATCTTGCTTGTTCTTAAAGATCCACTTGGTTCCAATGACATTATGGTTCTCCTTTGGCCTTGGAACCAGACGCCACACTTTGTTACGCTCGAAGTTATGGAGTTCTTCATGCATGGCATTAAGCCAATCAGGGTCTTCGAGCGCCTCATAAACTTTTTGAGGTTCAACACTGGAGACAAAAGCTTGATGAGCACAATAGTTTGCTAATTGTCTACGAGTGCTTACCCCCCTTTTGATGCTTCCTAGGATATTCTCCATGTGATGTTCTCTGGAAGCAAGCCTCGAGGCAACTTTTGCAGCACGACGCTCCAATTGCTCTTCAAGAGATAACTGAGGAGCACTGAGTTGATCATCTTGAGCGCCGTCAGGAGCTAGATCTTGATCTTGAGCTTCCTCTTGACCTTGATCTTGCTCGGAGGAAAGAACTTGGCCTTATGCATCATTTGGTGGCTCCCCACCATCTTGTGATTGATCTTGCACTTGGCCTTGTTCGTTCGGTTGAGGGCCTTCACTTTGTTCTTCGAAAGCGTGTGGGTCTTGGGTTGGTGATGGTTCCACTTGAGTGGAACATTGTCCTTCTCCTTCGGCCACAAGGGGTTCCTCAATGGGTAGGATATATCCAACACCCATTCTTCTTATGGATTGAGGAGGAATTTCATCACCTACATCACAAGTACCACTTTGCTCCACTTGGGAGCCGTTATTTTCATCAAACTCTATGTTACTCGTCTCCTCAATGAGTCCATTGGACTTGTTGAGGACACGGTAAGCATGAGAGTTTGTAGCATAACCAACAAATATTCCCTCATGAGCTCTAGATTCAAATTTAGACAAGCGAACACCTTTCTTGAGGATGAAACACTTACACCCGAATACCCGGAAGTACTTGAGATTGGGCTTGTTACCTGTAAGAATCTCATATGGAGTCTTGTTCAAGCCTTTGCGGAGATAGAGTTGATTTGATGCATGGCATGCGGTGTTGATGGCTTCGGCCCAAAAGTTGTATGGAGATTTGAATTCCGCCATCATGGTCCTTGCCGCATCCATCAGAGTCCGGTTCTTTCTCTCCGCTACACCGTTTTGTTGAGGGGTATAGGGAGCTGCATATTGATGTTTGATCCCCTCATCACTAAGAAACTCATCCAAGGTGTAGTTCTTGAACTCGGTGCCGTTGTCACTTCTGATCATCAAAATCTTTGCTTCATGTTGTCGTTGAGCTTCATTTGCAAAGTTGACGACGGTTTGTTGGGTCTCACTCTTCTTCTTGAAGAAGTATACCCAGGTGTATCTTGAGTAATCATCCACAATCACTAAGTAGTACTTTCTACCCCCAAGACTATCAAAAGATGGAGGCCCAAAGAGGTCCATGTGAAGGAGCTCTAGGGGTCTTTTTGAATAGATGATAGTCATGGGAGGGTGAGCCGTCTCATGTAACTTTCCTTCAATGCAAGCCCTGCAAGCACGATCTTTGGCAAAGCTAACATTTGTTAGTCCACGGACATGGTCCCCCTTGAGAAGACTTTGCAAAGATCTCATATTGACATGGGTCAAACGGCGATGCCAAAGCCATCCCACATCAACTTTAGCCATTAGGCATGCCGCGATCTTAGTGGGTTGCTTCGAGAAGTTAACCACATAAAGACCGTTCTCGACATGCCCAACATAGGCTACTTTAAGAGTCTTGCTCCACAAGAGGGCCACGGTATCAATATCAAAGAATGTAGCAAAGCCCATGAGTGCAAGTTGGCGAACAGAAAGTAAATTGTATGCAAGGGACTCAACAAGCATGACTTTCTCGATCGTGAGATCATGAGAGACAACAACCTTGCCAAGCCCCAATACCTTAGAAGATGAAGCATCACCCCATTCGACGTTGGTGGCCATAGATGAACCTAGATGCATGTCCACCACCAAGTCTTTGCTTCCGGTCATATGATTTGTGGCTCCACTATCGAGCAACCATGATCCCCCACCGGAAGCAAACTCCTACAAGAGATCAATGCTTGGATTTAGGTACCCATTTGGTAATGGGTCCTTTGAGGTTAGTAACAAGGGTCTTAGGAACCCAAATGGACCATTCAATGTACTCATAAGAAGAACCAACAAATTTAGCAAACACATGACCATCACTAGCACGACATAAAACATATGAAGGATTAAAGTCGCCGGCCATGTTTGATGGTATGGTGGAGTTTTTCTTGACACCACCACCTTTCTCCGTTTTCTTCTTCTTTGATGCACCCTCTCCTTCTTTCACAAAAGTTTGTCGGAGAGGGGGTGGTAGCTTGATCTTGTCATTCTTCTTTTTCTTGGGCTTAGGAACAAACCAAATTCCTTCCTTTGCCACAACCTCCTTTTGATTGCTCAAAAGATTGTTGAGGTTCTTCTCACCTTGTATGCATGTCACAAGGCCTTTCTCAAGTTGCTTCTTCAACTTGGCATTTTCTTCAACAAGATGCACATGCTCGCAACAAGGGTTAGTAACATTTCCATTATCAATTAATACCATGCGAGGAAAGATAGCCTTTTCCTTTGTTAGCAAGACTTGGAGTTGATCATGAGACTCCTTGCGAGAAGCATGCATACCTTTCAAGGCCTTGTGAGCCTTGTCGAGTATGACAAACTCTTCCTTGAGTTTAGCATGGTCAACCTCAAGTTTTGCCTTCTCGGAATTAAGCATACGAGAGACAACTAAAGCATGATCAAGATCTTTCTTTAATTTAGCATGATCATCGTTGTGTGACTCCTCAAGAGCCAAACGAAGACCACGCTCTTCCTCTAGGGTGTTAGAGAGATCCGATATCTCATCGGCATAGTCTCGACTATGTCCTTCCATTTTAGTAATGGTCTCCTCGTGAGCCTCGATCATGTCATTGGCCTCACCGAGTTGTTCCAAGAGAGCAACAAAGTGCTTCTTGGGATTGCCCTTAAGTTTGTTCATGAACACCTCAAATTCATTTTCTCCCTCCTTAGTTCCCTCACTCTCATCAATACAATCCGTCAATGAAGGATTAGAAGTGATGGCGGTATTGATGTTTGGGGTTACCTTGTTGGAGGCCTTGGCCATGAGACACTTGGCGGTGATGTTCTCATTAGGCGAGTTGAAGAGAGATGAGCGCGGAGTAGTAGCAATAGCAATTGTGTCCATGGTGACCACCTCATCATCTTCATCATTATCATCATCCTCAACATATTCTTATTGGGCCACCAACCCTTTAGGAGGGGTCTTCTTGTTGAAGTTGTTCTTGTTGGGATAAGACTTGGCCTTGTCCTTCCGGATAAGCTTGCCTCCAAAGTCCTCTATTTTCTCATATGGGCAATCAACAACAAAGTGGCTAACATTTCCACAATTGAAGCAAGTCCTCACTCGTTGCTTGCCCTTGTTGCCACTTGAGTTATTCTTGTTGAAGTTGGGTCTTGTGTTCTTCTTGTTGCCCCAAAATTGCCGTGAAGCAAGAGCCATGTGCTCATGATAGGCATATTTGGTTTCCTCGGGGCAACTCTCATCATCATCCTCCGCCTCCTCTTCTTCCACACAAGCCTTGGCCTTCAAGGCAAGGTTAGGCTTCTTCGATCGTTGAGCTCTTAAGACCGCATTGTCGGCGGTCATGTCCAAGATCCTCATGGCAATGAACTCATCCAACACTTCATTTGATGACAAGTGGTGAAAGTCCGGTCTTTGACGGATGACAGAGGACATGGCCTTATGATAGGGCATCATGGCCTTGAGGAACTTGCGCTTGATCCAATTGTCATCCGTGTCCTTACTCCCATGATCTCGAAGCGAGACCGCAAGAGTGGTTAATCTCCGATAAAGTTCACGAGGATCTTCTTCTTCGATCATAGCAAACTCATCGGCTTCATCTTGCACAACTTCATAGTTAGAGCGTTGAATGCTAGCGCTCCCCTTGTACATAGTGCCAACATGCTCCCAAGCTTCCTCGGCCATAGTGAAGGGTCGAAGATGTGCAATGTCTTCTGGAGGAATAGCATCTTGAAGTATGCAAAGAACAGACTCGTTGAATTGATGATCCGCAGTTTCTCTCGGAGTCATGTTGTCGGGATCACGCGGATAAAAACCTTGCTCAATGATTCTCCAAAGATTAGTAGAGCAATGATTTATATGACGTTTGAAGCGAAACACCCAAGTAGCAAAATCAGATTTTTTTATAAACTTGGGAGGAGGCCCAACGGAATTTAAATGCGGTGTGGGAACGGGTCCTCCATAGTGAGTAGGAGGAGCGGAGTGGGCAAAGATCCCACTCCCGTTCTTAGTAACCGGGGCTTGTTCACTACTAGCTTCTCCCTTGTCGGGATTAGCCTCCGACACGTTGGTAGCGGGACGAACCACTTCCAACGGTGTGGTCGATAATTTAATCCCTTCAAGCAAATCTTTAAACATGCCTTTGACCTCGGTCGCTAGTGATTCTTTCAATGTGGTCATAGCCACATTAAACTCCTCACGAGATACCGAGGCTCCCCCATCGGACGTAGGCAAGGACGGAGTTCCACCGGAATGTCCCTCTGTCTCGACTACGTTGTCACCCATACTCTTTGGACGGTAAAGTCCTTAAAAAGAGACGAGGTTTTGATACCAATTGAAAGGATCGATATGGTTGACTAGAGGGGGGGTGAATAGGCAACTAACAATTTTTAGCTTTTCTTAACCACTTTAAATTAAGCGTCAAAGTAAGTTGTCTAGATAAATTACTAAGATGTCAACTAGTAGGAAGTAAAGATAACAATCTCACAAGCAAGCTATATAAGATAAACAAGTAAAGCTTGCATAAGTAAAGGTAAGAAATAACCACAAGTGGAACCGGTGAAGACGAGGATGTGTTGCCGAAGTTCCTTCCCTTTGAGGGGAAGTACGTCTCCGTTGGAGCGGTGTGGAGGCACAATGCTCCCCAAGAAGCCACTAGGGCCACCGTATTCTCCTCACGCCCTCACACAATGCAAGGTGCCGTGATTCCACTAGTGGTGCCCTTGAAGGCGGCAACCGAACCTTTACAAACAAGGTTGGGGCTATCTCCACAACCGAATTGGAGGCTCCCAACGACACCACGAAGCTTCACCACAATGGAATATGGCTTCGAGGTAACCTCAACCGTCTAGGGTGCTCAAACACCCAAGAGTAACAAGATCCGCAAGGATTAGTGGGGGGGATCAAATATCTCTTGGTGGAAGTGTAGATCGATGCCTCCTCAAGCTCTCCAGAGGAAATCAACAAGTTTGATTGGCTAGGGAGAGAGATCGGGCGGAAATGGAGCTTGGAGCAACAATGGAGCTTTGGGGTGGAAGAGGTAAGTCTTCTTGGAGAAGAAGACTCCCTATATATAGTGGGAGAACAAATCTAACCGTTATCCCACATTTCTGCCCGCAGAGCGCGGTACTACCGCACGTAAGTTGCGGTACTACCGCTTGGCCAGTGGTACTACTGCTCCGGGTGCGGTACTACCGCTGTAGCAGTACTAGCCAGAATGTACTCTGTTGTGAAGACATACGGGCGGTAGTACTGCCTGAGCGGTACTAGCGCTCGCCCTTGCGGTACTACCGCAAGGCAAAGACAAGCAGGCTGAGGACAAGCACGGATGAAATAAAATACATCCGTAGCTGCATCCGCAGAAATACGGTAGTAGCAAAACACGGCATGGTACTACCGCTTGACCCAAGCGGTACTACTGCGTAGGATGCGGAAGTAAAAAATTACTTCCGCACCTACTACCATACTTGGTGCAATGCCGGGCCAGATACACGGTACTACCGTCCTAGAGACGCGGTACTACCGCTGGTGCGGTACTACCGTGGCCAGATGCGGTACTACCGTGTGGCTGTGCGGTACTACCGCTTATATGAGTGGTACTACCGATTGCCAGGCAGATGTACAAGTAGGAAGCCATGGTTTGCATATACGAGAAGAAACGGCCGGAGCTCCAGAGAAGCAAAGGAAAGGTGGTGCGAGAGTAAGATGTGTACGTGTTAATTCCACCCAAACCTTTCCGAAGCGGACCCCGTCTTAATAGTACGGCTTTCCTATTACTCAAAGCCACCGAAAGGGATCAAAAAGGAAACACCGTCTTCCATCGAATCCGAGGGGCAAACAATCATCTTGTGCCTAGGTGAGATATACCTGAAAGAGCTTAGAGCACATGATTAGTCCACAAATGCATTGTCATCAATCACCAAAACTACTTAGGGAGAAATATGCCCTTATAGTTGCCCACCTAGTTGCATATCTAGACAACCTATATTGTTGCTAAGTTTAATTTGGTTAAGAAAATCTAAAAATTGTTAGTTGCCTATTCACCCCCCCCTCTAGTCAACCATATCGATCCTTTCACTTGCGGTACTACCGCAGGGCAGGGCTCTACTGGACTGGAAAAAGCACGGACTAAATAAATTACGTTTGTCTCTACTTCCGCTGAGTTCAGGAATGTGTGAAAATCCGGCACGGTACTACCGCTCACAGGAAGCTGTACTACCGTGTAGGGGCGGAAGTAAAAAAAATTTACTTCCACGCCTACTGTCATGTGCGCCAGCTTCTGGGCTGGAGGTAGCGGTACTATCGCTCGCTAGGCGCGGTACTACCGCAAGACCCTGCGGTACTACCGCGGGCCACTATGGCACTACTGCTCTTCTGAGCAGTACTACCGCATGCCCCAGACGTTATAACACTTGGCAACCTTTATATTGCACAGACAAGGATAAACGGATGGTGCTCCATCGAAGCAAAGGAAAGGTGGTGGAAATGAACATATGTGTATGTGTTGATTCTACCCTAACCTTTCCGACGGACCCCCTCTTAATAGTACGGCTTTCCTACGACTCAAATCCACCGAAAAGAAGCATAGAGAACCGCCGTCTTAGATAGGCTCTGAGGGGCACCGAATCGTCTTGTGCCTAGACATGAGATATCTGAAATGCTCAACGCACACGATTAGTCCGCAAAAGCATTGTCATCAATCACCAAAACCACATAGGAAGAAATATGCCCTTACACTGCGTGAAGAAGCGATCCACCCGATCGATGAGCTGGTAAAGAACCTCCAGCCCCAACGTGTTCCATGATGACGACATCTGAAAGAACATGCGGTGCCCCCATGTTTGGTTTTGGTAATTGATGACAATCTCTATGGACTAATGGTTTCCTTGAGTTATATTTGAAGGGTTTGTCCATAGGCTTTTCTTGGAGTCCATGTGTTGGTTTCAAGGAGAGTTTGTGATGACCAAGGTGCTATTAAGGGATTGTCCAAAGATTGGTCATGTGAGTGTTGAGCTTATTGAAAGCATGTCTTGAAGAAGAAGAGTGTGTTATCATTCATGTTTACCTTCAAGACATCATTCGAATGAACAGAGTTGGAAAGATTCAAGGTTGATCAAGACTAAGTGAAGGAGTGAATCAAGTTGATCAACACACAAAGCGTAGAAGATGTACCGAGAGGGATCAAGTGATCCCATGGTATGGTAAGCATTGTCAATTACGCTTTGTGTACTAACCCATGGTCTTCGTGAGAGTTCTTTGTGGGGTTAGGTTGCTATGTGCAAGTTCAAGTGATGCATCAGGAGGATATCAAGTGCTTGAAGCTTGCCATCCATTGTGGTGACAATGGACTTGTGAAGATATGTCGAAGAGTGGCCCACCCATAGTGGAGTATGGGGGAGCAATCAACTAGTCTTCACCGAGCCAACGCAATCAAGAAAGGTGGTCCAACTTGAGGAAGTCAAGATCGTCTACATCTAGCTCAAGTGGACTTTGTGCAAGGCAAAGGTTTGCCCTTGATAGGTTTTCTATTTTACCGGTCTCATGGTGGTAGTTGAGAGACCGGGTTATAGGATCGATTGTCGTACTATCAAGGGAGCCTCTCAATGAGTAGCTTGATCGTATCGTTCGTAGAGAGCTCAAACCATTGCATGATTGCATCATCTTTATTGGTTCTTGTATGGTTCTTTTCCTTGTGAGATTTGGAGCTTATTGTCCTTTTCATGACAAGCTTGAGTTCATCGAAAACGGAGTTCACATGCTTCTTCTATTGCGTTTTCGGTATTGGATGTTTTACCGGTCTCTTTCGAGGAAGGGTTCTCACCATTTTCTTATGGGCATTTTTTCATTTTCTTCTTATTGTTATTTCTATCAAGATTGTGTTAGGCCATGTCATTAGCTTTCCAACAAACTTGGTTTCGTTGAATTCGGAGTCCGTTTGCAAAAGTTATGTCAGTTTTCGTGTCCCCAGAAGGGCTGTAGCGGTACTACCGCAAATTGGAGCGGTACTACCGCTTGGAGGGGATGTAATTTTTTACTTCCGTGGCTACTTCTGCTCTGGACCAAAAACTCGTCACAAGTCCAGCGGTGGTAGGCACGGACGTAATTTTTTAGTACCGCTCTCAAGCAGTAGTACCGCTACCCCTTAGCAGTAGTACCGCTACCCCTAGCGGTAGTACCGTGAGGTCAAGCGGTACTACCGCTCCGACGGTTCTTCTGGCCTTTTTGCCTCCTCACTGTTGTGTTTCAAAGGGCTACTACCGCCCTAGCGGTAGTACCGCTCCTTGGAGCGGTAGTACCGCTCGGTGCGGGCTGTGAGCATACGGTTGGATTTTTCCCCACCTATAAAAGGGGGTCTTCTTCCCCAATGAACCTTATCCTTTGAGCTCATGTTCTTCCCCCATTCTTGACCTTCTTTGAGCTTGCTATCTCTCAATCCCTCCATGGATTCTTGCTAGTTTTGGGGGGGGGAGGAGATCTAGATCCACATTTCCACCAATCACTTTCTCCTCTAGGTGAGGGGAACCCATTGGATCTAGATCTTGGAGTTCTTGGTGTTCTCCTTCTTGTTCTTCCTCTCATTTCCTCCCTAGCATTCGTTGCTTCGGTGGGATTTGGGAGAGAATGACTTGGGCACTCCGTGTGCCCTTGCCATTGCATTTGGTGCATCGGTTTGAGTTCTCCATGGTGATACTTGGAAATTACAAGTTGAGAAGCTTGTTAGTCTTGGGTGCTTGGTACCCTTGAGCTTGTTCTTCGTGGGTGCTTGGGCGCCCTAGACGGTTGAGTTCACCTCGGAGCCATATTCCATTGTGGTGAAGCTTCGTGGTGTCGTTGGGGAGATAGCCCCAACCTTGTGGTGTTCGGAGCTCAATCATTGTGGTGTAAAGCTCCGGGCGAGCGTCGGGGTCTCCAATTAGGTTGTAGAGATCGCCACGAGCAGTTTTACGGGTTCCGGTGACCGCCCCCAAGGTTGCCAAAGTGTACGGGTTCGGTGACCGCCCCCAAGGGTTGCCATTTGTACGGGTTCAGTGACCGCGCTCAAGGGTCCCTTCGTGGAATCACGGCATCTTGCATTGTACGAGGGCGTGAGGAGATTACAGTGGCCCTAGTGGCTTCTTGGGGAGCATTGTGCCTCCACACCG
Organism: Secale cereale; assembly: GCA_902687465.1. Classification (NCBI taxonomy): domain Eukaryota; kingdom Viridiplantae; phylum Streptophyta; class Magnoliopsida; order Poales; family Poaceae; genus Secale; species Secale cereale. Next base: position 677,837,171 of record LR738711.1, read on the forward strand.
CTCCAAACGGAGATTAGCATCCGCAAGGGTGTGAACTTCGGGATACATCGTCCTCTCCACGTGCCTCGGTTATCTCTTACCCGAGCCCTTTACTTATGGACTTTACTTTGTGATAGCCATATCGTTTCTTGTCATATATCTTGCTATCACCTAGTTGTTTATCTTGCTTAGCATAAGTTGTTGGTGCACATAGGTGAGCCTAGTTGTTGTAGGTTTTGTGCTTGACAAATTAACCGCTAGGTTTATTCCGCATTAGTTCAAGCCTAAACCGTAATTATTTTAAAGCGCCTATTCACCCCCCCCCCCTCTAGGCGACATCCACGATCTTTCAATTGGTATCAGAGCCTCGTCTCTCTTTATAGGGCTTAACCTCTTAGAGAGTAAGGATGTCGACTGGGGGCTTAGGATTCTCTGACACTCTTTGTTTCGATGGCACAAATTTTGATGTTTGGGTAATTCGCATGCTTAATCTCTTTAGGGTCATGGACCCAAATTTAGAGCGAATTGTAGATATGGGTTTTTCTCCTCCAAAGGATCCACAAAGATTATCTTTAGAGGATGAGAAAAACTCTTATCTCAATGCTCAAGCTTCTAATGTGCTTTTTGATGCTTTGAGAAATGTAGTTATATTTCAACTCATGTCGTTCCGGGATGCTCATGAGTTGTGGACAAAGCTTCAAGATAAGTATGGTGTGTCCAAGAATTGTGGGAATGATTATTCTCCCTCCACCTCCGGACGTGTTGTCTTCCCAACTTCTTCTACTTCACCTACATGTGGTTTGCCACAAGGGGAAACCCAACACCCCATGGAACAAGACGTAGTCTTGAATGGTGCTTCAAGGGATCCTACATCATCATCTATTGCATTTTGCCTTATGGCTAAGGCTTCAAAGGTATCTCCCACTTTGAATCCCAATATATCTTGTGATGATAGTGATGATGGCAATGATGATGATGTTGAAAGTGATGAAGAGAATGATAATGTTGCCTCCTTAAAAATTAAGGGGGAAATGATTTTTAAAGCTCTTCATAAGAATAAAATTGCTCGTTCCAACTTCATGGAAATCATGTCTATTGCCATTGAGGGCAAGAAATATATAGAGGAGTTGGAATCTCATCTAGAGGACCATGAGGTCACCATTGAGAAAATGGAAGGTCATGAGCGTGATTACGCTAATGAGATCGCCGACCTCTCGCAAGCTCTTTAACTTGAACAAACCACCAAGGAAACTCTTGAGGAGACTTTTTCTCTAGAACTATCTGGAATAAAGGAATCATGTGATAGAGCTTTTGAGGTGGCTAATAATTTTGAAACGAAAAATGAGAAGCTTGAAGTTGTGCATGCTAAACTCCTTGAGGATTTTGAGCACCTAAAAAATGGCTCAAGGGTTATTAAGGGTGAGCTCATCAAGCTCACCGAGTCTCATGCTCAACTTATGTGACACCCGAAGACCGACGTCCCAGAAGATTCCAGAAGATTCCAGATGTTCCGGGTTGCCCGTGTCTCCTTTTGTGCTTGTGTTATTTATTTTTGCATTGCATCATGTCATCATGCCATCATATCATTAATTTTTGCAACTAAATAAATCGTGTGGACCTTCGGTCCATTTAAATCGAGGGAAGAATGTCTTCTCTTTAAAACATATAAAAGCCTCTCAATATTTAGGGAGCGATATTTATTAATTATTCCATTGCTTCGGAATCACCGTAACACACTTGCATAATTTCCCCATGTCTTTTCACTTCGAGCTTCTCCTTCAAAACCTTGCCAATATTCTTTTCCTATTTATCGAGGCTCCTCCAAAAGTCTAGACTCCTTTTAAACTCCTTGAGGCAAGCTATTTGTTTTAGTTTGCACTTCCCTTTTGTTGGAACTATTTTTGTTGGGTTGGTAATAACCCGTAAAGCCTTACAAAAATGTCCCATCTTTTATTTTCTGTTCTTTGCCTCTTTTCTTTTTATTTTGGCTCTCTCCTTAATTGTCTTTTCTGCTAAGAAGTAAAAAAAAAAGGCTAGGCTGCAGGGCCAGCCGCACCTGCTCTTCTTCCCTTCCAGCCTTTGGCCCTCCAGCCTCCTTCCCCTTCTCCCTAAGGCCCATCCCTCTTGGCCTGCTAGGCCCGCAGCTTCCCCTAACCCTAGCGCAGCTCTTCCCGACCGCAGCCTCTCATCGCTCCCTCTCGATTCCCCCTGTCCGCCGCACTCCTCCCTTTCCCCTCCCCTCGATCTCCCCTTCGCTCTGCCTCCGCTTCCTTTGCTCTGCCTCTGCCCGAAAGACCCCGTCGCCCCGAGCCCCAATCGCCTCGCCCGACCGCACCCCGACTCCTCGCACTTCCTCTTCGGCCGAGCGCCCTCTCCCTCTGCGCCTGGCGCCCCAAGCCGCCGCCCCACGTCGAGGCCGCCCTCGCCGCTCGAAATGCCGGACGACCAGCCCGCGTCGTCAGGTCGCTCGAGGTCGAGGCCCCATCCGTCCCTGCCTCATTCGCCAGGCGCGAGCACCTCTGCATCGGCCGAGCCCCGCGGCTCCCCTCTCCAGCCCCGCGAGCGGCCCGGACCAGCCTGAGCGCCTCACCGCTCCGGCCCCTGCCCCGCGAGCGCCCGTCCTCCTCTGTTCCAGAGCTCCAAGGCAGGCGCCGCCCTGCCTCCGTTCCCCTCGCACGGTGACGCGCACCTCCGCGCCAGGACCCGCGGCCAGGAGCGCCTCTCCGTCGCCCGAAGCCCCTCTGGCCGATCCCCAGCGCCGGGTCGGACCCCGCGCCGTGGCCTCTCCTCCAGGGCGCCGTCCCCTGCTGCCTCCTCTGCTGCCTCAAGCCGTGACCGAGGCTGTTTGTGTTGTGTTTTGTTTTGTTTTGTGTGCCTGTGCTGTAATTTTTTGACAGATGACCCGTGTACGACTACCGGCGACCCGACCAAGTACCTCTTCGAGACAAGTACCTCTACGTATACACCCGAACATCTACGGAAATGAGTACCCCTACGCTCGACGGCCCTCATGTACCACGACGACGACGTCCGTCAAGTCCGTCTACATGTACAACTACGAGCTCGAGAACGACTACATGAACGACTACTCGGAGACCCCAAGTACCACTACCGTCGCTCGACGACCGCGAGTACCACTACCGTCGCCCGAGTACAACTACCGCTACGAGAACGACTACCTTCGGTGAAGAAATGAGAACGTCTACTTCCTCTCCGAACGGAACATCTACTTCCACTACTACGGCTACTTCCTCTTCGGAAACGTGAACCACTACTTCCTCTACGACCCGCGAGAACGACTACTTCCGCTACTCCACTACGACCTCGAACCCCTCCGAGAATGATGGTTCCGAAGGTATAACCCCGAGACGTGACCCGTGTGATGCTTGTGTTGTATGAATGTTTCCCGTGTGTGCACCGTGTCCGTTTCGTCCCTTTTGTCATGTTCCTCGGTTGCCTCGTCGCCGACTCGTCACCGGGATCACCCCACCTCTTTTATCTCGTTTGACTCGCTCACACCATCTTACCTTTTGCACCGGTCTCTCAACGAGTTACCGGAACCGAGATGTTGCAGTTGCATCATTTTCGGATCGTTGCCGTGGCACCCTTTTCTTTCCACCACAGTGACAAATGCTTCTTATCATCTTAAGTCAACCTTTTAATAATTGCATAAACTTGATCATGTCATCCGCATCATGTTAACAACCTTTAAACGTGTGAATTGTTGTTGCTTTAATAATTATTAAACATGCTCATGGGGATTTTCCGGATATGTTGTTGTTATTTCCGGCCTCATTTAAAATGCCTTAATAGTGTAGTTTTATTATGCTTCACCTCTTGCCATGTTAATAACAATTAATCTTGTCTTGTAATTTAATGAGAGTCAACTAAATAATTAATTGTGGTGTTTTGTCAATATGCAACTCGTTGCATATCGAGCTCCACTTAACTTGTAGTGTTGTTTGTGCACTTTGTCATGCCATGCATAATTAAACCGGACATGCATCATATTTGGATGTGCATCGTATGCCATGTTTATGCTTGTGTGTTTACCGTGTTGTTTGTTTTCTTTCCGGTTGCTTCTCTTGTTAGCATCGGTTTCGTTCCGGAGTTGTGAGGATTCTCTCGTCTGTGTTGCTCCGTCTTCTTCGTGGATCCGTTCTTCTCCCTTGTGGAATTCCAGGCAAGATGACCGAACCCGGATACCATTACTATCTTTGCCTTTTGCTAGTAGTCTCGATCTATAGTTTTGCCTCGATGCCCATGTTCTTCTTGTCAGCCTCCTACTTGTAACCAATTGCCATGTTTAACCAACCTACCTATGCAAACCGTTGCTTGGCTAAGTACGCTTCGCTCAGCCCCTCTTATAGCATTGTTAGTTGCAGGTGAAGATTGAAGATGCTTGCTTCATGTTGAAGTTTGGTTGGGTTATATCACACTATATAAATGCTTAAAAATGAAATCATCTATATATTGGCAAGGGTGGAAGGCTAAGCCTTTTGCTTGGTGTTTTGTTCCACTCATGCCGTTAGGAACCGTATAAACCGGTGTTATGTTCCTTGATTATGCGTTCCTAACACGGTTGGGGTGTATGGGACCCCCTTGATAAACCGCTAAGTGCTAAGTCTTTTCCAGCAAGTCCCAACATTGGTACTATTTGCCTAATAACTAATAAAAACTTGCATGTGGACTAGCTATCCCTTTTTTTTAATTCAACCCCCCCGGGCCAGTGCTCCACATGAGTGTTGGTCCGAACTGGGCAACCTGCGGGGCCACCTCGAGGAAACTCAAGGTCTGGTAAAAACCCGTAGCTTGTCCCATCCGGTCGTGGCCTGAGACGAGATACGCGCGGCTACTATCAGGGTGTCGGCACGCCGGGAGGATTTGCTGGATTAGCCTTACCTTAGTTCGGTTTAACTTGAGCACGGGATTCCGAGAATACTCGGGTCTTCCCACCTATGGAGTTGCGACTCCGCGGATCGTGGGCTTGTGATGGGCCAAGTTGGAACACCCCTGCAGGGTTTGAACTTTCGAAAGCCGTGCCCGCGGTTATGTGGCAGATGGGAGCTTGTTAATTCCGATTGTAGATAACTTGACACAATGTTTCAATACACTACCCGCGTGTGTACCGTGACTGTCAATTTCCGAATAGGGATTCGGGAGTTGAACACGGTGGGGTTATGTTTGACCGGCTTTAGTTAGGATCACTTCGTGATCATCTTTCGACCGATGCTCTTCTCTTCTCGCTCTCTATTACGTAAGTTAGTGCTAGTTGCTGCTGCAGACTCTTGTTGTTCCTTCACCTCTCGTTCTTTCTTCAGCCTTGTCCTCACCCAAGGCTTGAATAGTCTTGTTACCCGGGAACGGGATTGCTGAGTCCTCTGTGGCTCACAGTTACTTCACCACACCAGATGCAGGTTCAGCCGAGTTTGATGCAGGAGCTGGTTCAAGTTCTTCACCGGGAGCTCGATGAAGAGCGTGGCCGTTTGTTTGTGATGTTTCGACGATCAGTAGTGGTTTCTACTAGGATTCGATCTAGGACCTGTGGCTTTTGTTGTTTTGGTATCTTTCTTTTGGATCTTCACCCGTAGTCGGGTTGTGATGTTTTGAATGATGATTGTTTATGTAATGTATTGTGTGAAGTGGCGAGTGTAAGCCAACTATCTCCTTTTGCAATTTAATCCCTCTTTTACATGAGTCGTGCAAAGATACCAAACTTGAGATCATTCTAGGATGGGCTTATACCTTTAAGTCGTGCCTCGACACGTAGGAGGTATAGTCCCATCCTGGGCATTACAAGTTGGTATCAGAGCCTTCTCCGACCTAGAAGCCCCCACTGATTGATCGAATCGTTGACGGTTGAGTCTAGGCACACACTGAAAACTTTTTGAGTCCTATATTATATCGGAGAGTAGGACTTCTTTGCTTCTCATCTCTTTTCTCTCTGCTGAGGACTCCTGACGATTACTCTTGCCTCTTCTTCTTTCAAAAATTGCACCAAAATTTTTTTTAGGATCCCGCGAGTATTCTGGGATTGTTTCGATGTTCTTGTGACAAGGATATTGTTCTCGATGCCTCGTGTTCCCGGGGAGTTGAGCTTCGGGGTATTGTTGTCACAAGCATATCGCGGCAGTACTAAATACTTAAGACGGCCGACATCGAAAATCTCTCCTATACGGCCAGTGGCAAGATAACCCCGACATCACCCAGTACTGGGGAGGTAGTTCGAGAGTATTGCCATAGCTTGTTATAGTGGATGCTTTTCGAAGGTCCGAGGTACACAGTTTCCGAGAAAGACTGGTTATGTGTTGAAGGATGGATACACCTGGATGTAGGTTTAGAGTTGATTGCGCGGTGCTTCCCGTGTATCCCCAACACCTGATCGCATAACTGGAAACTTTCGGAAATCTATAGGTGGGTTCATCTAGTAGTTCTAGGCATTCTTCCAACGGATGCTCGATATGAAGTTTGGGGTTCTACATTGAGTGAAGTGGTTTTATGGACTTGTTCTGATCGGGAGTTGCATCTTAAAGGGTCCTTGGCTATGCTGATCCGGGGATTGCAAAACCCTTTTGTAACATGTTCCATGAGCTTTCAGCACGAAGATGTCGAACGAAGCTCCTATCTTGCATTTGTTCTATCTGTTCCTTGTTCCTTTTTTTTACCTTTTGTTCTCCAAGTGGCTTCTCGTCAAGTTGATGTATCTACGGAATTCATTCGTTCAATTCTCTGTTCGGATGTTATTGTGAAGATTATGCTACACATCTATCCTTTGTTTTTGTTTTGATTCTGGTATTCGAGTTGCTTCGATGTCAAATGTTGATTCCATACCTTTCTTAATCGGTATTCTCATATTTCTATGGGAGTGTTAATTCTTCTTGATCATCAAGATCTTCATGTTAATTCTTTTTCAACCGGTGTGCCTTCTCTTCAAGTTATTCCATACAGACGCCGTTGAGAAATCTGACGAGTTGTCTGTTTCAATCATCCCAAGTTGTCCTTGTTTTCCCCACCCTCCCTCCCTTTTCTTTATGGAGCTGGAATTCTTAATCAAATATCCATTTTATTCTTGAGAGGTTTCTTCTTTCTTTTCCTTCAATGTTCTTATCCGGTGATTTATCGTGAAGATGCTCAAGAGCTTCAAGTTCATCATTCTTTTGTTCTCTAATTCTGTCGGTGGATGTAATTCAAGATTTCGGTGTTGATCTTATCCTTTTTCCTCATTTCACAATGCTTTCTTATTCCGGTGCACCAATTAATCATTCTCCTCTTGTTATTCATATCCGGAGTGTTGAAGATATATCAGAAGATTCATAATTTCATTCTTAATCCGTTCAAACTATTTTGAGATTGATATCTCATCCAAGCCATTTAATTCAACCGGTGCAATATCTCTTAAGCAATCTTTTCAACGGTGATTTCCTTGAGTGGGCCCTAACCCACAGGTCTTTTCCCAGGATCTTACCTGACTCTTCTATTTTTCTGGAGTATTCTGAAATTCTTTTCAAGTGTGACGTAAGAATGATTTACATCAGTCACATGCCTTCTCCAAGCTTGTTTTCAATTATTTCCATCTTTATCTCAACCTTCCTCTTGTCATTCGTCCGGAGTATCTCGAAATTCTTCATGGCATTTCTCGTCTTCATTCTCAGCATTTCAAGACTGGAGAAGTGTTTCTCTTAAATCTTGTCCCGTTCTCTTGAAGATTCGTGGTTCTAGCTTCATGCCATCCTCATTATTGTTTTGATTGTGAGGAATTCTTTTTATACCCATCCGAAGCATTTCATGAATTCTTTCTTTGTGTTCCTCCGAAGGCCATCATTTCGGAAGTTTCTTCGTTCTCAGTTTTCAACTTCGTCCTCCAATTATTCTTCATTGATGTCTCTTCGTTCGTCTCCCTATTCTTACGGTGGTTCATTCAAGTTTTTCTCTTCCGTTGTTATCGTTTTAATTCAATTGTTCTTTTTATAATCCTACCGGTGCTTCGTTGAAGAATTATCCGAGCTTGTGCTAGATCTCTCTTTAATTCCTTGCAACGAGAATAAGTAGTATGCCAAATCCTTTGATTGTCATCAATTTAATTGGTGAAGGAGATGCATAGCATAATTCTTATTCTTGTTCCTTCAGGTGATTTAATTCTTTTGTTTGGAGCTTGTTCATCATATCATATTCTCGGTTCTAAATTCTTTATCTTGTTTCCGGAGCTCCAAGTTATTTCAATTATATCATTTCAAAGCTCCATCTAATTCATCGCAGGCCTTGAATCTTATTCTTTTCATCTTTCACTTCTCATGTTTTCATTACCGGAGTTCTCATGGTGGTTCATCATCATTTAATTCATCCTTGAAGTTTTCATCAAGATTCTTGTTGGAGCTCAAGCATTCTTCTTCATGCATTTGAATTGCAATCCTTTCTACCTTATCTTTGAGATGGTGTTATGTCATTATTGACAATTCCTTCATGTTTCATGATTCACGAGTTATCAAGAATGAGATAAGTAAAACCATCATTTCTTTCTCTCTACGAGATACTTTCAACCCCTCATTTTTATCTCTTGGAGTAATCTTGGGTTGTATTTCACCTAAAGCTTTCCCTAAGGATTGTTGTATTGTGGTGCGTATAAATGACCCAAGTTCTTCATTTTTCATTCCGGCGAGATAAGTTTTTCATCTCCTTGTTGATATCAATCCAATCAATTGTTTTCCATTAGTGGCCGGTTGTCACCTCTTAATTTTGAGATGTTTTCCATAAGCCCACAACAAGAGCTTATTCTTTTCGTTGTTGATTTCCCAACAACTCCGTTCAACCCTTCTTCGTAAGGATGCTCTTTCAATTCATTTTGAGAGAAGCTGTCATTTTATTCTCCATTCATTCTTTCATTGGACTATATTCTATTCTTTCATTACAGAGGCATTGTGATGTTGCTCTCTTTAACCATCATCTCGTTTTTTATCGAGATCATATTCTCCCTTGCTTATCATTTAACCGGAGTGTTGTGTCCTTCCTTCTAGTTCTCTCATCTTATCAAGTTTTGCCTCTCTTCTTAACCGAAGTGATGTCTAAATCTTTCTTAACCCTTGTGCCATTCTTTTAATTGTTCTGGAGGCTGTGTGTTGTTGTTTTCAGCAAGTATCATTCCATCTTCTCTAGTTCATGTTCAATTCCTTCCATTTTCAGACGGAGTGCTGTCCTAATTCTGTCATTCTTATTCCTTGGCTATACCATTGCAGTTTTATATTCTTTTGGCTCGTAAGCTATCCTTTCATGTCTTTCAACCTTAAGGGTTCTCGTAATGCTCCTTGTTACTCTTTTCTAACGGAGTTTTCATATTCGTTCATCTCCGTTGTACTCTTCTTTCATCTTGTTCAACCTCTCAAGGTTCTTTGGTTTCACTCGTTTGTCGAAGAAGCAACTTTGTTTTACCTCTTCTTTTTCGTTTTCTATCCGGTGATATCTCTAGGATCTCGGGTCGAGATCCTCTGTTAGTGTGGGAGAGTTGTGACGCCCGAAGACCGACGTCCCAGAAGATTCCAGAAGGTTCCAGATGTTCTGGGTTGCCCGTGTGTCCTTTTGTGCTTGTGTTATTTATTTTTGCATTGCATCATGTCATCATGCCATCATCTCATTAATTTTTGCAACTAAATAAATCGTGTGGACCTTCGGTCCATTTAAATCGAGGGAAGAATGTCTTCTCTTTAAAACATATAAAAGCCTCTCAATATTTAGGGAGCTATATTTATTAATTATTACATTGCTTCGGAATCACCGTAACACACTTGCATAATTTCCCCATGTCTTTTCACTTCGAGCTTCTCCTTCAAAACCTTGCCAATATTCTTTTCCTATTTATCGAGGCTCCTCCAAAAGTCTAGACTCCTTTTAAACTCCTTGAGGCAAGCTATTTGTTTTAGTTTGCACTTCCCTTTTGTTGGAACTATTTTTGTTGGGTTGGTAATAACCCGTAAAGCCTTACAAAAATGTCCCATCTTTTATTTTCTGTTCTTTGCCTCTTTTCTTTTTATTTTGGCTCTCTCCTTAATTGTCTTTTCTGCTAAGAAGTAAAAAAAAAAGGCTAGGCTGCAGGGCCAGCCGCACCTGCTCTTCTTCCCTTCCAGCCTTTGGCCCTCCAGCCTCCTTCCCCTTCTCCCTAAGGCCCATCCCTCTTGGCCTGCTAGGCCCGCAGCTTCCCCTAACCCTAGCGCAGCTCTTCCCGACCGCAGCCTCTCATCGCTCCCTCTCGATTCCCCCTGTCCGCCGCACTCCTCCCTTTCCCCTCCCCTCGATCTCCCCTTCGCTCTGCCTCCGCTTCCTTCGCTCTGCCTCTGCCCGAAAGACCCCGTCGCCCCGAGCCCCAATCGCCTCGCCCGACCGCACCCCGACTCCTCGCATTTCCTCTTCGGCCGAGCGCCCTCTCCCTCTGCGCCTGGCGCCCCAAGCCGCCGCCCCACGTCGAGGCCGCCCTCGCCGCTCGAAACGCCGGACGACCAGCCCGCGTCGTCAGGTCGCTCGAGGTCGAGGCCCCATCCGTCCCTGCCTCGTTCGCCAGGCGCGAGCACCTCTGCATCGGCCGAGCCCCGCGGCTCCCCTCTCCAGCCCCGCGAGCGGCCCGGACCAGCCTGAGCGCCTCACCGCTCCGGCCCCTGCCCCGCGAGCGCCCGTCCTCCTCTGTTCCAGAGCTCCAAGGCAGGCGCCGCCCTGCCTCCGTTCCCCTCGCACGGTGACGCGCACCTCCGCGCCAGGACCCGCGGCCAGGAGCGCCTCTCCATCGCCCGAAGCCCCTCTGGCCGATCCCCAGCGCCGGGTCGGACCCCGCGCCGTGGCCTCTCCTCCAGGGCGCCGTCCCCTGCTGCCTCCTCTGCTGCCTCAAGCCGTGACCGAGGCTGTTTGTGTTGTGTTTTGTTTTGTTTTGTGTGCCTGTGCTGTAATTTTTTGACAGATGACCCGTGTACGACTACCGGCGACCCGACCAAGTACCTCTTCGAGACAAGTACCTCTACGTATACACCCGAACATCTACGGAAATGAGTACCCCTACGCTCGACGGCCCTCATGTACCACGACGACGACGTCCGTCAAGTCCGTCTACATGTACAACTACGAGCTCGAGAACGACTACATGAACGACTACTCGGAGACCCCAAGTACCACTACCGTCGCTCGACGACCGCGAGTACCACTACCGTCGCCCGAGTACAACTACCGCTACGAGAACGACTACCTTCGGTGAAGAAATGAGAACGTCTACTTCCTCTCCGAACGGAACATCTACTTCCACTACTACGGCTACTTCCTCTTCGGAAACGTGAACCACTACTTCCTCTACGACCCGCGAGAACGACTACTTCCGCTACTCCACTACGACCTCGAACCCCTCCGAGAATGATGGTTCCGAAGGTATAACCCCGAGACGTGACCCGTGTGATGCTTGTGTTGTATGAATGTTTCCCGTGTGTGCACCGTGTCCGTTTCGTCCCTTTTGTCATGTTCCTCGGTTGCCTCGTCGCCGACTCGTCACCGGGATCACCCCACCTCTTTTATCTCGTTTGACTCGCTCACACCATCTTACCTTTTGCACCGGTCTCTCAACGAGTTACCGGAACCGAGATGTTGCAGTTGCATCATTTTCGGATCGTTGCCGTGGCACCCTTTTCTTTCCACCACAGTGACAAATGCTTCTTATCATCTTAAGTCAACCTTTTAATAATTGCATAAACTTGATCATGTCATCCGCATCATGTTAACAACCTTTAAACGTGTGAATTGTTGTTGCTTTAATAATTATTAAACATGCTCATGGGGATTTTCCGGATATGTTGTTGTTATTTCCGGCCTCATTTAAAATGCCTTAATAGTGTAGTTTTATTATGCTTCACCTCTTGCCATGTTAATAACAATTAATCTTGTCTTGTAATTTAATGAGAGTCAACTAAATAATTAATTGTGGTGTTTTGTCAATATGCAACTCGTTGCATATCGAGCTCCACTTAACTTGTAGTGTTGTTTGTGCACTTTGTCATGCCATGCATAATTAAACCGGACATGCATCATATTTGGATGTGCATCGTATGCCATGTTTATGCTTGTGTGTTTACCGTGTTGTTTGTTTTCTTTCCGGTTGCTTCTCTTGTTAGCATCGGTTTCGTTCCGGAGTTGTGAGGATTCTCTCGTCTGTGTTGCTCCGTCTTCTTCGTGGATCCGTTCTTCTCCCTTGTGGAATTCCAGGCAAGATGACCGAACCCGGATACCATTACTATCTTTGCCTTTTGCTAGTAGTCTCGATCTATAGTTTTGCCTCGATGCCCATGTTCTTCTTGTCAGCCTCCTACTTGTAACCAATTGCCATGTTTAACCAACCTACCTATGCAAATCGTTGCTTGGCTAAGTACGCTTCGCTCAGCCCCTCTTATAGCATTGTTAGTTGCAGGTGAAGATTGAAGATGCTTGCTTCATGTTGAAGTTTGGTTGGGTTATATCACACTATATAAATGCTTAAAAATGAAATCATCTATATATTGGCAAGGGTGGAAGGCTAAGCCTTTTGCTTGGTGTTTTGTTCCACTCATGCCGTTAGGAACCGTATAAACCGGTGTTATGTTCCTTGATTATGCGTTCCTAACACAGTTGGGGTGTATGGGACCCCCTTGATAAACCGCTAAGTGCTAAGTCTTTTCCAGCAAGTCCCAACATTGGTACTATTTGCCTAATAACTAATAAAAACTTGCATGTGGACTAGCTATCCCTTTTTTTTTAATTCAACCCCCCCCCGGGCCAGTGCTCCACATGAGTGTTGGTCCGAACTGGGCAACCTGCGGGGCCACCTCGAGGAAACTCAAGGTCTGGTAAAAACCCGTAGCTTGTCCCATCCGGTCGTGGCCTGAGACGAGATACGCGCGGCTACTATCAGGGTGTCGGCACGCCGGGAGGATTTGCTGGATTAGCCTTACCTTAGTTCAGTTTAACTTGAGCACGGGATTACGAGAATACTCGGGTCTTCCCACCTATGGAGTTGCGACTCCGCGGATCGTGGGCTTGTGATGGGCCAAGTTGGAACACCCCTGCAGGGTTTGAACTTTCGAAAGCCGTACCCGCGGTTATGTGGCAGATGGGAGCTTGTTAATTCCGGTTGTAGATAACTTGACACAATGTTTCAATACACTACCCGCGTGTGTACCGTGACTGTCAATTTCCGAATAGGGATTCGGGAGTTGAACACGGTGGGGTTATGTTTGACCGGCTTTAGTTAGGATCACTTCGTGATCATCTTTCGACCGATGCTCTTCTCTTCTCGCTCTCTATTACGTAAGTTAGTGCTAGTTGCTGCTGCAGACTCTTGTTGTTCCTTCACCTCTCGTTCTTTCTTCAGCCTTGTCCTCACCCAAGGCTTGAATAGTCTTGTTACCCGGGAACGGGATTGCTGAGTCCTCTGTGGCTCACAGTTACTTCACCACACCAGATGCAGGTTCAGCCGAGTTTGATGCAGGAGCTGGTTCAAGTTCTTCACCGGGAGCTCGATGAAGAGCGTGGCCGTTTGTTTGTGATGTTTCGACGATCAGTAGTGGTTTCTACTAGGATTCGATCTAGGACCTGTGGCTTTTGTTGTTTTGGTATCTTTCTTTTGGATCTTCACCCGTAGTCGGGTTGTGATGTTTTGAATGATGATTGTTTATGTAATGTATTGTGTGAAGTGGCGAGTGTAAGCCAACTATCTCCTTTTGCAATTTAATCCCTCTTTTACATGAGTCATGCAAAGATACCAAACTTGAGATCATTCTAGGATGGGCTTATACCTTTAAGTCGTGCCTCGACACGTAGGAGGTATAGTCCCATCCTGGGCATTACAACTTAAAGTTTCATATTCTAAAGAGCTAACCAAGTTGCCTTCTCCTCTTGCTATTATTGATGATGCTTGTGCTACTAACTATATTTCTAGTGAAGCATCCATTTTGAAGGAGAATGTTGAGCTAAGGGCTCAACTTGAGTTGCTATCTAGTAATTATGGGAAATTGGAAGAACGTCATGTAAAGCTCACAAGCTCTCATGATGATCTTCTAGTATCCCATAATGTGCTAAAGATAGCTCACGATGCTATGATTATCAAGGTAACATCTAGTGAGTCTCATGTGGTCGCTAGCACTACTTCTAGTCAAAATGCTATATTGCCATGTGCTAGTCCTCGTAATTCATCTGTGCATAACATTGGTACATCTTGTGATGAATTGCTTTCCTTGCCTTGTTGCTCTAACAATGAAGCATATACTTCCTCTAGTACCTGTCGGTGTACTAGAGTAGGGGTACCCTAGTATCCCGAACTTGTGCACGGGCAGTCGCAGCATCCCGCGGCAAGGCTTGCCGGGTGACCGCCAAGGTCCTCCGTGGTTCCTTTGGAGCCATTCAAGAACAAAGTATTCAAGCCAAGGAGACAAGGCCCAGGCAAGAGGAGCTTGCCGGGAAGGCCACTCAAGGCACAAGACCCCGGCAAGAGGAGCTTGCCGGGAAGGCCAACCAAGGCATCTCAAGGAACTTGCCGCGACGCGCCACGCGTCCCGGCAAGGCCCGGTGAGCGACGATCTCCCGGACGTGACAAGACAACAACCGTGGCAAGGCGCTTGTCGTGGCAAGCTACCACTCTGTACTCGCGCTCCAGCACATCCACCAACGTGTCGCTCTAGGACCCTTCCAGGCGTACGTGGCGGGAGGATGTGCAGCCAGCGGTGCGCGGTGGCAAGCGGTGCTGACAAGATTGCCATCGTGGCGAGCGGTGGCGTCCCTGATGGTCCCTTTTGCACTATTTGGGCGACGCAGATGGGCATTCAATGCCCTTGTCCCCTGCCGTCAGAGTTAGGTATGATACACTGTAACAGGTAGTTGTACCAACCATAACACCTTTCCATTTTTACCCTTGTCTACGTTGCCACCTGTCGGTGACCCCTTGAGCATATAAAAGGAGGCCCATGCGCAACGTAGGGGAGGGAGGAGAACACTCACGCTCGGTCTCGATAGCTGCTGGTGTGTACTGTAGCACTCAGCGCTCCCGAGCAAGAACTCAATACAAACCACAAAGCAGGAGTAGGGTTTTACGCATCCGTGCGGCCCGAACCTGGGTAAACTGCTCGTGTGTTTCGCCTCGATCCGCTCTTCGTGCGATCTTCGCCCCCGCCGAACCGAAAGGGGCTCGGTCCGCCGGTCCCATAGGTGCTCGTGGATTCGTGCCCCGACATCTTTGGCGCACCAGGTAGGGGGCGTCGAGGTTGTGTGAACCTAATCCGGCGTTCACACGAGCTAGATCTTCATCGTCTTCATCGACATGCCGCCGAAGAAGAAGGCTTCGGAGGCGGCTGCTCCATTCGCGTCGAACCCACCACCGCCGGAGCAAACGGCTGGTGGGGTAGACGCCGGCGGAAGAACGGGCATCGACGAGGGATCTCACGGTGCTGCCAGGTCCAAGGACAAGGCTGCGCTGCCCATCGGCGGCGTAGTCGGCTCTCACAACGACCGGGCGCACTCCAAGACCTCGGCGTCCGTACATGCACCGCGCCCATCTTAGGAGGCGCGGGACCGGCAGCGTCATGGTACTCACGGTACCATACATTTGCTGGACCAAGATCGAGCTGGTGGATCTCGGAGTGCTCAAGACCAGCATGCACGCCAACATGTTGGCACAAGCAAGGCACGGACGCCTGGACGGGATACTGCTCCTTCTAACATAGTTAGAAGTCCGAGCATATCCCGCTTCTCACACCGTTCGCCACCGCCACCCACCACTGTAGCAGAAGCTTTGGCGCGAGCTCAACTGCTCCTGGACTACCCTCCAACGGCAGACAAGATCGACGACTGGAGAGCCACCATTCACAGTTTCATCGGCTTCGCCAACGGCGACACTCCACGGCAGCCGAGTACATCGCAGCCGCGGCAAGTCAGCCAGGCACGAGCCGGTGGTGACAAGACCGGTGGGGGTGCAACCACCGTGCACTCTCCGCCCCGAAGACCAAGATCGCCGACTCGCCGGATCCACCTCGACAGCGACTCCACCGCGTCATCAGATCCATGAGCTCGTCGCGATGAACGCCAAGTTCTTCACGAACGACAGCAAGAAGACGCTCGTACTCGCATCGAGCGCTGAAGAGAAGTGCGGCATCAATCGGACCAGCGCGCTGGGCCCTCTGACGACATGCATGCGCCAGGGGAACCAGGCGACTTGCCGTACGCGGTAGGTTGCCCTGCGTTTACTCGTGAGCTGCGGCAAGTCCAGTGGCCCAGCAAGAAGAATTTCAAGCCAGACGTACCAGAGAAGTACGACGGCAAGTCGCATCCGTCGGAGTTCCTCAGCATCTACACCATCGCGGTGCAAGCTGCCGGGGGGCGGGACGACAAGATCCTTGCCAACTACTTCCCGCTGGTGCTTAAGCCCAACGTCAGGTCCTGGCTCATGCACTTGCCGGACAACTCCATATCCTCCTGGGCAGACCTATGCCATCAGTTTGTCGGTGCCTTTATAGGCGGCCACAAACCTCATGGCCAAGAGAGTGACCTTCATCTGCTCGCCCAGAAGGAAGGAGAGCCCCTGCGCAAGTACATTCAGAGATTCAGCCGTGTACAGCACAACATCCCAGATGTCCACCCTGCCGCGGTCATCAGCGCGTTCCATCAGAACGTGCGTAACCGCAGGATGCGGGAGGAGATGGCGATGTGCAAGATCAGAGACTTCGGTGAGCTGTATGCCCTGGCCGACAAGTGTGCATGTGCTGAGGAAGGGAGGAAACTCCCTGGAGAGAATACAGGAGCAGGAGGATCTGACAGCGAGGATGCTGCCCCGGCAAAGAAAAACCGGCGGCGGAACAACAGGAAGAAGAAAGGCAAAGATGTGCTAGTCATTGAGCAGTCCGGCAATGAAGGTGGCGCCAAGAAAGCCAAAGCTGGTAGCTCCGGCAAGGAGATTGCCGCATGCACCAACTGCCAGGCTGTGGCGGTCGCCGACAAGCAGGACGGCACCGACAAGCAGTACTGCAAGATCCACCGCACCAAGGGCCATGACCTCCAGAGCTGCAAGAAGGTCGAGCAGCTTGTCGAGCAGCAAAAGGCTGAATACGAGCGACGCGACAAGGAGAAGGCCCAAGGAGGTGCTGGAGGATCCGGCAAGAAGCGCACCGGCCGGGGAGGACACCGCGGCAAGGCTAAGCAGCGGCAAGGAGACAGACCTCCTCGCGGCCGCGACAATGATGAAGATGACGACGACGACGAAGACATGGATGATGTCGAGACCAGTGAGCAGGAGTTCCAGAAAGCCACAGAGGTCTTGTGCGTTGACGGCGGTGCTTCTCTGCATACTTCACACCACCAACTCAAGCAGTGGGTGCGGGAAGTCAATGCGGCAGAACCACCTGCCGAGTCACGCAAGCTTCTAAAATGGTCCAGCACGCCTATCATCTTTGATATTGAGGACCACCCTGATCGCACAACTGCGGTCGGGTGCTTGCCGATGTTGGTTTCACCAACTATCCGCAACCTCAAGGTCACTAAGATGCTAGTTGACGGCGGGGCCGGCTTGAACCTGATCTCCTCCGCTGCACTCCAGAAACTCCAGATCCCTGACAGCGAGCTTGAAGAGACCGGCACATTCCAAGGAATCAACCCGGGAAGGAGCAAGCCGAAGGGGAAGATCATGTTGCCGGTGACATTTGGCAGCGAGTTGAACTTCAGGACTGAGAGAGTCACTTTTGACGTTGCCGATTTTCCATTGCCTTACAATGGGATACTCGGCCGTCCAGCACTCACCAAGTTCATGGCAGCCTCTCACTACGCATACAACATGCTAAAGATGCCAAGCCCGATAAGTGTCATCTCTGTCCCTGGCGACAAGAAGGATGCTCTTATATGCGCCGACAAGATCTACCGGGAAGCGGCAGCCGCAACAGATCGCAAGTCACCTGCCGTTGAAGCTCCCGGGGGAAGAAGAAGACCAAGTCCGGCAAGAGTTCTGATGCCCACTCCGGCAAGCGCACCTCTTCGGAGTGTTGCGCTACCGTCGAGGACGCACCATCGAGCTCCACCGGCAAGTGTAAGAAGACAATGGCAGCTCCTCCAGAGACCAAGAAGGTGTCCGCCAAGAAGGACGGCACTGGTGGTACCTTCACCATCAGTGCCACTCTTGACCCTAAATAGGAAAGCGCGCTCATTGCTTTCATGTGGGCGAACGTCGACGTGTTTGCGTGGCAACCGTTTGACATCCCCGGTGTTCCCAGGAAAGTAATTGAGCACCATCTTGCCGTCTATCCTCATGCGCGGCCCGTCAAGCAGAAGGTCAGGAAGCAAGTAGTGGAGCACCAAGAATTCATCGCAGAAGAGATCAAGAAGTTGGAAGCAGCGGGCCTTATCAGAGGAGTGCTCCATCCTACGTGGTTGGCCAATCCTGTAGTCGTGCGCAAGGCAAATGGGAAATGGAGGCTTTGTATCGACTTTACCGATGTTAATAAAGCTTGTCCCAAAGACCCATTTCCCTTGCCGCGCATTGACCAGATTGTTGACTCCACGGCCGGATGTGACTTGCTTTCATTTCTTGACGCATACTCAGGATACCATCAGATCTTCATGGCAGAAGAGGATGAGGAGAAGACCGCATTCATCACTCCATGTGGCACGTACTGTTTCATACGGATGCCTTTTGGTTTAAAGAATGCTGGTTCAACATTTGCAAGGGTAGTCCATATCGCTTTTGAACCACAAATACACAGAAATGTGGAAGCCTACATGGATGACATAGTGGTCAAGAGCAAGGACAAGGCAACTCTGATTCAAGATTTAGACGAGACCTTTGCAAATCTGCGCAAGATCAGCCTCAAGCTCAACCCCGAGAAGTGTGTGTTTGGAGTCCCTTCCGGCAAGCTTCTCGGGTTCTTCGTGTCTCATCGGGGAATTGAAGCCAATCCCGACAAGATCAAGGCCATTGAGCAGATTGAAACACCCAAGCGCGTCAAGGATGTACGAAGACTTGCCGGTTGCGTGGCTGCTCTCAGCAGGTTTATCTCTAAGTCTGCTGAGCGCGCCCTGCCGTTTTTCAAAATATTGAAAAAGGCAGGTCCAATGAAATGGACTCCGGAAGCGGAGGCTGCGCTGCAAGACTTGAAGAGATACCTGTCCTCCACTCCAACACTTGTCGCACCTAAGCCACAAGAGAAGTTGCTGCTGTATATAGCGGCAACCAATCAAGTGGTTAGTGTTGCGTTAGTAGCGGAGAGGGAGGCAGATGATGAGCCAGCAACCACGGCAGGCGCATCCAGCAACAAGCAGGGGGCTTCCCCGACAAGCTCTGGTCCCGACAAAGATGGATCTGCGCAGGCGCGTGAGGAGATACAGAAGAGAATGGTGCAGCACCCAGTTTACTTTGTCAGTTCCCTTCTGCAGGGGGCTAGGTCAAGGTACTCTGGTGTGCAGAAATTGCTTTTCGGCCTTCTCATGGCCTCGAGAAAGCTGCGCCATTACTTCCAAGCACATGAGATCACAGTTGTCACTCGTTTTCCGCTGAAGAGGATACTGCAGAATCCAGAAGCAAAAGGCAGGATTGTTGAGTGGGCACTGGAACTGTCAAGCTTTGGCCTCAAGTTTGAGAGCACTTCAACTATCCAAAGCAGAGCATTGGCAGAATTCATAGCAGAGTGGACGCCAACACCAGATGAAGAAATTCCAGAAACGAGCATCCCCGTCAAGGAAGCAAGCAAAGAGTGGCTGATGTACTTTGATGGTGCCTTCTCGCTGCAAGGCGCCGGTGCTGGCGTGCTTCTTGTTGCACCCACCGGAGAGCACCTCAAGTACGTAGTCCATATGCACTTTCCCAAGGAGCAAGCAACAAACAATACCGTAGAGTATGAAGGTTTGCTTGCCGGTCTCAGGATCGCGGCAGACCTTGGGATCAAGAAGCTCATTGTCAGGGGTGACTCGCAGCTTGTCATCCGCCAAGTGAACAAGAGTTATCAGAGTCCGTTGATGGAAGCCTACGTTGATGAAGTGAGAAAGCTAGAAGAGCACTTTGACGGCCTACAGATGGAGCATGTTCCAAGAGCTCAGAACGACATTGTCGATGGCCTGTCGAAGTGCGCCGCACTTAAGTTACCTGTGGAACCAGGGATCTTTTTGCTCAAGCTGACTCAACCGTCTGTAACGCCATCAACTGGACAGAACAAGAAGAGGAAGTTGATTTCTGGTGACTATTTTTCGGCAGAGCTTCCCGAAGCCGCCGCCAAGAAAGTCCCCAAGATCAACACCAAGAGTGCTGAGGAGCAGTCTGCTCCGGCAAGCCCTAGGGTTTGTTCCGTTGAAGCAGAGGCTCCAGACAAGTTTTGCTCCGGCAAGCTTGCCGGGGAACGTCAAGCTCCGGCTGGGCCGCAGGTTCTCGCTGTAGAAGCGGATGTTCCCGCAGCAGCAGGTGCGCCTTTAGTCCTTGTTGTCGAGCCACAAGCTCCAGCATGGGCACAGCAGATTGTCCGTTTCCTTCAGACAGGAGAACTTCCCGAAGAGCAAGAAGCGGAAAGAGTAGCCCGGCAGTCAAGTATGTACCAGTTTGTCGACAACACACTATACAGAAGAAGACTCAACGGTGTGAAATTGAAGTGTATTCACCGGGAAGGCGAACAAAAGCTGTTGGCAGAGATACATGGAGGCATATGTGGTCACCACATTGGCGCAAGAGCACTTGCCGTCAAAGCATTCAGGCAAGGTTTCTTTTTGGCCGACAGCCCTCCAGGATGCAACTGCACAAGTAACCAAGTGTGAAGCGTGCCAGTTCCATTCCAAGCAGATACACCAGCCAGCTCAAGCTCTCCAGACGATCCCTTTATCCTGGCCATTTTCGGTTTGGGGGCTCGACATCCTCGGCCCCTTTCCCCGAGCAGTCGGGGGCTTTGAGTACTTGTACGTTGCAATCGACAAGTTCACAAAGTGGCTGGAAGTGGAAGCAGTGAGGAAGGTGACAACACAGTCAGCAGTCAAGTTCTTCAGGTCGATTGTTTGCCAATTCGGGATCCCTAACAGGATCATCACCGACAACGGTACGCAATTCACGAGCCGCACCTGCATGCAGTACGTCCAAGATCTTGGCGCCAAGGTCTGCTTCGCTTCTGTTGCTCACCCGAGAAGCAACGGTCAAGCGGAGAGGGCAAATGCTGAAGTGCTGCGTGGGCTCAAGACCAGGACTTTCGACAGGTTGCGCAAGTGCGGAAGAAACTGGATTGAGGAGCTGCCGGTAGTTCTTTGGTCGATTAGGACGACGCAAAATCGAGCCACTGGCCAGGCACCTTTCGCTCTAGTCTATGGAGCAGAGGCAGTTCTCCCCACGGAACTCGTATACGGGTCACCTCGAGTGCTCGCTTATGATGAGCTTGAGCAAGAGCAGCTGCGACAAGATGACGCGCTGCTCCTTGAGGAAGACCGTCTTCAGGCTGCTGTACGAGCTGCTCGTAACCAGCAAGCTTTGCGACGCTACCATAGCCGCAAAGTTAACGCCAGAAGTCTCGAGGAAGGCGACCTTGTTCTTCGGCGCGTTCAGTCCGCCAAGAATTCCAACAAGTTGACGCCGAAGTGGGAAGGCCCTTACCGGGTGAAACGAGTCACTAGGCCTGGCGTTGTCCTCCTTGAGACCAAAGATGGCATTCCGGTGAGCAACTCCTGGAACATTGAGCATCTTCGTAAGTTTTACCCGTAAGGCGCGGTTGCCGGAACCTGTTCCGGCAACCACCTTTTGTACAAGTCTTGCCGCTGTTGCATGTAATCCTTTGTACAAAGCCAGGCGTAGACCGGCGAGTGTGTCCGGGGCGTTACAACGCGTCAAGACAAAGGACGCGACAAGACAAAGGATGTGTCCGGCGGGATGCGTTGTAATGCCCCGGACACACCCGCCGGTCTGCGCCTAGCTTTGTACAAAGGATTACATGCAACAGCGGCAAGACTTGTACAAAAGGTTGTTGCCGGAACAGGTTCCGGCAACCGCGCCTTACAGGTAAAACTTATGAAGATGCTCAATGTTCCAGGAGTTGCTCACCGGAATGCCATCTTCGGTCTCAAGGCGGACAGCGCCAGGCCTAGTGACTCGTTTCACCCGGTAAGGGCCTTCCCACTTCGGCGTCAACTTGTTGGAATTCTTGGCGGACTGAACGCGCCGAAGAACAAGGTCGCCTTCCTCGAGACTTCTGGCGTTAACTTTGTGGCTATGGTAGCGGCGCAAAGCTTGCTGGTAGCGAGCAGCTCGTACAGCAGCCTGAAGACGGTCTTCCTCAAGGAGCAGCGCGTCATCTTGTCGCAGCTGCTCTTGCTCAAGCTCATCATAAGCGAGCACTCGAGGTGACCCGTATACGAGTTCCGTGGGGAGAACTGCCTCTACTCCATAGACTAGAGCGAAAGGTGTCTGGCCAGTGGCTCGATTTGGCGTCGTCTTAATTGACCAAAGAACTACCGTCAGCTCCTCAATCCAGTTTCTTCCGCACTTGCGCAGCCTGTCGAAAGTCCTGGTCTTGAGCCCACGTAGCACTTCAGCATTTGCCCTCTCCGCTTGACCGTTGCTTCTCGGGTGAGCAACAGAAGCGAAGCAGACCTTGGCGCCAAGATCTTGGACGTACTGCATGAAGGTGCGGCTCGTGAATTGTGTACCGTTGTCGGTGATGATCCTGTTAGGGATCCCGAAGCGGCAAACAATCGACCTGAAGAACTTGACTACTGACTGTGTTGTCACCTTCCTCACTGCTTCCACTTCCAGCCACTTTGTGAACTTGTCGATTGCAACGTACAAGTACTCAAAGCCCCCGACTGCTCGGGGAAAGGGGCCGAGGATGTCGAGCCCCCAAACCGAAAATGGCCAGGATAAAGGGATCGTCTGGAGAGCTTGAGCTGGCTGGTGTATCTGTTTGGAATGGAACTGGCACGCTTCACACTTGGTTACTTGTGCAGTTGCATCCTGGAGGGCTGTCGGCCAAAATGAAACCTTTCCTGAATGCTTTGACGGCAAGTGCTCTTGCACCAATGTGGTGACCACATATGCCTCCATGTATCTCTGCCAACAGCTTTTGTCCGCCTTCCCGGTGAATACACTTCAATTTCACACCGTTGAGTCTTCCTCTGTACAGTGTGTTGTCGAGAAACTGGTACATACTTGACTGTCGGGCTACTCTTTCCGCTTCTTCTTGCTCTTCGGGAAGTTCTCCTGTCTGAAGGAAACGGACAATATGTTGTGCCCATGCTGGAGCTTGTGGCTCGACAACAAGGACTAAAGGCGCACCTGCTGCTGCGGGAACATCCGCTTCTACGGCGAGAACCTGCGGCCCAGCCGGAGCTTGACGTTCACAGGCGAGCTTGCCGGAGCAAAACTTGTCGGGAGCCGCTACTTCAACGGAACAAACCCTAGGGCTTGCCGGAGCAGACTGCTCCTCAGCACTCTTGGTGTTGATCTTGGGGACCTTCTTGGCGGCGGCTTCGGGAAGCTCTACCGGAAAATAGTCACCAGAAATCAACTTCCTCTTCTTGTTCTGTCCAGTTGATGGCGTTACAGACGGTTGAGTCAGCTTGAGCACAAAGATCCCTGGTTCCACAGGTAACTTAAGTGCAGCGCACTTCGACAGGCCATCGGCAATGTCGTTCTGAGCTCTTGGAACATGCTCCATCTGTAGGCCGTCAAAGTGCTCTTCTAGCTTTCTCACTTCATCAACGTAGGCTTCCATCAACGGACTCTGATAACTCTTGTTCACTTGGCGGATGACAAGCTGCGAGTCACCCCTGACAATGAGCTTCTTGATCCCAAGGTCTGCCGCGATCCTGAGACCGGCAAGCAAACCTTCATACTCTACGGCATTGTTTGTTGCTTGCTCCTTGGGAAAGTGCATCTGGACTACGTACTTGAGGTGCTCCCCGGTGGGTGCAACAAGCAGCACGCCAGCACCGGCGCCTTGCAGCGAGAAGGCACCATCAAAGTACATCAGCCACTCTTTGCTTGCTTCCTTGACGGGGATGCTCGTTTCTGGAATTTCTTCATCTGGTGTTGGCGTCCACTCTGCTATGAATTCTGCCAATGCTTTGCTTTGGATAGTTGAAGAGCTCTCAAACTTGAGGCCATAGCTTGACAGTTCCAGTGCCCACTCAACAATCCTGCATGTTGCTTCTGGATTCTGCAGTATCCTCTTCAGCGGAAAACGAGTGACAACTATGATCTCATGTGCTTGGAAGTAATGGCGCAGCTTTCTCGAGGCCATGAGAAGGCCGAAAAGCAATTTATGCACACCAGAGTACCTTGACCTAGCCCCCTGCAGAAGGGAACTGACAAAGTAAACTGGGCGCTGCACCATTCTCTTCTGTATCTCCTCGCGCGCCTGCGCAGATCCATCTTTGTCGGGACCAGAGCTTGTCGGGGAAGCCCCCTGCTTGTCGCTGGATGCGCCTGCCGTGGTTGCCGGCTCATCATCTGCCTCCCACTCCGCTACTAACGCAGCACTAACCACTTGATTGGTTGCCGCTATATACAGCAGCAACTTCTCTTGTGGCTTAGGTGCGACAAGTGTTGGAGTGGAGGACAGGTATCTCTTCAAGTCTTGCAGCGCAGCCTCCGCTTCCGGAGTCCATTTCATTGGACCTGCCTTTTTCAATATTTTGAAAAACGGCAGGGCGCGCTCAGCAGACTTAGAGATAAACCTACTCAGAGCAGCCACGCAACCGGCAAGTCTTCGTACATCCTTGACGCGCTTGGGTGCTTCAATCTGCTCAATGGCCTTGGTCTTGTCGGGATTGGCTTCAATTCCCCGCTGAGACACGAAGAACCCGAGAAGCTCACCGGAAGGGACTCCAAACACACACTTCTCGGGGTTGAGCTTGAGGCTGATCTTGCGCAGATTTGCAAAGGTCTCGTCTAAATCTTGAATCAGAGTTGCCTTATCCTTGCTCTTGACCACTATGTCATCCATGTAGGCTTCCACATTTCTGTGTATTTGTGGCTCAAAAGCGATATGGACTACCCTTGCAAATGTTGAACCAGCATTCTTTAAACCAAAAGGCATCCGTATGAAACAGTACGTGCCACATGGAGTGATGAATGCGGTCTTCTCCTCATCCTCTTCTGCCATGAAGATCTGATGGTATCCTGAGTATGCATCAAGAAATGAAAGCAAGTCACATCCGGCCGTGGAGTCAACAATCTGGTCAATGCGCGGCAAGGGAAATGGGTCTTTGGGACAAGCTTTATTAACATCGGTAAAGTCGATACAAAGCCTCCATTTCCCATTTGCCTTGCGCACGACTACAGGATTGGCCAACCACGTAGGATGGAGCACTCCTCTGACAAGGCCCGCTGCTTCCAACTTCTTGATCTCTTCTGCGATGAATTCTTGGCACTCCACTGCTTGCTTCCTGACCTTCTGCTTGACGGGCCGCGCATGAGGACAGACGGCAAGATGGTGCTCAATTACTTTCCTAGGAACACCGGGGATGTCAGACGGTTGCCACGCAAACACATCGACGTTCGCCCGCAGGAAAGCAATGAGCGCGCTTTCCTATTTAGGGTCAAGAGTGGCACTGATGGTGAAGGTACCACCAGTGTCGTCCTCCTTGGCGGACACCTTCTTGGTCTCTGGTGGAGCTGCCATTGTCTTCTTACACTTGCCGGTGGAGCTCGATGGTGCGTCCTCGACGGTAGCGCAGCACTCCGAAGAGGTGCGCTTGCCGGAGTGGGCATCAGAACTCTTGCCGGACTTGGTCTTCTTCTTCCCCCCGGGAGCTTCAACGGCAGGTGACTTGCGATCTGTTGCGGCTGCCGCTTCCCGGTAGATCTTGTCGGCGCAGATAAGAGCATCCTTCTTGTCGCCAGGGACAGAGATGACACTTATCGGGCCTGGCATCTTCAGCATGTTGTATGCGTAGTGAGAGGCTGCCATGAACTTGGCGAGTGCTGGACGGCCGAGTATCCCATTGTAAGGCAATGGAAAATCTGCAACGTCAAAAGTGACTCTCTCAGTCCTGAAGTTCAACTCGCTGCCAAATGTCACCGGCAACGTGATCTTCTTCTTCGGCTTGCTCCATCCCGGGTTGATTCCTTGGAATGTGCCGGTCTCTTCAAGCTCGCTGTCAGGGATCTGGAGTTTCTGGAGTGCAGCGGAGGAGATCAGGTTCAAGCCGGCCCCGCCGTCAACTAGCATCTTAGTGACCTTGAGGTTGCGGATAGTTGGTGAAACCAACATCGGCAAGCACCCGACCGCAGTTGTGCGATCAGGGTGGTCCTCAATATCAAAGATGATAGGCGTGCTGGACCATTTCAGAAGCTTGCGTGACTCGGCAGGTGGTTCTGCCGCATTGACTTCCCGCACCCGCTGCTTGAGTTGGCGGTGTGAAGTATGCAGAGAAGCACCGCCGTCAACGCACAAGACCTCTGTGGCTTTCTGGAACTCCTGCTCACTGGTCTCGACATCATCCATGTCTTCATCGTTGTCGTCATCTTCATCCTTGTCGCGGCCGCGGGGAGGTCTGTCTCCTTGCCGCTGCTTAGCCTTGCCGCGGCATCCTCCCCGGCCGATGCGCTTCTTGCCGGATCCTCCAGCACCTCCTTGGGCCTTCTCCTTGTCGCGTCGCTCGTATTCAGCCTTTTGCTGCTCGACAAGCTGCTCGACCTTCTTGCAGCTCTGGAGGTCATGGCCCTTGGTGCGGTGGATCTTGCAGTACTGCTTGTCGATGCCGTCCTGCTTGTCGGCGACCGCCACAGCCTGGCAGTTGGTGCATGCGGCAATCTCCTTGCCAGAGCTACCAACTTTGGCTTTCTTGGCGCCACCTTCGTTGCCGGACTGCTCAATGACTATCACATCTTTGCCTTTCTTCTTCCTGTTGTTCCACCGCCGGTTTTTCTTTGCCGGGGCAGCATCCTCGCTGTCAGATCCTCCTGCTCTTGTATTCTCTCCGGGGAGTTTCCTCCCTTCCTCAGCACGTGCACACTTGTCGGCCAGGGCATACAGCTCACTGACGTCTCTGATCTTGCACATCGCCATCTCCTCCCGCATCCTGCGGTTACGCACGTTCTGATGGAACGCACTGATGACCGTGGCAGGGTGGACATCTGGGATGTTGTGCTGTACACGGCTGAATCTATGAATGTACTTGCGCAAGGGCTCTCCTTCCTTCTGGGCGAGCAGATGAAGGTCACTCTCTTGGCCATGAGGTTTGTGGCCGCCTGTAAAGGCACCGACAAACTGATGGCATAGGTCTGCCCAGGAGGATATGGAGTTGTCCAGCAAGTGCATGAGCCAGGACCTGACGTTGGGCTTAAGCACCAGCGGGAAGTAGTTGGCAAGGATCTTGTCGTCCCGCCCCCCGGTAGCTTGCACCGCGATGGTGTAGATGCTGAGGAACTCCAACGGATGCAACTTGCCGTCGTACTTCTCTGGTACGTCTAGCTTGAAATTCTTCTTGCTGGGCCACTGGACTTGCCGCAGCTCACGAGTAAACGCAGGGCAACCTACCGCGTACGGAAGTCGCCTGGTTCCCCTGGCGCATGCATGCCGTCAAAGGGCCCAGCGCGCTGGTCCGATTGACACCGCGCTTCTCTTCGGCGCTCGATGCGAGTACGAGCGTCTTCTTGCTATCGTTCGTGAAGAACTTGGCGCTGATCGCGACGAGCTCGTGGATCTGATGACGCGGTGGAGTCGTTGTCGAGGTGGATCCGGCGAGTCGGCGATCTTGGTCTTCGGGGCGGAGAGTGCACGGTGGTTGCACCCCCACTGGTCTTGTCACCACCGGCTCGTGCCTGGCTGACTTGTCACGGCTGCGATGTACTCGACTGCCGTGGAGTGTCGCCGTTGGCGAAGCCGATGAGACTGTGAATGGTGGCTCTCCAGTCGTCGATCTTGTCTGTCGTTGGAGGGTAGTCCAGGAGCAGTTGAGCTCGCGCCAAAGCTTCTGCTACAGTGGTGGGTGGCGGTGGCGAATGGTGTGAGGAGCGGGATATGCTCGGACTTCTAACTATGTTAGAAGGAGCAGTATCCCGTCCAGGCGACCGTGCCTCGCTCGTGCCAGCATGTTGGCGTGCATGCTGGTCTTGAGCACTCCGAGATCCACCAGCTCGATCTTGGTCCAGCAAACGTATGGTACCGTGAGTACCATGACGCTGCCGGTCCCGCGCCTCCTGAGATGGGCGCGGTGCATGTACGGACGCCGAGGACTTGGAGTGCGCCCGGTCGTTGTGGGAGCCGACTACACCGCCGATGGGCAGCGCAGCCTTGTCCTTGGACCTGGCAGCACCGTGAGCTCCCTCGTCGACGCCCGTTCTTCCGCCGGCGTCTACCCCACCAGCCATTTGCTCCGGCGGTGGTGGGTTCGACGCGAACGGAGCAGCCGCCTCCGAAGCCTTCTTCTTCGGCGGCATGTCGATGAAGACGATGAAGATCTAGCTCGTGTGAACGCCGGATCAGGTTCACACAACCTCGACGCCCCCTACCTGGCGCGCCAAAGATGTCGGGGAACGAATCCACGAGCACCTATGGGACCGGCGGACCGAGCCCCTTTCGGTTCGGCGGGGGCGAAGATCACGCGAAGAGCGGATCGAGGCGAAACACACGAGCAGTTTACCCAGGTTCGGGTCGCACGGATGCGTAAAACCCTACTCCTGCTTTGTGGTTTGTATTGAGTTCTTGCTCGGGAGCGCTGAGTGCTACAGTACACACCAGCAGCTAACGAGACCGAGCGTGAGTGTTCTCCTCCCTCCCCTACGTTGCGCATGGGCCTCCTTTTATATGCTCAAGGGGTCACCGACAGGTGGCAACGTAGACAAGGGTAAAAATGGAAAGGTGTTACGGTTGGTACAACTACCTGTTACAGTGTATCATACCTAACTCTGACGACAGGGGACAAGGGCATTGAATGCCCATCTGCGTCGCCCAAATAGTGCAAAAGGGACCGTCAGGGATGCCACCGCTCGCCACGATGGCAATCTTGTCAGCACCGCTTGCCACCGCGCACCGCTGGCTGCACAGCCTCCCGCCACGTACGCCTGGAAGGGTCCTAGAGCGACACGTTGGTGGATGTGCTGGAGCGCGGGTACAGAGTGGTAGCTTGCCGTGTCAAGCGCCTTGCCGCGGTCGTTGTCTTGTCGCGTCCGAGAGCTCGTCGCTCACCGGGCCTTGCCGGGACGCGTGGCGCGTTGCGGCAAGTTCCTTGAGATGCCTTGGTTGGCCTTCCCGGCAAGCTCCTGTTGCCGGGGTCTTGTGCCTTGAGTGGCCTTCCCGGCAAGCTCCTCTTGCCGGGGCCTTGTCTCCTTGGCTTGAACTCTTTGTTCTTGAATGGATCCAAAGGAACCACGGAGGACCTTGGCGGTCACCCGGCAAGCCTTGCCGCGGGATGCTGCGACTGCCCGTGCACAAGTTCGGGATACTAGGGTACCCCTACTCTAGTACACCGACAGTACTTGTGTTGATACTAACCATGTAGAGGAAATCAAAGAGCTCAAGGCCCAAGTCTCTTCCTTGAAGAAAGACTTGGAAAAGTGTCATGAAGGGAAGTCCACACTCAACAATATTTCAAGTGTGCAAAAGTCCCCAAATGACAAAGGTGGACTTGGATTCATCTCCAACAAGAAGAAGAAGTCCAAAATTCATAAGAAGAAGCAGGGCCAAGAACAAGTCAAGAATTTGGCCAAGATTATTTGCTTCAAGTGCAAAATTGAAGGGCACCATGTTAGATCTTTCCCTTTGAAGAAGAAGACCATTAGTGACAAGCAACATGGGAAGAGGCCACAAGTTCAATCTCGTGCTCAACCGGAAGTTGAGGAAAGGCCGCTTCCCAAGAAGACTCATGGTAATGCTTCTCATTTTGAGAAATCAAATGAGAAGAAAGTGAAGAGTAGATGTTGCTACTTATGCCGTGAGAAGGGTCACCTTGCTTCTTCATGCACTAGTGGTAACTTATCCAACCCAATTATTACTGATGATATCTATTCTCTTGGGAAGGATAAGGTTGGCAATGTGTTTGCCAAGTTTCTTGGGACTCAAAGTGGTGTCAAGAAAAGAACCATTTGGGTAGCCAAGCCTATTGTGACTAACCTCTTAGGACCCAACTTGGTTGGGGACCAACTAGCTCAAACTTGATCAATAGGTGTTTTGGAGGGCATTGGAGACTTGGCTACATTATGAAGATTTGAGAGGTATTCATCATTCATATTGTCTCAAGCCAAGTCATTCGGATTATCTTTCTATCGTTTATCCAATGTTCCTCCTTGCGGTAACTCATGCTTAAATTGTTTACATTGAAAGTTACTTGCCCCTTAGCATGTTGTGGTTTTGTACCTTGCATGTGCTTGTATATGTTGAGCTTCCAATTTGCTTATCTTGAGAAATCAAGTATATGTATGTTGGTTTTCACATCATGTACGTTTGTGTCGTGTGTTGAGCCTTTTGCATCTTGTTTATATCTTAGTTGGCTCTTGTGAGAGATTAATGGAACATCCCATTTTGGGGAGTGATGTGCTTTGTGCACCTCACAAACCATTAAATGTGTGTACATGAGGAATACCATCTAGTATTGATATCACAAGATTATCTAGTCTCTATGTGGTATGTCTTCTCATGAGAAATTCAAATTCTATTTGGTCCATTAATTATCTCTTGTTGGTTCTCTTTTGCATCTTGTTAAGTTTTTCATTGGTATCACATTATGGGGGAGTAATATGATATGTGTATATTACAAGCCTAGAAAATGTGTAAATTTGAGATATTGTCACCTAGTGTTTATATTATAAATTATGTTGTTCCTAGGTGACATGTTAGCTCTACAAGTTGCAAATTTGTTTGTGTGTTTGGTGTGAAGATGATGTTGGATATCTTTGCAATCTACCATCGGGTATTATTCCCAAAAAATTCTTGTCTCTTGACAATGGGTAATCATTTATGTGGTAGAAATTATTGATCATCTTTACCTTGGTTTTTGCTTTCATTTGTCTTATTTCTTGCCAAGATTGTGTCAACTCCCATTGCCTTCCGTGCCACTTGTGGACATTGTTGTTTTCTTGATCGTGTCTAGTGTTTTCGAGATATAGTGAAAGTGGTGATCCCATCTTGTGCATTTTGTATTAAAATGCAAATTTTCTATGATACACAACTCTTGGGGGAGCTATCCTATTTTCTATGAAACACTCATCTTGTGATCCATTTCAAGTGTGTGTTGGTGGAAGGCAAGCCGTTTCTTTTTGGTACTTTGTTCCATCATGAAACTTTTTAGAGATCTTGGTTTGTTTGGAACCATCCTCTCTTTTGGGAGTTTGATATCTTTCTTTTTGAGTGTGTCAATGGATATCTCATTCCTTGATGTATCCTTTAATGATATCTTCTAAGTGATGATTTATCCATTTGGTATCATATTTCCATTTGATATTTATTTTTCATTTGGTATCGTTTCTTGAAAGTCTTCAGCATGCATATTTACTTCATGTATTTCCTTTGGCATGCTATATTTCTTTGACCCAATATATAGGGAAACTCCACCAAATCTCAATGTGGATGAGATGTGCATGAAATTCATTTTCATATATATATATATATATATGAACATATGTATGTGGAATTTTTCCTATCTATTGGTGTTTCTAACTCTTTGGTCCCAATGAGTTTGGGTACCATTTTGTTTGTGTGGTTGTTCTAGGAACAATTGGAGATGCATTGGATGCTCGGCTCACTAACAAGGAAGGTGTTGTCACCATGTGCTTATTGGAGTCAAGCTAGGATGATCAATGAACTACTATCCACCTTCAATTGGTATCTACTACATCCTTCCAATGGTATCTCGGTAACAAGTATCATCATCTACTTCATGCACACTTTTCTTGCATCAACCTTGTGTAGGTTGTATCATGGCATGTAATTCATTCTTTCTTGTGATACTTGTTTCCTTTCTCAAAGCATCCCAACAATGATCTCTTGTTGCTAGTTGTGATGTCTTTGATGCTCGTGTGGTTGGAACTCATTTATATACAATAAGAACATATCTAGCCATGTGCTATGCCTTCAAGCAAATATCTTATTGGTATATTTATGACTTCCTTGGGGATATCTTATTCATTCATTTTTGCAACAATTTCGTGTGTACATCCTTCTTTGTGGATTGATATCATCATGATATTCATCTACCTAGAATCTTATACACTTGAGAGAAGTTGCATATCTATTTGATATCCCCTTCTTTCACGTCCACCTTTGCGTTCCTGTTTTATTTCTTTGGTGGCTCCGTGAAGGTGTGTGTCTCGAGTGCGGATCTTATATCGTTGCATCTTGATGCACTCTTTTGTGGTGAAGATCATTTTTTTCTCTTGCTTGTCTTGACGAGGCTTTTGCCATTTCTATTGGTATCCCTCCTCATGACAAAGCTATCATTTTTATATCTTCACCACGGGTTGTCACAAGCATAGGTTATTTATATGATTATTAGTGAGCTTGTGAACCCATTTGTTGTTGTGTGTGGGAATGATAGGCCTTACACTGTGTATCTCATTCATTCAAGACTATATTGATGCTTAATGTTCATCCATGCATTAATATTCTCAAGTGCTTTGCCATGACTCACACACATAATTTTGGTTGAGCCTACTCTTAAGTTGCCTCTTTTATATATTGCTCAACCAGTTGTTTGTTGCAAGTGCTAGGCTTTGTTTCCTTCATGCTCACTTGCACTTGGTGTGAGTTTCTATTGATCTTGGGGGAGTGATGATACTATTTTGTGCACTTGGTATCCTAATGAAAATATTCTAAGGAGTGCATAAATTATGGGGAGCTTCACTAGTGTCTTTAGAGCACTCCGTTGCTATGTCGTGAGGTTCTATTGATCTTGGGGGAGCGATGATCCTATTTTGTGCTCGTTGTATCCAAATACAAAACTAAATTGTGCACAAATCATGGGGAGCTTCTCTAGTTTCTCTAGAACACTCCTATGATCTTATCATAATATCGTTTATTCATTTGGCATGTAGGATCATTGCTCTAGTTGGGTCAATTGGTATCTTTTGATAGCTTGCTTCAATTGGTATCCTTTGATTGCTTGATTGCATGTTTTCCTCCCTTTGTTATGCCTTTGTGGCATATCATTCTTTTGCAATCTTTGAGGCTCAATATAATTTGTCTTCCTCCAAGTATTTACCATTGGATATGTGTATGGCATTCCACTCTCTTGTTGAGAAATACAAAATTTATGGAGGAACACAAGTTATATTGGCCTTCTTAGCCTTTCGCCCATTTTGGCAATCGATGCCAATGGGGGAGAAGTTTCAGAGAGTTTTGTGGAGAAGTCTAGAGAGTCATCTCCTCTTGCTTTGGTTTTGTTCTGTAACACCCCATATGTAATACTTTCCTATAAGGGCAATAAAGCTTTCTCAATTTGATCCTTGTCCTTATCCTTGGTGGTTCTTGTCTTTTGAGCTCATTTTATTTTGCATTGCCATGTCATTTATTTTATTTTGCATCCATGCATTGCTTTCATCATCATGGCATCATAGTTTACTTCTTTTTCATGATGAATGTGTGTGAGGCCTTGTGATGTTGTGTGTGTGGTTCTAGCTATGACTTGTTAAACCCTAGCCCCTCCTTGTTTCCCTCTTCTTCTTCTTCTTCCTTTTTCTTTTCTTTCTTTTCTTTACTCCATTGTGCAAGCCACCTAGCCAAGCCCATTACTGTTCTTTCTTTTCCTAAAAATCTTGCACCATGTCTACACCCTCTCTGCCAAATATCACACCTTTTAGAATTGATTTGGGTGGGTTTTAAAATGACAAGAGTTTGAACCATATTCAAACTCCTTTTATTTTTCTGCCTCTAAAAATGTCCAAGTCAATTTTATTAAATAGGGCATAAATCAAGGAGCATGGGGATATTTTTCTTTTCCCCTAACTCTTTTCCTTTTAGTCTGTGCTTTTATTTTTCTTTTCTGGCTGAAGATAAATGATAAAGAAAAGAAACAGTAGCTCCAGCAGTGGCCTGGGCCTCCTCCTTCTTCTCCTCCCCCAGGCCCAGCCCTTTCTCCATAGCTGCGCGGCCCATCTCTCCCCCGCAGGCTCGACCGAGCGCTCGCAGTCGCGTCGTGCCTTTTCTCCCCTAGCCCCACTTGTCAGCCTCACACCTCCCGCGTCTCCGTCCACCTCCGTCAAGCGCTGTAGAGCAGAGCGCACGCTCGCTGTCGCGCCGTGATCACGGACGTCGAGGTCTTGTGATCTAAGCCCCCCATTTAAACCCGCACCGTGTCCAACCCCTCTCCCTAGGGTTCCTCTTCCTCCTCTCGCTGCCTGGAGAGCCAAGCTCCACCAGATCCGCCGCTCCAGTGAATACCCGCACGCATCTGAGAGCGCTAGCTCGTCGCCGGCGTGCCTCCCGTCGACCTCAGCCTCGCCAAACGTGTCCGACTGCTTCCACGACGTCGACTAATTCGACTACTTCCTCTACATGGAGCCGATCGCCTCGTCGCCGACGTCTTCTTCCTCTTCTTCGTCTCTGGCGCCCGTAGCTGTTCGAGACTCGCCGCCGTCGACTCCGTCCACGTCTGGGCCAGGCGAACACACCTCCGTGTGCGTGGTGAGCTCCTCTTCCTCCTCGTGCTCTTTTCCCCCTCCTTAGCACCCTCTAGCACCGAGTTCCTCGAGCGCCCGAGCTCGTCGCCGTCGGGCCTCGTCTCCGGCGAGTGCCCCGACCCCTCTAGGCCGTCGCTTGCTGCCCGTTCATTTCAGTTCGTCGCGTAGGTGCTGCATGTGTAGTCGCTGCTCCGCCTAGGCCGCTGCATCGTCTCGCCGTTGCTCGCCGCCGCCGTTCTGTTGTTGCTCGCCGCTGGCGCTGTAGTGCTCGTTAGGTGTTGTAAGTGCCTCGAGTAGATGCGGAACTCCTCCAGGAGCACCCCGCACACCTCCCCCGTCTCATTTGGTCACCGGAGCAGCTCCGACGAGCCTTGCGTTTTCCCATGTTTCTGCTTCTGCAGTTACTTCTTCAGAGTTCGCTCATGTTATCTGTCAAGATCCGATCGATAGAGCAGTGGTTTGTGTCTCCGTCAGTTAGCAGCAGGGCGTGGGTTCGAATCCGTTGCGGGGCAGTGGGCATTTCGCCCCCTTTTGATTTTCGTGAGTGGCTGACAGGCAGGCCCCACCTGCCAGCCACTCAGCCGTCTCCAGCCCCCGCGCGCACCCACTGGCGCCAGCTCAGCCCAGCCGGCCCCCCTCGTCAGTGACTTGGGCTAGCGCAGCCCTGGGTCGCTCTGACCCCTGCGCCTGTGTTTTTCTTTTTCTGTTTTCTTTTCCTTTTCTTTTGCTGCCTTTTTCTTGTTAATTTAATATCTGTGAAAATATGCTTCTGATGAAAATAAGTCCTATATGAAAAGTGCTTAGAATTCCATGTAGATTATGAATATGCTGGTTGCTGCCATGTTTAAAAACATTTAAAATGTTGTTTGAATTTATTCTTGTTTTAAATATGTTTAAACTTGTAAAAATCATAACTAAATATCTACAACTCCAAATTTAACAAACTTTATATGCATTTGGGGTGGAAAATTGTGTAGAATATTTTGGTGCTGTTGTTTAGCATGTTTGACAACTTTATCACAGAAGTTTTCCAGATCTATCTGAAATGCATTTAAATTAATATGGGAGTTTCCCGATATTGTTGTTATTTATTTCCAGCCCATTTAAATGTGCTAGCATGTTGCTGTAATATTAGTTGCACCTTTGCCATGTTAACCAACTCCTTTAAAACTTGTTGGATGCTTGTTTGAACAACCTACATAAACTTGTTAGTTGTTCCTTTGCTTGTTTCATTCTTGTGCATGATCTTGTTGCCTTGATGATATTGCACTCTTGTGACCCTAGGCCATGCATCATATCTACTCTTGTCCTTGTTCATCATGTTCATGCATCAAGTGTCTGAGCATTGCACTATGTTTGATTGTGTTCCGTTGTTGCATTGTTGTGTTTGGTTAGAGCCTGGTGACGATACGGAGTACGAGGTTCCTACCGAGGTTGAGTTTGAGGAGCAAGGTTACGATCCCTCCGTGGAATCAACAGGCAAGATGACCTTACCCAGATATCACTACTATCTTTGCCTATGCTAGATGTCTCGCTCTTTTAGATATTGCCTCGATGCCTATGTCTGTTTGTCAGCCCTCCTATTGTTGCCATGAAACTCTCTAACCACCCACCTAGCAAACCGTTGTTTGGCTACGTAAGCATCGCTCAGCCCCTCTTATAGCGTTGTTAGTTGCAGGTGAAGATTTGAAGATTATTGCTTCATGATGAAGTTTGTTGGGATATGACAATATATAATCTGTTAAACTAAATCATCTATATATTGGTAATGGGTGGAAGGTTAAGCCTCTTGCTTGGTGTTTTGTTCCACTCATGCCACCCTAGGAACCGTTAAACCGGTGTTATGTTCCTTGATTTTGCGTCCCTAACATGGTTGGGGTTTATGGGCCCCCCTCGATAACCCGCTTAGCGCTAAAGCTTTTCCAGCAAGGCCCAACATTGGTTTCACATTTGCCTAATAACTAAAACTTGCATAGGGCGTTGCAAACCCGAATTCTTAATTACAACCCTGGGCCAGTGCTCCTCATGAGTGTTGGTCCAAACTGGCCAGCCTGCGGGGCCACCTCGAGGAAACTCAAGGGTTGGTTTACACCTGTAGGATGTCCCATCCGGTCGTGGCCTGAGACGAGATACGCGTGGCTACTATCAGGGTGTCGGCACACCGGGAGGTCTTGCTGGATTAGTTTTACCTTTGTCGGAGTATCTTGAGCACGGGATTCCGAGAATACTCGGGTCTTCCCACTTTGGAGTTGCGACTCCGTAGATCGTGATCTTGTGATGGGCTAAGTTGGGACACCCCTGCAGGGTTTGATCTTTCGAAAGCCGTGCCTGCGGTTATGTGGCAGATGGGAATTTGTTAATATCCGGTTGTAGACAACTTGACACCATGTTCAAAATACACTACCAGCGTGAGTAACCGTGATGGTCTCTTTCTGAAGGGGTTCGGGAAGTGAACATGGTGGGGTTATGTTTGATGTGAGTAGTTAGGATCACTTCGTGATCACTTTGACGATCGTTGGCACTTTCTCTTCTCGCTCTAAATACGTAAGCTAGTGCTAGTGCTGCTGCAACCTTGTTTTGAGCCTTTTCCACACCTAAGGCTTTGATAGTATTGCTACCCGGGAACGGGATTGCTGAGTCCTCCGTGGCTAACAGATTCGACACAACACCAGATGTAGGTACCATTGAGAACTACACAGGTGGTGGTTCAGAGTTGTATTGGGAGTTCGATGAAGAACGTGGGCGATACTACGTGTCTTACCCCGAGGATCAGTAGGGCTCTTACTAGGATGATCGGGACCTTGTGTTGCTTTATTTATGGTATCTTTCATTTCGATCTTCGTCCGTAGTCGGACTCTGATGTTATTTGGATGATGTATGTTAATGTATTACATTGTGTGACGTGGCGAGTGTAAGCCAGCTACTCTTTTACATTTTCATCCCCTCTTTTACATGAGATGTGCAAAGATACCATTCTTGAGATCATTCTAGTATGTGATTATGCCTTTAAGTCGTGCCTCGACGCGTGGGAGGCATAGTCACATACTGGGCATTACAAGTTGGTATCAGAGCCTTCTCCGACCTAGGAGCCCCCCTGATTGATCGAATCGTTGACGATTGAGTCTAGGCACACGCATGAAAATGTTTTGAGTCCTATATATATATATATATATATATATATATATATATATATATATATATATATATATATCGGAGAGTAGGATTTCTTTTTACTCCTCATCCCTTCATTACTCTAGTGAGGACTCCTGACGATGTTCTATCTCTTCTAATCTCAAAAAATCACTAAAAAAAATTTAGGATCACGGGAGTATTGTTTGGATTGTTCTGATATCTTTGTGACGAGAACATTGTTCTCGATGCGTCCTGTCATTTAGGGGTTGTGGCAGTGTCCCGGGGAGTTGAGCTCCGAGGTGTTGTCGTCACAAATGTATCGCAGCGGTTCTAGAATACTTAAGACGGCCGACATCGAAAACTCTTCTATGCGGTTAGTGATGAGATAACCCCAACATCACCCAGTACTGGGGAGGTAGTTCAGGAGTATTGCCACAGCTTTGTATAGCAAATGCGTTTCGAAGGTCCGAGATAAACAGTTTCCGAGGATAACTGGTTATGTGTTGAAAGATGGATACAGTTGGATGTAGGATTAGAGTTGAGTGTGCGGTGCTTCCCCTGTATCCCCAACACCCGATTGCATAACCGGAAACCTTCGGAAATTAATAGGTGGGTTTCTTCTAGTAGCTCGTAGGCATTCTTCCAACGAGTGCCTGATATGGAGTTCGGGGTTCAACATTGAGTGAAGAGGTTTTATGGGCATTGTTCCAATCGGGAGTTGCATCTTAAAGGGTCCTTGGCTATGCTGATCCGGGGATTGCAAAATCCTTTTGTAACACGTTCCATGAGCTTTCAGCACGAACATGTGGTTCGAAGCTTCTATCATGTATTTGTTCTATCTGCTCCTTTGTTGTTTTATTTACCTTTTGTTCTCTCAAGTGGCTTCTCGAGAAGATTGTTGTATCATTAAACTGTGGATTACATTCGTTCATTTTGTTCGAATGTTCTTGTGAAGACTTATGTTGCAATTCCTAGCCGTTGATTCAGCTTATATATTTTCAATCAACGGCTAATAGTTGTCATCTCATTCAGGATGGCTCCTAAGAAGGTTCCCAACGCTAACCCGGAGGGTGAAGAAGAACGTGTTCCTGAACGTCCTCCTTCCCCTCCTCCTCCGTATGAGGCCTGGAGAGCAATTATGCAAGCGACCAACTAGAACACCCAGATGCTTATGCAAATGTTGTAGAACATTCAAGCCAACCAAGCCAATCAAGGTGGTCATGGGAACCAAGGCCAAGGAAATATGTTCAATCAACCTCACTTTGCAACCCTCAACCAATTCCTGGCAAACCAACCGAAGTCGTTCAGTTACTGTGTGGATCCGCTAGATGCTGAAGACTGGATCACAGACATCAAAAAGCACTTTGAATGCAGTAATGTGAGACCTGAGGATTATGTCAAGTTTGCCGCTTTCCAACTCAAAGATCAAGTTGCTGATTGGTGGCAACAGTATAAAGATTCCAGAGGTGGACGTGAGATCTCGTGGACTAACTTCTGCAAAGATTTCCGCTCTCACCACATTCCAACTAGTGACATTGAAGGCATGCGTGAGCAATTCCGCAACCTGAAGCAAGGCA
The DNA here is from genome assembly GCA_902687465.1 of Secale cereale. Taxonomy (NCBI): domain Eukaryota; kingdom Viridiplantae; phylum Streptophyta; class Magnoliopsida; order Poales; family Poaceae; genus Secale; species Secale cereale. The sequence goes on from LR738711.1 coordinate 677,876,399, forward strand.
CCATGTCCGTCTATCAATACAATGTCAAGTTCCAGAATCTTGCACGCTATGCCAAGCAAGACATCCTAGATGCCAAGAGCAAGATTTATCAGTTCCGTGGTGGTCTGAAGGATGAACTCCAACTAGCTCTCACCTTGTTCGAGCCGGATGAATTTGACCAATTTTACAATATGGCTCTTAAGCAAGAGGCAGACCAGCTCAAGATTGAAGCTTCCAAAAAGAGGATCAGAGATGTTGTTCACTCCTCCTCTTCTTCCCAAGTGGTTGCCAAGCAGCAGAAGTTCTGGCTACCGCCTCCTCCAGTGCTCCGTCCTCCAAACAACAACAAGCACTCAGGTGACCGTGGTTTCTCCCACCCACCCAACCCAAGCAATCAGTCCAAGCCTCAGTTTCAAGCTTCAAGATCAAGTGGTCCTTATCACCGGCCTCTCTCAGAAGTGACTTGCAACAAGTGTGGCCAGAAGGGTCACTATGCTAACAAGTGTCCCAACCCAAGGCGCCTTCCGCTTCCTCCACCTGTCAGCACTGCTATTGTCAAGCACAATCCCAAGGCAGCAAGAGTGAATCTGATGAATGCAGGGCAAGCAGAAAATTCTTCAGATGTGATACTTGGTAACCTTCCAGTCAACCTTAAACCTGCTAAAGTTTTGTTTGATTCTGGTGCATCACATCCTTTCATGTCATATCCTTTTGCATCCAAGCATAATGTGAGCACAGTGGCATTATCCCAAAAGTTGCAAGTTACTTCTCCGGCGAAACAAATGACTTCTAGTATGGTGGCTCCGGATATATCTATCCACATGGGTGATTACAGTTTTCTGGTTTCTCCGATTATTCTCGACAACTCCGACATTGATCTTATTCTTGGGATGGATTGGCTTTCCAAGCATGATGCAAACATTGATTGTGGAAATAAGGAAGTCAAGCTTACTCATCCTAATGAAGACGTGATTATCTTCGCCTCTCGAGATAACACAATCAGGCTATTCTCTCTCAATGACAAGGGCGAGATTAATGCCATTTCTCAGATTCCGGTGGTCAATGAATATGAAGATGTTTTCCCTGAAGAGCTTCCAGGCATGCCTCCCCATCGTCAAGTTGAATTCGTCATTGAACTCGAGCCCGGTACCGAGCCAGCATGTCGGCGTCCGTACAAGCTTTCCCCTGATGAGTTGAAGGAGCTGAAGAAACAACTCGATGAGCAAGAATGTATGGGTCTAATCAGGCCTAGTACTTCTCCTTGGGGTTGTGGTGTTCTATTTGTCAAGAAGAAGGATGGCACGGAACGCCTTTGCGTTGATTACCGGCCATTGAACAAGAAGACAATAAAGAACAAGTATCCGCTCCCCAATATCAATGAATTGTTCGAGCAGCTCAAAGGAGCAAAGGTGTTCTCAAAGCTCGATCTTCGGATGGGTTACCATCAGATTCGTATCCGTGAAGAGGATATTCACAAGACTACATTCAGAACAAGCTATGGCTCCTATGAATATACGGTCATGTATTTTGGCCTCGCAAATGCTCCACCCACCTTCTCGAGGATGATGCACTTCATATTCAACCCCTACACCAATGAATTTGTTCTCGTCTATCTGGATGACATCTTGGTATTCTCCAAGAATGAAGAAGACCATGCCAAGCACCTTCGTTTGGTCCTGGATAGGCTCCGTGAACACGAGTTCTATGCGAAGTTCTCCAAATGTGAATTCTGGCTCGATAAAGTCTTATATCTTGGCCATATTATCTCTGCCGAGGGCATTTCTATGAATCCCGAGAAAGTTGAAGCTATTGTCAACTGGGAACGCCCGCAGAATGTCAAGCAACTCCGAAGCTTCCTTGGTCTCGCTAGCTATTGCAGAAGGTTCGTTGAGAACTTCTCCAAGATTGCCAAGCCTCTTTCCAACCTGTTGCAGAAGAATGTCAAGTACTCCTGGACTCCTGATTGTGATGTGGCATTCAAAACAGTCAAAGAAAAGCTCATTTGTGCTCCGGTTCTTACTCCTCCGGATGAGTCCAAGCCCTATGAAGTCTTTTGTGATGCTTCTTTGCAAGGTCTTGGCGGTGTTCTCATGCAAGACAAGAAGATTGTGGCATACACTTCTCGTCAGTTGAAACCAAATGAGAGGAATTACCCCACACATGATCTCGAGCTAGCAGCAGTTGTACATGCCTTGATCACGTGGAGACACCTTCTGTTGGGCAGAAAAGTGGACATCTTCACTGATCACAAGAGCTTGAAGTACATCTTCACACAGCCAAACCTTAACCTTCGCCAGACTCGTTGGGTTGAGATGATCCAAGAGTATGATCCAAGCATTGAGTACACACCTGGCAAGGACAATGTCATTGCAGATGCCTTGAGCAGAAAGGCATATTGCAACAGTCTCCTTCTCAAACCGTTCCAGCCTGAACTTTGTGAATCATTCAGGAAGCTCAACCTCCAAGTTGTTCCACAAGGCTTTCTTGCAAACCTTCAAGTTGCTCCTACCTTGGAAGATCAGATCCGTGAGGCCCAGCTCAGTGATGCTATGGTGCAGAAAGTGAAACATGGTATTGCTAAGGGTACTCCCAAATACAAGTGCTATCGCATTGATGAGAAAGACACCTTGTTCTTTGAGGACAGAATTGTAGTTCGCAAGGGTGATCTCAGGAAGCTCATAATGAACGAAGCACATGACTCCCTCCTCTCGATTCATCCCGGAAGTTATAAGATGTACCAAGACCTCAAGCAATCATACTGGTGGACTCGCATGAAAAGGGAGATTGCCCAATTCGTGAATGAATGTGATGTATGCAGAAGAGTGAAGGCAGAGCATCAACGTCCAGCCGGTCTCCTTCAACCTCTACCTATTCCCGAGTGGAAATTCAATCACATTGAAATGGATTTTGTCACTGGGTTTCCTAAGTCCAAGAAGGGGAATGATGCTATCTTTGTAGTGATTGACAAGCTAACTAAAGTAGCTCATTTCCTTCCCGTCAAAGAATCCATCGACGCAGCTCAGCTGGCAGAGCTGTACACCTCCAGAATTGTTTCGTTGCATGGCATTCCTCAAGTCATCTCCTCAGACCGTGGAAGTTTGTTCACATCCAAGTTCTGGGACTCCTTTCAGTCAGCCATGGGCACAAAAATTCGCTTCAGCGCTGCGTTTCACCCTCAGACTAGTGGTCAAGTCGAAAGAGTGAATCAGATCCTCGAAGACATGCTGAGAGCTTGTGTCATCTCTTTCGGTATGAAGTGGGAAGATTGTCTCCCGTTTGCCGAATTCTCATACAACAACAGTTTCCAAGCAAGTGCCGGTAAAGCTCCTTTTGAAATCCTCTATGGCAGAAAGTGTCGTACCCCGCTCAACTGGTCCGAGACTGGTGAACGTCAACTTCTTGGTAATGATTTGATCTCAGAAGCCAAAGAAATGTGCAAAGTCATACGTGAGAATCTCAAAGCCGTTCAATCACGTCAAAAGAGTTACTATGACGGCAAGCATCGTGATTTGGTTTTCGACACTGGAGATCATGTCTATCTCTGTGTTTCTCCTATGAAAGGAACCCAAAGATTTGGTATCAAAGGCAAGCTTGCTCCTAGATATGTGGGCCCTTTCAAGATTCTTGGAAAAAGAGGCGATCTAGCCTACCAACTCGAGCTTCCCTCCAACTTTGCAAATGTTCATGATGTGTTTCACGTGTCTCAACTCCGCAAGTGCTTCAAGACACCTGAACGCACCATTCCGTTCGAGGAGATTGATCTTCAACAAGACTTGTCTTATCGTGAGCACCCTGTTGCTATTCTTGAATAAACTGAGCGCAAAACCCGCAACAAGTCCATCAATTTCTTGAAAGTGAAGTGGTCACACCATACCGATCGAGAAGCTACCTGGGAACGAGAAGATCACCTTCGTTCCGAGTATCCTTCCTTCTTCCAGTCCTAGATCTCGGGACGAGATCTTTTTGTAGTGTAGGAGAGTTTGTAACACCCCATATGTAATACTTTCCTATAAGGGCAATAAAGCTTTCTCAATTTGATCCTTGTCCTTATCCTCGGGGGTTCTTGTCTTTTGAACTCATTTTATTTTGCATTGTCATGTTATTTATTTTATTTTGCATCCATGCATTGCTTTCATCATCATGGCATCATAGTTTACTTCTTTGTTATGATGAGTGTGTGTGAGGCCTTGTGATGTTGTGTGTGTGGTTCTAGCTATGACTTGTTAAACCCTAGCCCCCTCCTTGTTTCCCTCTTCTTCTTCTTCTTCCTTTTTCTTTTCTTTCTTTTCTTTACTCCATTGTGCAAGCCACCTAGTCAAGCCCATTATTGTTCTTTCTTTTCCTAAAAATATTGCACCATGTCTACACCCTCTCTGCCAAATATCACCCTTTTAGAATTGATTTGGTTGGGTTTTAAAATCACAAGAGTTTGAACCATATTCAAACTCCTTTTATTTTTCTGCCTCTAAAAATGTCCAGGTCAATTTTATTAAATAGGGCATAAATCAAGGAGCATGGGGATATTTTTCTTTTCCCCTAACTCTTTTCCTTTTAGTCTATGCTTTTCTTTTTCTTTTCTGGTTGAAGATAAATGATAAAGAAAAGAATCAGCAGCTCCAGTAGTGGCTTGGGCCTCCTCCTTCTTCTCCTCCCCCAGGCCCAACCCTTTCTCCACAGCTGCGCGGCCCATCTCTCCCCCGCAGGCCCGACCGAGCGCTCGCAGTCGCGCCGTGCCTTTTCTCCCCCTGGCCCCACTTGTCACCCTCACACCTCCCGCGTCTCCGTCCACCTCCGTCAAGCGCTGCAGAGCAGAGCGCGCGCTCGCCGTCACGCTGTGATCACGGACGTCGAGGTCTCGTGATCTGAGCCCCCCATTTAAACCCGCACCGTGTCCAACCCCTCTCCCTAGGGTTCCTCTTCCTCCTCTCGCCGCCTGGAGAGCCAAGCTCCACCAGATCCGCCGCTCTAGTGAATACCCGCACGCATCTGAGAGCGCTAGCTCGTCGCCGGCGTTCCTCCCATCGACCTCAGCCTCACCAAACGTGTCCGGCTGCTTCCACGACGTCGGCTACTTCGACTACTTCCTCTACATGGAGCCGATAGCCTCGTCGCCGACGTCTTCTTCCTCTTCTTCGTCTCCGGCACCCATAGCTGTTCGAGACTCGCCGCCGTCGACTCCGTCCATGTCTGGGCCAGGCGAACACATCTCCGTGTTCGTGGTGAGCTCCTCTTCCTCCTCGTGCTCTTTCCCCCCTCTTTAGCACCCTCAAGCACCGAGTTCCTCGAGCGCCCGAGCTCGTCACCGTCGGGCCTCGTCTCCGGCGAGTGCCCCGACCCCTCTAGGCCGTCGCTTGCTGCCCGTTCGTTTCAGTTTGTCGCGTAGGTGCTGCATGTGTAGTCGTTGCTCCGCCTAGGCCGCTGCATCGTCTCGCCGTTGCTCGCCGCCGTCGTTCTGCCGTTGCTCTCCGCCGGTGCTGTAGTGCTCGTTAGGTGCTGTAAGTGCCTCGAGTAGATGCGAAACTCCTCTAGGAGCACCCCGCACACCTCCGCTGTCTCGTTTGGTCACCAGAGCAGCTCCGACGAGCCCTGCGTTTTCCCCTGTTTCTGCTTCTGCAGTTACTTCTTCAGAGTTCGCACTTGTTATCTGTCAAGATCCGATCGATAGCACAGTGATTTGTGTCTCCGTCAGTTAGCAGCAGGGTGTGGGTTCGAATCCATTGCGGGGCAGTGGGCATTTTGCCCCCTTTTGTTTTTCGTGAGTGGCTGACAGGTAGGCCCCACCTGCGAGCCACTCAGCCGTCTCCAGCCCCCCGCGCGCACCCACTGGCGCCAGCTCAGCCCAGCCGGGCCCCCTCGATAGTGACTTGGGCTAGCGCAGCCCTGGGTCGCTCTGACCCCTGCGCCTGTGTTTTTCTTTTTCTGTTTTCTTTTTCTTTTCTTTTGTCGCCTTTTTCTTGTTAATTTAATATCTGTGAAAATATGCTTCTGATGAAAATAAGTCCTATATGAAAAGTGCTTAGAATTTCATGTAGATTATGAATATGCTGGTTGTTGCCATGTTTAAAAACATTTAAAATGCTGTTTGAATTTATTCTTGTTTTAAATATGTTTAAACTTGTAAAAATCATAACTAAATATCTACAACTCCAAATTTAACAAACTTTATATGCATTTGGGGTGGAAAATTGTGTAGAATATTTTGGTGCTGTTGTTTAGCATGTTTGACAACTTTATCATAGAAGTTTTCCAGATCTGTCTCAAATGCTTAATATGGGAGTTTCCGGATATTGTTGTTATTTATTTCCAGCCCATTTAAATGTGCTAACATGTTGTTGTAATATTAGTTGCACCCTTGCCATGTTAACCAACTCCTTTAAAACTTGTTGGATGCTTGTTTGAACAACCTACATAAACTTGTTAGTTGTTCCTTTGCTTGTTTCATTCTTGTGCATGATCTTGTTGCCTTGATGATATTGCACTCTTGTGACCCTAGGCCATGCATCATATCTACTCTTGTCCTTGTTCATCATGTTCATGCATCAAGTGTCTGAGCATTGCACTATGTTTGATTGTGTTCCGTTGTTGCATTGTTGTGTTTGGTTAGATCCCGGTGACGATACGGAGTACGAGGTTCCTACCGAGGTTGAGTTTGAGGAGTAAGGTTACGATCCCTCCATGGAATCAACAGGCAAGATGACCTTACCCAGATATCACTACTATCTTTGCCTATGCTAGATGTCTCGCTCTTTTAGATATTGCCTCGATGCCTATGTCTATTTGTCAGCCTTCCTATTGTTGCCATGAAACTCTCTAACCACCCACCTAGCAAAACGTTGTTTGGCTACGTAAGCATCACTCAACCCCTCTTATAGCGTTGTTAGTTGCAGGTGAAGATTTGAAGATTCTTGCTTCATGATGAAGTTTGTTGGGATATCACAATATATAATCTGTTAAACTAAATCATCTATATATTGGTAATGGGTGGAAGGCTAAGCCTCTTGCTTGGTGTTTTGTTCCACTCATGCCACCCTAGGAACCGTTAAACCGGTGTTATGTTCCTTGATTTTGCGTGCCTAACACGGTTGGGGTTTATGGGCCCCCCTCGACAACCCGCTTAGCGCTAAAGCTTTTCCAGCAAGGCCCAACATTGGTTTTACATTTGCCTAATAACTAAAACTTGCATAGGGCGTTGCAAACCCGAATTATTAATCACAACACTGGGCCAGTGCTCCTCATGAGTGTTGGTCCAAACTGGCCAGCCTGCGGGGCCACCTCGAGGAAACTCAAGGTCTGGTTTACACCTGTAGGATGTCCCATCCGGTCATGGCCTGAGACGAGATACGCACGGCTACTATCAGGGTGACGGCACGCCGGGAGGTCTTGCTGGATTAGTTTTACCTTTATCGGAGTATCTTGAGCACGGGATTCCGAGAATACTCGGGTCTTCCCACTTTGGAGTTGTGACTCCGCAGATCGTGAGCTTGTGATGGGCTAAGTTGGGACACCCCTGCAGGGTTTGATCTTTCGAAAGCCGTGCCCATGGTTATGTGGCAGATGGGAATTTGTTAATATCCAGTTGTAGACAACTTGACACCATGTTCAAAATACACTACCAGCGTGAGTAACCATGATGGTCTCTTTCCGAAGGGGTTCAGGAAGTGAACACGGTGGGGTTATGTTTGACGTGAGTAGTTAGGATCACTTTGTGATCACTTTGACTATCGTTGGCACTTTCTCTTCTCGCTCTAAATACGTAAGCTAGTGCTAGTGCTGCTGCAACCTTGTTTTGAGGCTTTTTCACACCTAAGGCTTTGATAGTATTGCTACCCGGGAACAGGATTGCTGAGTCCTTCGTGGCTCACAGATTCTACACAAAACCAGATGCAGGTACCATTGAGAACTACACAGGTGGTGGTTCAGAGTTGTATTGGGAGTTCGATGAAGAACGTAGGCGATACTACGTGTCTTGCCCCGAGGATCAGTAGGGCTCTTACTAGGATGATCGGGACATTGTGTTGCTTTATTTATGGTATCTTTCATTTGGATCTTCGTCCGTAGTCGGACTCTAATGTTATTTGGATGATGTATGTTAATGTATTACATTGTGTGACGTGGCGAGTGTAAGCCAGCTACTCTTTTACATTTTCATCCCCTCTTTTACATGAGATACCATTCTTGAGATCATTCTAGTATGTGATTATGCCTTTAAGTCATCCCTCGACGCGTGGGAGGCATAGTCACATACCGGGCATTACATGTTCCTAAGCTTTTGCATCTCATGCGCATACATTATTGTTGCATGGTATGGTGATGCATAATTACTTAAATAAACTCTCTTAAAGTGATTGTCACCAATTACCAAAATGGGGGAGATTGAAAGAATATGCGGTGCCCCCATGTTTGGTTTTGGTAATTGATGACAATCTCTATGGACTAATGGTTTCCTTGAGTTATATTTGAAGGGTTTGTCCATAGGCTTTTCTTGCAGTCCATGTGTTGGTTTCAAGGAGAGTTTGTGATGACCAAGGTGCTATTAAGGAATTATCCAAAGATTGGTCTTCTGAGTGTTGAGCTTATTGCAAATGTAAAATTACGCTTTGTGTACTAACCCATGGTCTTCGTGAGAGTTCTTTTTGGGGTTAGGTTGCGATGTGCAAGTTCAAGTGATGCATCACGAGGAGATCAAGTGCTTGAAGCTTGCCATCCATTGTGGTGACAATGGACTTGTGAAGATATGCCGAAGAGTGGCTCGCCCATAGTGGAGTATGGGGGAGCAATCTACTAGTCTTCACCGAGCCAACGCAATCAATAAAGGTGGTCCAACTTGAGGAAGTCAAGATCGTCTACATCTAGCTCAAGTGGACTTTGTGCAAGGAAAAGGTTTGCCCTTGATAGGTTTTCTATTTTACCGGTCTCATGGTGGTAGTTGGGAGACCGGGTTATAGGATCGATTGTCGTACTATCAAGGGGGGCTCTCAATGAGTAGCTTGATCGTATCGTTCGTAGAGAGCTCAAACCATTGCATGCTTGCATCATCTTTATTGGTTCTTGTTTGGTTCTTCTCCTTGTGAGATTTGGAGCTTATGGTCATTTTCATGACAAGCTTGAGTTCATCGAAAACGGAGTTCACATGCTTCTTCTATTGCATTTTCGGTGTTGGATGTTTTACCGGTCTCTTTTGAGGAAGGGTTCTCACCATTTTCTTATGGGCCTTTTCTCATTTGCTTCTTATTGTTATTTCTATCAAGATTGTGTTAGGCCATGTCATTAGCTTTCCAATAAACTTGGTTTCGTTGAATTCGGAGTTCATTTGCAAAAGTTATGTCAGTTTTGGTGTCCCCAGAAGGGCTGTAGCGGTACTACCGCAAATTGGAGCGGTACTACCGCTTGGAGGGATGTAATTTTTTACTTCCGTGGCTACTTCCGCTCCGGACCAAAAACTCGTCACAAGTCCAGTGGTGGTAGGCACAGATGTAATTTTTTAGTACCGCTCTCAAGCAGTAGTACCGCTACCCCTTAGCAGTAGTACCGCTACCCCTAGCGATAGTACCGTGAGGTCAAGCGGTACTACCGCTCCGACGGTTCTTCTGGCCTTTTTGCCTCCTCACTGTTGTGTTTCAAAGGGCTACTACCGCCCTAGCGGTAGTACCGCTCGGTGCGGGCTGTGAACATAACGGTTGGATTTTTTCCCACCTATGAAAGGAGGTCTTCTTCCCCAATGAACCTTATCCTTTGAGCTCGTGTTCTTCCCCCATTGTTGACCTTCTTTGAGCTTGCTATCTCTCAATCCCTCCATGGATTCTTGTTAGTTTTTTTGGGGGGGGAGAGAGGAGATCTAGATCCACATTTCCACCAATCACTTTCTCCTCTAGGTGAGGGGAACCCCTTGGATCTAGATCTTGGAGTTCTTGGTGTTCTCCTTCTCGTTCTGCCTCTCATTTCCTCCCTAGCATTCGTTGCTTTGGTGGGATTTGGGTGTGACGCCCCCGATTTGTCCATACACTAATCATGCACGCAAATATGTACGACCAAGATCAGGGACTCACTGGAAGATATCACAACACAACTCTAGACACAAATTAAAATAATACAAGCTTTATATTACAAGCCAGGGGCCTCGAGGGCTCGAATACATAAGCTCGAAAACACAAGAGTCAGCGGAAGCAACAATATCTGAGTACAGACATAAGTTAAACAAGGTTGCCTTAAGAAGGCTAGCACAAAAGTAACAACGATCGAAGAGGCAAGGCCTCCTGCCTGGGACCTCCTAACTACTCCTCGAAGCCGAACTCCATGTAGAAACATCATCGAGATCCTCTGACTCCTGGACTCCACCACCTGGTTGCATCATCCGAGAAGAAAGGAAGAAAGGGGGAAAAGGGGGAGCAAAGCAACCGTGAGTACTCATCCAAAGTACTCGCAAGCAAGGATCTACACTACATATGCAATGATATCTGCGTAAAGGGATAATATATGTGGACTGAACTGCAGAAAGCAGAATAAAAGGGGGATAGCTAATCCAATCGAAGACTACGCTTCTCGTAACCTCCATCTTGCAGCAGAAGATGAGGGTAGCTGGAAAGTAACAAGTATCCTCGCTTCTCGCAGCCTTCGTCTTGCAGCAGTAGAAGGGAGTAGATGGTAAGTTCACCAAGTAACAACGAATAGCATAATCCTACTCGGCGATCCTCCCGCACATCACCCTGTGAGAGAGCAACCACCGAGTTGTATCTGGCACTGGTAAGGGTGTGTTTTATTAAGTATCTGGTTCTAGTTGTCATGAGGTCGGAATACAACTCCGGGTCGTCCTTTTACCGAGGGACACGGCTATTCGAATAGATTAACTTCCGTGCAGGGGTGCACCACATAACCCAGCACGCTTGATCCCATTTGGCCGGACACACTTTCCAGGGTCATGCCCGGCCTCAGATGATCAACACGTCGCAGCCCTACCTAAGCACAGCAGAGAGGTCAGCACGCTGGTCTAAGTCCTAAGCACACAGGGGTCTGGGCCCATCGCCCAATGCACACATGTACGTTGCGAGGGCGGCCGGTGAGCAGACCTAGCAACCTCCATTACTAAGGAAGTTGCGTTACGCAGTCCAACCCGGCGCGCGCCGCTAAGTCGCTGACATCAAAAAGGCTTCGGCTGATACCACGACGTCGAGTGCCCATAACTGTTCCCACGCAGCTGGTTAGTGCGTATAGACCAAATGGCCAGACTCAGATCAAATATCCAAACTCGTTAAGCGTGTTATTATGAAATAACCGCGAACAACGACCAGGGCCAGGCCACCTCTCCACTGGGTGTCTCAACCTGCCCTGTCGCTCCGCCACAACGATTCACTTGGGGGTCGTCAGGAACTCAGGCCCACCACTACCTGGATGGAGCCACCTGTCCTTTCAGCCCCCACATCAAATCACTTGCGGGTACTCAATGAGCCGACCCGACTTTAGTCACATCAAGTATCATGTAAAGTATGTATATAGCATATACCCGTGATCACCACCCGAGGTGATCACGGCCCGATAGTATAGCATGGCAGACGGACAAGGATGTGGGGCCACTGATGGAATACTAGCATCCTATACTAAGCATTAGGATAACAGGTAAAGGTATCAACAGTGGTAGCAACAATGACAGACTATGCATCAGAATAGGAGTTATCGAATCAACAACAGTAGTAAACTAATGCAAGAGTAAGAGGGAGGAGAATAGGCGATATCTGGTGATCAAGGGGGGGGCTTGCCTGGAAGCTCTGCAGATGAAAGGAATCTTCGGAAGCGTAGCCGTAGTCAAACACCGAAGCATCAATGGTCTCGGGGTCTACCGGAAAGAAGTAACTGAGGGGGGGAACATAATAAATAACAAAGCAATCAAAGCAACACAAAGTGTAACATGGCAAAACGTGGTGCTACGTGTGACCTAACGCGGTAGGAGGTGTTACCGACGAAGGAGGGAAACATCCGGGAAAGTATTCCCGGTGTTTCGCGTTTTCGGACGGATGAAACGGAGGGGGAAAGTTGCGGGTTCGGTATGCTAGGGATGTGTGGTGGACGAACGGACCGCGTATTCGGATTCGTCTCGGCGTTCTGAGCAACTTTCATGTACAAAGTATTTTCATCCGAGTTACGGTTTAAAAGATATGATTTTCTAAAGGTTTTATTAATTTCTAGAATTTAATATTAATTAAATTAATTTTAAAAAGGATTTATGACATCAGCCTGACATCATGCTGACGTCAGCATGGTTGACTGGTCAACCTGACCAGTGGGTCCCACTGGTCAGTGACACAGTATAATTAGTTCTATATTTAATTAACTAAACCTGATTAGTTTATCTAATTTAAAGTTAATTAGATTAATCACAATTAATTAATTTAATCTTAACATTATTCAATTTAGTTAATTGTCCATTAGGTTAATTAAAGACATGATTAATTAGATTAATTATCTAATTAATTAATTAATATTATTAATTATTTATATTTATATTTCTTTTCTTTTTTTTCCCTGTTTCCGTTCTGGGGCCTGGGCCCTCTTGTCATAGGGCCATAGGGGCTAGCGGGCTAACGGGCAGAGGGGCACGGGCGCCGGGCGCCGTCGGGGCGGACCCGAGCGACGGCCGCGGCGACGGGCGCCGGCCGCGGCGGCTCGCGATGGCGCGAGGGGCCAGGGCGGAGCGGCGCTAGGGCGTGCGCGAGGGGGGGGGCATGCGGGCACGGGCGGCGGCGGCCAGGGGCCGCACGGGCGGCGGCGGCCAGGGGCCACACGGGCGCCGGCCGGAATGGGGCGGCGGACGACGCGGCAAGGAGCTACGGTGGCCTGGCTCGGCCCTGGCGAGGGCAGTCGCCGGCGAAGCAGTAGCGGCGGGAGGCCAGGCGCGCGTCCAGGGGGGTCGCGGGCGCAGCAACGGGCCGCGATGGCGGACAGGGCGCAGTCGCGGAGCAAAGCGAGGATGGCGCGGCGCGGGGAGGAAACCAGGTCATGGGCGCGGACGGCGTGCGAGCTTCGCAAGTGTAGCAAGGGGAAGAGGAGGCCGAGGGCCTCACCGGGGTTCGTAGGGACGGGGCAGCCGTGCTTGAGGAGGAGGACGGACACAGTGACGGCGTAGGGGAGGCAGTCCGGCGATGGCGGAGGCGCGTCGAGCTTCAGGCGGCGCGGATCCAGCGGTGGTGTCGGGGACGACGGGTCCTTGCCCCCGATCTCGATCCAGATCGGGGGGAAGAGCGGACAGGGCGATGTGGGGGGGGGAGTGGGGTGCGTGGGTGGTGTCGGTGGAGTGTTAAGGCGAGCGAGGGGGGCGGCTGGGCCGGATGGCCTAGGTGGCCAGCTGGGCCACGGCCCAGCAGGGGGGTTCTTCTCCTTTTTTTTTTGTTTTACTTTTCTTATTTTCTTTTCTGGTTTTATTTTACTTTCTTTTTAGTCTAGTTTTTAACTAATATTAAAATGATCCCTAATTTAGTAATACCTCAAAAGTTTGTTGTTATAATAACATACTCTATACTATTTTATTTATTTAAAATGCCTTTGAATATTTGTTCCTGTCTCTTATTATATTTGTTTAGTGCATTTATATACTTTATAAAAAGTGTGGTTTCTCCACCAATATTACATATGATTTAGTTGCCACCTATAGAACATTTTAGTTTTGATGTTTGAAAGCTTTTATTGTTTGCTTCATTCTGAATCTGAATTTCGAACCGGTTTCAAACTAACACGAGATTATCAACAGTAATTTGCGGTGACGTGTCGTCATTAGTAGAGGGTTACTGTAGCTTAACTATCCGGGCGTCACAATTCTCCTCCACTACAAGAAATCTCGTCCCGAGATTTAAGCAGTGGAGTAGGGGGGAAGTGCTGGTAGTGAAAACCTAACGAGTCTTCCCGGTCTTGGCTGCTCTTCTCGAAGGGGTTGATCCCTTTTGCTGATGTCTTCATTCCTCTGCTTCAAGTCATCGTGATCAAGTCGTCATCCTTTCTTCGGGATCACAATCGTCCTACGAACGCGACTGGGGGGAAAACTTTGGTGGAACGTACCTCCACGAAGTATGTGCATCTTAGAGTGAATTCATAAAGTGATACACGAAGTAACCTACGCGTAGTATTTCAGTGAATGCATTGAGAACAAATAGCGATGGTACCAAAGTTTCAAATGGGTAGGCAACCATTCGATGCCTAACCAGAAGCTGGAATGGGGGCTTGAACAACGAGAATAATATGGTGTTTGATATCAGGATGAAACATGGTAGAATTTAGCTCGTGAATTACACACAAAGCCAAGTGCAAAGTATACATTAGAATCAGGGTTGTACAAGAGAGTCGGTTTTGATCCAGTGGACCTGTGGGTTATGGGCCCACCATGTGGGTTAAGAGTAGGAAGGGTGGTGACATCTTGCACAGCCTCGACCGGGAGGCATGTCAGTGGATAGCTTGTCAGCTATGTCGCCAACAATGTCGGTACCTAGGACGAGGAACGAAGAGAACAATTTTCCCGCTCGTTGAAACGAGGCGAACCAACAGGCAAAGTTCTCGTCCATCGGTGGTTACCGGAATGTTATCAATAATAGAATCAAGGTCGTACTGACAGAGTTGTACAACGAGGTGTTTACATAAGCAGAGAATTATTACTGCTTAGATTATATTTAGATCAAAGAAAGGTTAATCAAACAAATGGAAAGGAAAATAGTGATTACACACTATTATTAGGAGTATATCCTTCCCATGGACAAGAAGAACATGGCATACAGGGTAGGAGAGCAAGTACCCAATCATTCAGTTAAAGAGGCAAGGATTAATCATGACGGTACCCATACAATGGTGTTTGGATAACTGACCAAGAAACATTTAGCATCGGGCTTCAAATGCTCTTGTTGGAAATCGGAGTACCACAGACATGCTTCGAGATAGCATTGGCATGGTCTTGAAGCAAAGATCGGACTTGGATACATAAAAGATTCATCAGGTACAACTTATAGAATAAGTCTTATAATTTCCTCCTGGAAGAATGGTTATCCTTGCAAAAGAGATTATATGATAGGTCCTCCAGCCAGGGGTGCTAGGCATGACATCATATTACCGGGTCAGCAAGGGACCAACATTATAACTACTGGAGAGTTGTCCCAACCATCATATCTGACTGATATTCAGATCCGATTGGTGTCATGATACCTCAGACTCGGGAGGTTTGAGAAGAAAAGGTGCAACACAAATCGACGAAATGACCTTGCAAGATTCTTGGTAAATGAACTATGGGAGCGGGTTCTCGAAACAATAGTTCATCATTAAACCAAGGAGAGGGTGAGGAGGTGGCTGATGGGCTCAGCGACAATTCATCGAAAATTCCAAACAGATGGATTTCCACAATAACGTGAACAAGAAGATGACAATTATCAATTCAAATGATATAATGTTGTATGCTCGAGGAAAACATACACCATTAATCATTAGGTGAAAGGTGTGTCCGAAATATGACCTTAGGCAGCAAGATCAATGTTAGAGTGACGATTCAATAACCAACAGTCTAAGAACGAACTGTTGATCGTTAACTTCAAAGCAATAGGGTTGCTAGAAGTGCGGAACTCAAGCAGCATCGTTAGCATATTGGTATCCCGGTTAAAAACATCACGGGGACCAAGGGAGAATGGTGATGGTGAGAAGTATCATCATGCCGAGAATTTCTAAGAGGTGAAGCAATCCTCACAACATTCTCGTCATAAAAGACAGTAATACTTCAATGCAGAACACAACACTAGTTGTAGAGCAAGTTGTATTCATAATGTGGACAAGTTCGCGATGAAAGGAAGTCAAGGGTGTTGCCGATGATAATGAAAATCAACGAGGGCAAGGAGGGTATTTCTCATCATGAACACAGTTGACATCTCGGTAGTAGTCAGAGTGTTGAAGGTGATCCGACACATTTGTCGGGAGGGTTTCAAGGGGATGCAATCAAACGGCAACGGCAACAAGCAAGGGAATGACGAAGTGGCAAGTTATAGGATCAATATATAAGATGCAAGCTCGGAATCAAATTTGCTTTACTGAACAAGCAACCAGATGCTGAAAGCTCGACGTAAGTTGTGCTCAATCTCTGAAGAATTCGTGCACCAAAGAAGGACGAGGTAGCACAGTCAAAGATAGCTAGACAAGGGATGTACCCGATAGTCTAGGAATAAACCATCTTGAGTTTAAAAATTTCCCAGTAACATCTACTAGGGGTGTTGAATTTTTAGAGCAGATTTGATTTACTAAACGGTGTCCTCGATTGACGGCAACCTAGAACCCGTAGAGTGATTACGACAAGCAAAGGTATTACTTCATCAAAAGTTCAAAAGGTGTAGTGCAAAGGCATGATATCCTCGAGATATCAGAGGGTAAAACTTGAAGGTAGAACACGATAGAAGTTGAACTAGGTCATTGACCTATGACAGTAGATGCTTAACCTTGTCAAAAATTGACGAGGCCTGGAATGGATTTATTCCAGGTATATTGAATAAAGACAGCATGGTCGGAACCATAACGGTAAGTAATCAATTCAAGAATTTCGAAAGAATCGTATAGCTGGATAATCATTTTGCAAGAAGCTTCCGAGACGGTCTACATCATTTTCATGGGCATGAACACAAGTTCAAGGTCGACTCCCACTTCTTCAATGCATATCATTTCATTCACCTCTCGCTTTGATAAAACTGTAGTGTTGGAATTTCATTTGGTGAGACACCGGAAGAGTATGACTTGTGAAAACTTTCGGGTTTTCACGGATTAGGGGAAGGCATAGGTTCCACCCATCGGGCATCTTAGTAACATATACCACAAGTTTCAAAAGTAAATATCACCAGCTCCAAGGGAGAGCATGGTTGTCAAAGAAGAGGATACAATTTACCGAAGGTATTATGCATCAGGGACAGAACTTCTCGAGGTTGCTGATGTGAGTATCGGTACTCACTCAGAGGAAGAAGAATGCAGAGGCATCAGATTCAAGAATCACCTGATTAGTATGAAACTTAAATAGAAAGAAATTATGGTTTCCAAAACGAAGGATCAGAAGCAGACGCTCTGATCAAGGATGGATAAGTTGAAAACACTTAGTTGGACAATGAATAAAGGTCTGAATTGTCGAGAACCAACTCATGTCCAGAATGACGTCTAAGCCGGAAAGATAATTTTAAAAAGGATAACCTGATGACTGCGTGCATACGCACACAATGAATCAATAGGCTCAAAATGGCTAAGACAAGGGATGTTAACAAAGACTACTAGCCATATGGAATTAACCATAATGCAAGCAGGCAAGAATTTCAAGAGTAACATGCTGCAGAGGATTTTTGAAGGATCAAAAAGTATTTCGGAGAATATTGTGAGACACGCGAACAATTGAGAAGAACGGATCCTCAAGAAATGTGAGGAAATAACCGTAAGGGTTTTCATGCGAAATAAAACTGCAAGACAGTAAGCTCAAAGGATTCTCGGGACAACGGAGAATATTTCGAGGCATCTTGTAATAACAAGAGCGACGAGGAATGATCATGAGAATGGCAAGTGCATGCAGATATCCATAGGGATATATCGGTGGCAGTGAATTGCAAAGGTGATATGCACAAGTTCTCGGGTTAACAACGAGGAGTATCTTCAGGGTCTTCTGGTGCAGCAGACGATCATCGATCATAAGGCACTCTCCGGGTGAAAGTGATAACGAGATCCTAATGTTAGGTTTAGCAAAATTCATTTATCCCGAATAGAAGAGAGATAAGAGTCCCAGAGTATAGACGAGGAGTAAAAGATCCTAATACCACCCAATGGTGTTGTGGGCCCGTAAGCCACACAACAAGTTAGTAAATTTGTTTTTCAAAGACTAGACTCAACTTCGGCCAAGGAGTTGGAAAGGGGATTCCTACAGGCAGTCGGCTCTGATACCAACTTGTGACGCCCCCGATTTGTCCGTACACTAATCATGCACGCAAATGTGTACAACCAAGATCAGGGACTCACTGGAAGATATCACAACACAACTCTAGACACAAATTAAAATAATACAAGCTTTATATTACAAGCCAGGGGCCTCGAGGGCTCGAATACATAAGCTCGAAAACACAAGAGTCAGCGGAAGCAACAATATCTAAGTACAGACATAAGTTAAACAAGGTTGCCTTAAGAAGGCTAGCACAAAAGTAACAACGATCGAAGAGGCAAGGCCTCCTGCCTGGGACCTCCTAACTACTCCTCGAAGCCGAACTCCATGTAGAAACATCATCGAGATCCTCTGACTCCTGGACTCCACCACCTGGTTGCATCATCCGAGAAGAAAGGAAGAAAGGGGGAAAAAGGGGAGCAAAGCAACCGTGAGTACTCATCCAAAGTACTCGCAAGCAAGGATCTACACTACATATGCAATGATATCTGTGTAAAGGGATAATATATGTGGACTGAACTGCAGAAAGCAGAATAAAAGGGGGATAGCTAATCCAATCAAAGACTACGCTTCTCGTAACCTCCATCTTGCAGCAGAAGATGAGGGTAGCTGGAAAGTAACAAGTATCCTCGCTTCTCGCAGCCTTCGTCTTGCAGCAGTAGAAGGGAGTAGATGGTAAGTTCACCAAGTAACAACGAATAGCATAATCCTACTCGGCGATCCTCCCGCACATCACCCTGTGAGAGAGCAACCACCGAGTTGTATCTGGCACTGGTAAGGGTGTGTTTTATTAAGTATCTGGTTCTAGTTGTCATGAGGTCGGAATACAACTCCGGGTCGTCCTTTTACCGAGGAACACGGCTATTCGAATAGATTAACTTCCCTGCAGGGGTGCACCACATAACCCAGCACGCTTGATCCCATTTGGCCAGACACACTTTCCAGGGTCATGCCCGGCCTCGGAAGATCAACACGTCGCAGCCCTACCTAAGGACAGCAGAGAGGTCAGCACGCCGGTCTAAGTCCTAGGCACACAGGGGTCTGGGCCCATCGCCCAATGCACACCTGCACGTAGCGAGGGCGACCGGTGAGCAGACCTAGCAACCTCCATTACTAAGGAAGTTGCGTTACGCGGTCCAACCCGGCGCGTGCCGCTAAGTCGCTGACGTCAAAAAGGCTTCGGCTGATACCACGACGTCGAGTGCCCATAACTGTTCCCACGCAGCTGGTTAGTGCGTATAGACCAAATGGCCAGACTCAGATCAAATATCCAAACTCTTTAAGCGTGTTATTATGAAATAACCACGGACAACGACCAGGGCCAGGCCACCTCTCCACTGGGTGTCTCAACCTGCCCTGTCGCTCCGCCACAACGATCCACTTGGGGGCCGTCAGGAACTCAGGCCCACCACTACCTGGATGGAGCCACCTGTCCTTTCAGCCCCCACATCAAATCACTTGCGGGTACTCAATGAGCCGACCCGACTTTAGTCACATCAAGTATCATGTAAAGTATGTATATAGCATATACCCGTGGTCACCACCCGAGGTGATCACGGCCCGATAGTATAGCATGGCAGACGGACAAGGATGTGGGGCCACTGATGGAATACTAGCATCCTATACTAAGCATTAGGATAACAGGTAAAGGTATCAACAGTGGTAGCAACAATGACAGACTATGCATCAGAATAGGAGTTATCGAATCAACAACAGTAGTAAACTAATGCAAGAGTAAGAGGGAGGAGAATAGGCGATATCTGGTGATCAAGGGGGGGGGCTTGCCTGGAAGCTCTGCAGATGAAAGGAATCTTCAGAAGCGTAGCCGTAGTCGAACACCGAAGCATCAATGGTCTCGGGGTCTACCGGAAAGAAGTAACTGAGGGGGGGAACATAATAAATAACAAAGCAATCAAAGCAACACAAAGTGTAACATGGCAAAACGCGGTGCTACGTGTGACCTAACGCGGTAGGAGGTGTTACCGACGAAGGAGGGAAACATCCGGGAAAGTATTCCCGGTGTTTCGCGTTTTCGGACGGATGAAACGGAGGGGGAAAGTTGCGGGTTCGGTATGCTAGGGATGTGTGGTGGACGAACGGACCGCGTATTCGGATTCGTCTCGGCGTTCTGAGCAACTTTCATGTACAAAGTATTTTCATCCGAGTTACGGTTTAAAAGATATGATTTTCTAAAGGTTTTATTAATTTCTGGAATTTAATATTAATTAAATTAATTTTAAAAAGGATTTATGACATCAGCATGACATCATGCTGACGTCAGCATGGTTGACTGGTCAACCTGACCAGTGGGTCCCACTGGTCAGTGACACAGTATAATTAGTTCTATATTTAATTAACTAAACCTGATTAGTTTATCTAATTTAAAGTTAATTAGATTAATCACAATTAATTAATTTAATCTTAACATTATTCAATTTAGTTAGTTGTCCATTAGGTTAATTAAAGACAGGATTAATTAGATTAATTATCTAATTAATTAATTAATTAATTAATATTATTAATTATTTATATTTATATTTCTTTTCTTTTTTTTCTGTTTCCGTTCTGGGGCCTGGGCCCTCTTGTCATAGGGCCATAGGGGCTAGCGGGCTAACGGGCAGAGGGGCACGGGCGCCGGGCGCCGTCGGGGCGGACCCGAGCGACGGCCGCGGCGACGGGCGTCGGCCGCGGCGGCTCGCGATGGCGCGAGGGGCCAGGGCGGAGCGACGCTAGGGCGTGCGCGGGG
>LR738711.1:677901587-677926693 GCA_902687465.1 Secale cereale
CCGCCCCCGCCTCCGCCGCGTCGCCCGCCCCAGCTCCCACCCCCGTGCCCTCCCCGCTCGCCGCCGCCGCCTGCTTCGCGTTCCTGCTCCCCTCCTCCCACCTCCTCTTCCTCTCCGCGCACCCGGCCCCCTCCTCCCCCGCGGTCCACCTCCGCGCCTACTCCCTCGCCTCTGGTCGCTTCGCCTCCGCCCCGCTCTCCTTCAAGCGCCACGTCTCGCCCTCTGCCCTGCCCCTCCACGGCCTTCCGTTCGGCCTCGGCGTCCGCCTCGCGGGCGGGGTCAACGCCGTGGCGCTCCTCTCCCTGGCCGCCGGGCAGATCTGGGTGCTTGCACCGAGGATGGCCGCGGACGGGAGGACGCTTGAGCTGCACAAGTGTGCGGTCATCCAGCTCGAGCCAACGCGGCCGGTGTATGCCATGGAGGTCGCCATGGGGAGGCTGCTGCTCGGCGAGGCTGGCGGCGTGCGCGTGTTCCCACTGAGGAGTTTGATGAAGGGTGGGAGGGAGAAGGAGGGGAGGAGGGAGGGTGCCGCGGCATCAGCAAAGAAGAGCTTGCACAAGAAGAACGGGATTCTGAATGGACTGATTGTGCCGGTTGGGCGTGGTAGTGGCGCCCGAGGTGCTCAAGGAGATGCTGCTTCCGACTGTGAGTATTTCCCGCTTCTGTGAAGCTTTGATTCCGTTTTATAACCAGACAATCAAAGAACTAGCTCTAAAAACTACAACCAAGCGTCATTTCATTTATGCTTGCAATGGTAAAGTAATTAGGTTATTAGCCAGGTCTTCATGCTCAAAGGTGTGTCTTTGCCATGTGACTTTATATTGGAGTGTTCACCTTGGGTGTTCAAGATAACGTAAATCTGCCAAAGGAGAGGATGAAACAGGAAATGTCTGATCAATTCACATTGTATTTCTTTTTCATTGCCAACAAGGAATATTTGGTTATTTCCATTAATTTAATTGCGTGGCACCTAGTTGTCCCACCCTCCACTTACTGTTTGCTGGGTCAATAAATGGTCTTCCTATTCATACATAGCAGTAAAGGAGCAATAGACGGAAGCGTATTTTTTTTCTTCCTGTTATAAGCAAACTATTTACATGTCTGTTATGCCTATGCTTATGTTAACGGCCCCATTTCCCTCAAACTGGTGGTATTTTTTATAAGCAAACATATTTGAATATAAAAACCTTGTGTGAAGGAAAGGCTGTCAAAGTCGTTGACCGTTAATTCGGTTGAAAGAAAATGGACAGTGAATCAATGGAATTGAGTTGTTCTATGAATTTGGATTCGGCAGTCGAAACATCTATATCTATGAAATTTCAAAAACTAATTTGCGTCTAATCCCTAATCATTTCAAACTCAAAATTTGATAGAGATAAACAACATTCGATACCACATAGTGATCCGTTACGTGGATGGGCACCGGACAAACTGTTATTGTGTTCATAGTCATAGGTATCGGTAGGTGCTCACATACGTTGTGTGCCACATTTATTAGGACTGTGCTGATGTTAATGGCAGATAAATAGAGGGTGAGTACTTGAGTAGCTTTCGTTGGGTCTTAGGGGCAGGTCCTTGCAGACATGATGATCAATCCTGGCCTGTACCATTACCAACATCTCCTGGATTAAATTGATTTATTTCTTGAGCCCAATTTATCGGGTAGGATTTCTAGTAGAAAAGATTAATACTATAGTTTTCTCATACCACTAGCCTCTCGAAGGACCCCATGTTCAGAGGATGTACTGTATGGAAATGACCGCTAGGACGTGTGTCAACTATATAGCATTCTTAGATAATTACACAGCAATTCATATCTAGTTCGTTTCAGACACGCCAACTTACAAGCAATACTCGTAATTCGTACTGCTACTAGAGTTAGCTGTATTCATAGTCTTAAACAAGGTCTATGATTCTCCACTTGTACAGCCTGCAGCTGCATTTTTACAAAATCAATTAATATGTTTCCAATTTATCCTTTCAGGTAAGCTTACAACCTTGAGGGTAAAACAGAGTTCAGGGAGCTATTCCTCTTTCTTTTTGGCATTTAATCAACAGGATCATAACTCCCAAGGTGGTATAAAATTGATAAAATCAGTTAAAGCTGTTTCAATCCAACCTTCTTCCAAGGACAAGTTTTTGGTACTTGATTCAGCTGGAGTGATACATGCCTTCAGTCTTCGAAATGCTGAATTGGAACTGGAAGCTGCCAAAACATGTTTTTTGGATTGTGCCATGAAAGTCCAATTGTTTGCTGTTTTCCCAAGTAGCTCCACGAGTGAGTTTTTGTACTGGCTTTGTTCTTTTTTACATTGTGGTGGTTTACTTAATTAATAAATGTGTTCAGAGTATTTTTGCAGAGACACAGATTCTTTGGGTTTCAGATGGTGGACATTCCATACAAATATTGTCAGCATTGCCGGCATTTGATGCCAAGTCTCCTAAAAGCAACGATGATGATTGTGATGGGGAAAGAGAGTTAGCAACCATTAAGCTCTCAGGTCTGTAGCATAGACCTAGTTCTTTTGTTCTTGTTACCTTTTTAATTCTTAACTTAGGCAGATTCTTTCAAAAGTGCGTAGTTATTTTCAATTTACTAGAATTTTGAAATCTACCGCCTATTGAAGTATGGAAGTAATATTATGATGTTGCATTGACTGATTTTTGTTTAATTGTAATTGGTTGTGCTGTTGCTCAACATTATAAGGTCATTCCAGACCTTTGATTACTGAGCTAGCATCATGTATTAGTTCACATACTGGTTTACATTGTCACATGTTTAATCTCGGAAGTTTATTCACAATACTTCAAAAACACATAGTATTGTTCAGAAGAGTAGCCAGTTTTCTTTATCTTCCCACAGACAGAGGAAGTGAGCTCATTTGGTTTAGGTGGTCTATATAGTGCTTTCCAGCAGGTAGATCATAACCCTCTTTTCCAGGGGATTAACTTCTATCGTCCTGCAGCTACTGAAGCCATCTTCACTAGTGAAAAGGTTCAAGACATTGTTCCTATCTCCAAGGATTCCGTGCTTATTCTTGGCCAAGGTATGTGATAGTGATGTATCTTGAAGCTTGACATTCTGGATTGCGATAAATCTGTTGATATATCGGTTTTGTTTCAATTCTTCCTTCTCTCATTTTCATTTTTTCTGAACATCATAAATGTTGTTTTTTCAGGCAGCATGTTTTTATATGGGACTGCTTGAATTTGCATTGTTATCATATTCGTGGTAAATCTCTAAAGAACTTTCTGTCTTTTCCATTTTCACATTCATTGGTTTAGTCTACACCCACATTTTTTTTATGTCAGGTGGAGACACGGCTGTTGTTTAGATCATGAATGTGCAGTTTGGGATGGTTTTTTGGCCAACGACAGGGTGAGTTCAGTGATTAATAGCCGCCTCTATTTATCACTTTGAAGGCCACTCGTGTGTTGCTCTCTAATGCTTCCCCCTTTGTCCAAGTGCAGTGTTTGTTGATCTTGAAGACGTACTTGTTCACCTGTTTTTGGAAGTCATGAGCACCATTAGTATTTTAATTTCAGTAAGCAGAGTAAAACTCATGACTTCGATGACAACCAGCAAGAGTTGAAAGGGCTGAAAGCAACATTGCAAAACTCCGAGCCATCTTTGAGCACAGCTCGTCGATACTTCTGAGCAGGTGATGCCACATTATGCAAAGCATGGATTACAACAACTGGGCTGTTGTCTGTTCAGATATTTGCACGCCAGGACTAGGGCATTTCTGGTTGCTATGGCTGCAAGAAGGGGTGGCTGCAGGCTGCAGCCCTGTGCCCAGGCTCCGCTGTGGTGGATCACCGCCAAGTGTGGTTGGTTATGAGACTGCTCCCTGGCGGTGGACTAGGAAGTTGATCCTACTGCAGCAGGGAGACTGGGCTGTGGAGCTGAGTGTGGTGTGTGCTTTTCTTGTAGTAGTTGCCAGGCTCTGGGTGCCCTAGAAACCAATAATGTAGCACTATTTCTGTAAGGTCAGGCCTAAACTGGAACGATTGGTAAGGTCGTCCATTTAATTATGATGTGAGCTTTGCTACAGCCTGCTAGTTTGTGGTTGTTGATGAATAATATCGAGACCCAGTTATTTGTTTCCTTTTGTTTTGTTTGTTCGTTCACAAATATAAAATGTTCTGGATATTTCAGTATGCACTAGATATGTACTGAAATGAGTTAACAAAGATACCAGAACGTGTCTATATACATCCGGTGCACAAAAAAGTTACTGTAAACATCTTATACTCCCTCTGTTCACTATAATAAGATGTTGATGCTCCATTTCACTCATGGGCGGCCGATATTTGGTTTAGTGGTCTGGTCATCGAGCTGCAGTGTTATGTAAAATGGGCTCTAAATTTCTGGGGCACGAAATCGGTCTTCACAGTATCATACTCCATGTTCCATAATGTAGTGTGTATATTGAAACATTACAAATTTTGATCATGTTTACAAACAAAAATGTGTACATTTAAAATAATCAATGCATATCATTGGATACATCATCATTTATATTTTCATGTTGTATATGTTTGAAATTGTATATGTAAATGGTTTTCTCCTTAGATTTGGTCAAAGTTTTGTTAGTTTGACAAAAGAAAAAAAATGTATGCACACTATTGCTTTATTTATGGACGCTCATAACTGGCGAACGTACGTCAGGGAGGGTAGCACACGCAAACGTTTTAAGTGACACTTTTAGTTCTGAGTGGATGGTAGTTTCTTCAGAGCGACATGTCATTTTCTCTAGAGAAGACATTTTTCGTTTAAGAACCGCCGTCGTTTGATTTTTCTTCACAATTAAAACTGCCATCAAATGGCGTTTGATTGCCACCCCTCTCCCAGCCAACATCAGCTGGATAACATTACCGTTATTTATTTATTTCCTCCCCGTTACAGGACCAATTTTTTGCTGTGATTTCAAATCGATATGGCAGGACAAGTGTTACTTTTTTTTTTCTCAACGTGTATTTTGTCTATTCCGGTGACAACAAGTGATTCCCGCCACTTCCGCCGTGCAGGACGGAAGATGCCTCCTTTTCCTTCCTCAAATGTTTCATCCAGCGGCCTACCAGCTGTCGACGCGACATTCTCCGGCGCCGCTTCAATCTCCTCCTCGTTCTCATCCTGGTATTTCTTTCCCTTCTATCCACCGGCTCATCTCATAGGGGGTACGTGGTTGCCGCCTTTGGGCTCCTCCTACACAGATCATCCCCTGCTTGCCTGTGCACACGATATCCATGTCCCACGCACCCACACGCAAGGTGTTTGATAGAATGCCTACGAGGACATGAACAGTGCATTCTTAATGATTTTTTTTAAAAGTGAAAGGTGGCACAAGGCCTACCTTATATTTCAAAACAGGCGTGAGCCTGGAAGAGTTACAAATAACAAGTACTTGTGTGGTGCACCCAAGTGCAAGGCCACAAGCAGCCTAGAAGAAAAGAAAGAGGGCTGGTGGGGGGTTAAATCATACTACTAGAGACATGATCAAGTTAAAATGCCTCCTTTTGCGAGGGCAAGTTAAAATGCTTTAATTTCTCAATGCCTTGTTTGGCTTAGAGGAGCAGGTGCATATTCATGAGCACCTCAAACATAGTCTTGGTAGAATTACTGTCTGACTTGTAGTCTTTATATAGCATTCTGAAAGCATGTTCGAAGGAATATCTACTGCTTGGTATAGCACTTTTTTTTCTTTTTTCTTCTTTTTTTTCGAAAAGGGGAATACCCCGGCCTCTGCATCAGAGCGATACATACGGCCACCTTTATTAAAGTAATAAAAACAAACAAGGTCCTGTAGTCTGCAGTAGAAGGCTCCCTAGGAGCAAGGATAACAAAAAAATCAGCCAACAGCCACAACCGGCAGGCATAAGCAAGATAGGAAAACTAATTGCCTATTCTATTACATGACCGCCATCCAAACCGGTTGAAGATAACCCGTGCTACCATCTCCTAGCGGATAGATCCAGTAACCAAACGCTCCCTGGCCTCCGTCGGAGTGAGTAGCGACCACATACGGATCAATGCAGTGGCTCGAAAGATAACCTGCAAAAAATGAGTATTTGTTGCTCTGTTAAAAACCAAATCATTTCTGCAATTCCACACTGCCCACAGCAAAGCACATACTCCCACCCGGATATGTCTCGCTAGTGCGGAATCTATCCCGTACAGCCACTGCCCAAATAAAGAGCTAATGGAAGTCGGAGGTGAAATATTAAAAGCAATATGTATTGTCCTCCATAAAATCTTTGCCATCGGGCAATCGAGAAAGAGGTGTTTAATAGATTCATTCCGATCACAAAACGAACATCGCGAAGACCCAGTCCAGTTACGTTTTGCCAGATTGTCCTTAGTCAGAATCACTTGCTTATGCACAAACCACATAAACACTTTGATTCGCAAAGGCACGTTAACCTTCCAAACATGCTTCGAACTAGAAACAACGCTAGCATTAATGATATCTAGATACATCGACTTGACCGAGAACACTCCATTCCTAGTCAACTTCCAACAT
Source organism: Secale cereale (assembly GCA_902687465.1). Lineage (NCBI taxonomy): Eukaryota > Viridiplantae > Streptophyta > Magnoliopsida > Poales > Poaceae > Secale > Secale cereale. The sequence goes on from LR738711.1 coordinate 677,908,112, forward strand.
AACCGGTCTGGGTTTTGAGATAGCTGCACTTCCATCAGTCGCCTGACTAGATGGAGCCAAGCTTCCCAACGGTTGCCGACTAGCGCTCTTCGAAAGTGAATATTGAGAGGGGAAGACTGAAGAATTGTCGCAACTGAAGCATCTCGTCGTTGCACAATTCTATATAAAGAGGGATATTGCAATGCGAGAGGTGTATCCCCAAGCCAAGTATCTTCCCAGAATCTCGTAATGTTACCATCTCCAACAATAAACTTTGTCCTATTGAAAAAGATTGACTTAACTCTCATCAGTCCTTTCCAGAATGGCGAATCATTCGGTCTCACATTGACCTGGGACAATGTTTTAGACTGGAGGTATTTATTACGCAAAATCTGAGCCCAAGTGGCTTCCGTCTCTGCAGATAGTTTAAACAGCCATTTGCTGAGTAGACATCTGTTCTTCACCTCAAGATTTTCTATACCCAGACCCCCTTGGTCTTTCGGTCTACAAATAATATCCCACTTTGCCAGCCTGTATTTTCTCTTCAGTTCATCACTCTGCCAAAAGAATCGTGATCTATAGAAGTCAAGTCTTTTCCGAACTCCAACAGGTACCTCGAAAAAAGACAAAAGAAACATAGGCATACTCGTGAGCACCGAATTAATGAGAATTAATCGGCCTCCGTATGACATCAGCTTGCCCTTCCAGCAGCTAAGTTTCTTTTCAAAACGGTCTTCAACACTCTTCCACTCATTGTTAGTTAGCTTACGGTGATGAATTGGTATACCCAAATACTTGAACGGTAACTCCCCCAACTCACACCCGAACAATTGTTTATAAGTTTCTTGTTCCTCTTTAGCTCTTCCAAAGCAGAACAATTCGCTTTTGTGGAAATTAATCTTAAGCCCACTCAATTGTTCGAATAAGCATAACAACAACTTCATATTCCGCGCTTTTACCAAGTCATGCTCCATGAAGATAATAGTGTCATCGGCATATTGTAGGATAGAGACCCCTCCATCTACTAGATGAGGTACCAGGCCTCCAACCTGACCGGCGTCCTTGGCCCTTCCAATGAGTATCGTCAGCATGTCAGCTACTATGTTGAACAGAATAGGTGACATCGGATCACCTTGACGAAGGCCCTTGTGCGTTTGGAAGTAGTGACCAATATCATCATTTACTTTGATTCCAACACTGCCCTTTTGCGTGAAAGATTCCACCTGGTGTCTCCAGGATTGGTCAAATCCTTTCATCCGCAGAGCCTGTTGGAGGAATGGCCATTTGACTTTATCATATGCCTTTTCGAAATCCACTTTGAAAACGACCCCATCTAGTTTTTTCCTGTGGATCTCATGGAGCGTTTCATGTAGAACCACAACCCCTTCTAGGATGTTTCTGTCTGGCATGAAAGCAGTTTGAGACGGATGCACCACAGAGTGCGCAATCTGTGTGAGCCTATTCGTCCCGACCTTGGTAAAAATCTTGAAACTAACATTGAGAAGACAGATAGGCCTGAACTGCTCAATCCTCACAGCCTCTGTCTTCTTCGGAAGTAGGGTGATCGTTCCAAAATTCAGCTGAAACAGTTGAAGCTGTCCAGCAAAGAAATCATGAAACATTGGCAATAAATCCCCTTTAATAATATTCCAGCATTTTTGATAAAACTCCGCCGGAAAACCATCCGGCCCCGGAGCTTTGCTACTCTTCATTTGTGAGATCGCATCAAACACCTCTTTCTCAGTAAATGGTGCGGTTAACACCTCGTTCTCTTCCACAGCCAGTTGAGGGACGTCCTCAATCCGAGACTCATCCAGGGACACAAAGTTGTCTTCTGGGGGCCCGAAAAGCTGTTTGTAATAGTTTGTAATGTACATTTTTAAGTTGTCCTGACCAACAATCGTCCCCTCGTCTTGCTCGAGTTGAAAGATCCTTTTCTTTCTATGTTTGCCATTAGCAATCATATGGAAGAATTGGGTATTGGCATCCCCTTGGATAACCTTGCGAACCTTAGCTCGCAATGCCCACTTCAACTCCTCCTCTCGCAAGAGCTCTTTCAATCTCATCTCTGCGTCCACTTTTGCGTGAAGCTCCGAAGGCTCTAGAATATTAGATTCCGCCTTCAAGTCTAGTGAATTAATAAGCGTAAGGATCCTTTCCTTTTCAACCTTATAAATTCCACTAAGATGTTTAGCCCATCCTCGCAAGAAACTCCTCAAGTGCCTAATCTTATTCTGCCAACGCTCAATTGACGTCCTTCCACCAACCTCTTTCGACCATTCCCTGGCAATGAGATCTAAAAAACCTTCTCTTTCAAACCATGCTAGTTCAAAAGAAAAGGTATTCTTATTGCCCACAAACGTTGCCTCACCCGAGTCAACCAATAACGGTGTGTGGTCTGAGACTCCACGCGGCAACGCTTGAACCGTTACGAGAGGGTACTTGTGCTCCCACTCAACGCTAGCCAGTACTCTATCCAGCTTTTCAAACGTCGGATTTGGCAGGGAATTGGCCCAGGTGAATTTTCGACCCGAGAGCTCAATCTCTCTGAGGTCCAGGCTTTCGATAATGGCGTTAAACATGAACGACCATCTGCCATCGAAATTATCATTATTCTTCTCATCTCTCCTTCGAATAATGTTGAAATCACCCCCAACCAAGATCGGGATCTGTTCGGACCCGCAAATGCGCACGAGATCCGCTAGAACGTCCGGTTTGAGTTCTGGCTGTGCGGCCCCGTAAACCGCCACCAGAGCCCAGTTGAACCCATCAACCTTAGAACGAACTCGAAATTTGACAGCGAAATCCCCCATCACCACACTACGGACTTCCAGCGCGTCGCATCTCACCCCGAGCAAGATTCCTCCTGATCTACCTCTCGGGGGCAAGCAATGCCAATCAAATTCAGCACCACCTGCCAGATTGCTTAAGAACTGAGGCGAAAAATTATCCCGTCCAGTTTCAGAAAGCGCGATAAAATCCAAACGATAATCAGTAGAAGCATCCGCCAGAAACCTCCTTTTAGCCAAGTCTTTCAGACCTCTGCTGTTCCAAAAGATGCCTCTCATTGTTCATCGTGGAATTTTTTAGTAATACGGATTCTAGCACTTCTACGCACCGCGGAAGCTGGATAGATCTTTCGCGACCACTTACGCTTAGGCTTTTGCTGAACCCCCTCCCGATCCTCACAATCGGGTTCCGTGGTCCTAGCCGAGAGCTCCATAATATGCTCCCCCTCCCCAGTGCAAGTAGCACCCCCATCCTCCTCTGCCTCAGAGACGGATGAGGCAAGATCCTCACAAAAGTTATTAAGCATCGAAACACCCAAAGCACCTATGTCTTGGTCGTTCATCGGTCTTACCGCTGCTATGTTACGAATTAAATCTAAGGCACGTTCCGCTTCAAGGTCCAGCAAATCATTAACGGATGTTGAAATCTCACAATCATTACTACCAAGGGAGATTCCTAACTGATTTGCATTATGAATAATTTCGCTGTCTGAAAAATGCAGAATGGAATTGGAGGTGTTGACTGACATACCCGTAGTGACCTCAATGTCACGAAGCTTAGCCGCCCTCATGGCGCACCTCAGCTGCATATCATCAACGTCAGGCCTATCCTGGAAGCGACTGCTCATTCGTCGCCCCTCAGACATAGGATCCGGTATGCCTCCAAAGGCGATAACCTCGTCCCTAGTGGCTCCGTGCGTGGCGGAGCCTCCAGCCCCACCCACGCCAGCACGAGCTCCCGGCACTCCAGCCGATAGCCCCCCAGGAGAGGCGCAGGAGGGGGCCGCCTGCCCTCGCTCCCCACCCGTCCCAGGCCTGAGGCCGAGAGGGGACACAACCTCCCGCGCCGACGCCGCCTGGGCCTCCGCCTGGACCGGCGAGGCCGAAAGGACAGCCGAAGTCTCGGCCGGTCCGTCCAACACGAGGCAGGAAAGGATCTGGGCCACCTGCCCCGATCCCTCTCCCGCGACAGCGACATCGCCAGTGAACGGCGCCTCCGTCCGTGGCACCGTCCCCGTCGGAGTCCTGAAGCTCGTCGACGAGGCGGGGAAGGACGGCTCCTCGTGGCCAAGCACCTCCCCCCCCTCAAAGTCCAACGGAGGTAGAGTGCACTCAAACACGTCGTCAGCCTCAACCCGATCGCTCCACAACCTGGGCGGTGCAGACACCGGCTTGAATGATCCAAACCTCAACACATTAGTGGGCACTGACGACGAAGAGACAGTCCCACTGACAGACTTATTAGGAGCTGCACCCGTGCTATTAGGCAACTCATGCCCATCCGCATCCCGCCTCTCATCTGACTTCCTAGCACCATCATCTCTATCATGCATATCCACGTCAGCACCTGCAAGAGCCTCGGAAAACAGCTCACCATCTTCAAACTCAATCTCTAGCACGTAAACCTGGCCTCTGTAGGTCCACTTGACCTCATCAGGCACCGCCTCAATATCTAGCACACTCACCAACAGTCGAGCCACTCCATGAGCTCTGGTAAAAGCCATATCCACCTTCTCAGTCTTCCCCACCAAAATACCCAAGCTAGCTGCAACTCTGGCATCGTGTAGCGGCTTCGAAGGAGCCCCTGAGAATCGTAACCAGACCTGCGACAGAGGCTTGCCTTTCGGCTCTACCTTCTTCCACTCGTGAAACTCAAGAATACACTCTGTGCCAGGCAGCCGACATAGACCGAAACTGAGGAGACGCTCCAAATCCTCGGCAGTGGGAAAGTCAACCTTATAGGAATTAGCCTCGAGCCGAACCTTATAGGTATAGCACTTAAAGCCTTCAGTTCTATGAAAGTAGTTGGATGCTCTTCACCTGCTTGCTACTGAGAAATTCTTTCGTGTTCTCTATGTGACAAGAGAACTAGTCTAAGAAAATGGATCAGGGAGACCTGAAACACTTGAGAACGCCGGACAGACTAGAACACAAGCCGAGAATAAGTTGTTAGACTAGCCACAATTCCACCTCTATGACATTATCTCCTTGTACTTAGCTCAAGAAGTAGATTACCAACACCAAGTTATACAATTGACGTGTTACAGTTCTATTTCTACTACTACATAACTGGCATATAATTCTTATTGCCATTAACTCAAGAAGTAGACGATCTTCTGGTTTCACTCGCCCTCTATCTCATTTGCAAGCAGTAATCTACCTTTACCTTGTTCAGCTTCACTACCACCTTGTCCATTGCGGTTCTTTCATCAGGTATCGTTGATGAGCACTGTAAACTCAACTCTATTACAGATGCAAGGCATGTGTTGAGAATGATAGACTGCTCTCTCAATGTGCTTTCATCGCCAGCATGGCAATCACTCTTGATTCCTTGTGATAGAACTTCGTTGTCGACAACATCTATAAGCCTGCTTGGAAATGCTTCAGTAACCCATTGCCGTAAGCTGAGCTCCTCACTGAACAGCGGGCCAGTGGGTCTTTTCCCCGTGAAGACCTCCAGCATCATGATCCCATAGCTGAACACATCGCTCATGCGTGATGCTTTACCAGTTGATCCATACTCTGTTCATTACGCATATGAAAACATAACGGAAAATAAGAAAAAAAAATGTTCATCTGTAGACGTTTGGTTTGTTGAAAAGATAGGTAAGTTCAATACCTGGTGCCATGTAGCCGAATGTTCCGGGCATGTTTGTCAATGCAATGGAGTTATCATCACCCAACAACAACTTGGCAATGCCAAAGTCAGCGATGTGTGCAGTCATGTCTGCGTCCAGCAATACATTGCTAGGCTTCAGATCACAATGAAGAACAACCTCAGTGTGCTGGTGGTGGAGGTACTCCATCGCCATCGCTACATCTAGCATAATTTCTAACCTCTTGAGGAACCCCAAACCCTGAGGGCTGTTGCTTGAGTGCAGCCAACTATCCAAACTCCCATTTGGCATGTACTGGAGCACCAGGGCCTTGAATTCAAAGTTGGAGCAAGTGCTAAGTATTTTCACTAGGTTCCGGTGACGGGCCATGCGCAGAGCACGACACTCTGCATCAAAACTCACAGAGGCTCCTTCATGTTGCATGTTGAGCACCTTTACTGCAACAATTGATTCATCATCCAGTTGTCCCTTGAAGACTTTGCCAAAGTTCCCAGATCCAATCAGATTGTCCTCACTGAAGTTTTCTGTAGCACGAACAAGCTCATGGAATGATATTAACCGGTAGTTGATTATGTTGGACTCCGGGGGAACTGATGTCTTTTTGCACTTCTTGATCTTTGTTCTGATTAATATGCACAAGCAGGTAGCCAAAATTGCAACTCCCCCGGCTACAGGAAGTATAATTTTTATCAACGATTCCTGCGATTTATGATGGCTCTGGCAGGGTGAAATGCCTAGACGTGAGAGGCCACAAAGAGCATCGTTTCCTCTCAAAGACTGGAGTGTGATGTTTGAGAAAATTCCTCTATCCGGTATCGGACCATCTAGTTTATTGAAAGAGAGGTTCAGGCTAGTGAGGAAGGTCAGATTGGCCAGTGACTTTGGTATGGTACCCCAAAGGGAATTGTATGATAGGTCCATGGTCTCTATGCTGACTAGCTCTCCAAATGAGCTTGGGATTTGTTCCTCGAATGAATTATTTGCCAGGTTCAGATAGGTGAGCATCTGGAGCCTGCCCAAGGAATCCGGTAAGCCACCGGTCATAAGATTGCTTGAAAGATCCATTTGAGCAATTTGTTTTACTTGGCTAACATCTCTCGACAGTGGACCAGTCAGCATGTTGTACGACAGATTAAGACTGACGAGCTTTGAGAGGCGCCACAGACTGAAGGGTATGGCCGAAGACAGCGAGTTAAGAGAAGATGTCATGTACTGCAGCTCACTTAGATTACCCATACTGCTCGGTATTGAGCCAGACAACTGGTTTTTATCAAGATACAATCGTACTAGGCGTGTTAATCTGGAAATTTCTTCTGGGATGGCGCCGGTCAAGGTGTTGTTGGCAAGGTTGAGTTCTTGGAGATTGTTCAGTGTAGTGATGGATACAGGGATGGTCCCGCTCAGTTGGTTTCCATCGAGATCAATTGTGGTAAGGCTGCTAAGATTTGCAATTGTATCTGGAATGCTCCCCGTTAGGCTGTTAGAACTTGCTATGAAGTACTGGAGTTGTGAAGTAAGGTTTCCCAAATAGTCAGGTATGCTTCCTGCAAACGAATTGGACGATATGCCAAGGGTACTCAGGTTCTTGCAGTTGGAGAGTGCATGGATAAAGTTTAGCTTGCCACTAAGCTTGTTTCCATCCACATACAAGCCCGTAAGACTACGAATATTCCCAAACGTGGTTGGAACTGATCCAGTGAAGGCATTGAGTGTCAGATCAAGAGTTTTTATGCTTGATATATTGCCTATGGATTCAGGAATTGTACCTGTTAGGAGGTTTGTCGAAAAGCTCAAGTAATCGAGGTTTCTCAAATAGCCTATTTGAGGTGGAATTTCTCCTTCCAGCTGGTTGACACTAAGATCAAGCATGACAAGGTCTGTGCGGTTGCTTAGCTCAACGGGGATCTTACCGACGAGGTTATTTGCTGACAGTAAAATAGTAGAAAGCCGAGGCATTGTTGCCAACCATGCCGGTACAGGGCCAGTGAAGTTGTTAATGGAGATAGAAAGAAGCTCAAGTTTGTTTGATCTGGCCAGTGCCGGCTGGATCGGGCCAGTGAAATGATTCGAAGAAAGACCCAGTTTTTGTAGCATCGGGAGGTTAAAGCTCTTGTTGCCAGGGAGGGAGCCAAAGAGATTGTTGTTCCCCAAACCAAAGATTCGGAGCATGGACATGTTAAAGATGGCAGCAGGGACAGTGCCAGTAAGAAGGTTGAGTTCCATGACCAGGATTTCAAGCTTCCTCAAATGGCCAATGGCTTCAGGTATGCTTCCAGCGAGCCTGTTCCTGCCAAACCATATGACGCTCAAATTGGGCGTGTTGTTGAAGAGGCCTAGAGGTATGGTGCCACTCAGGTCGTTGCTGTTGAGGTTTATGTACCGGAGGTTGCGCAGCGCATGCAACTGTGTGGGAATGGCCCCGGAGAGTCCATTGTAGCCGATGTGTAGGTACCGGAGCTCGGTGAGGTTGCCGAGCGCTGAGGGGATGGTACCTGACAGGCGGTTCTCGTCGAGGTCGAGGTGTCTGAGCCGCGCGAGCCGGCCGAGCTCTGCAGGGATCGCGCCGGCCAGCCCGGTGCGGCTGAGGTTGAGGTGGGAGATGAAGGAGAGGTTGCCAAGCTCCGGCGGTATGGCGCCTCCGAGTGGCACGCCGGGGAGCGACAGCGCGGCCACACGCCGGCCGCGGGCGTCGCACGAGACGCCGAGCCAGCCACAGAAGGGCGTGCGTGCCGTCCAGCTGCGGCGCAGGACGCCGCGCGGGTCACGCACGCTGGCCCTGAAGGCCAGCAGCGCCGAGAGGTCGTCGTCGGTGGCGTTTGCTGGCTGATCGAGCGCGGCCGTGCCGGGCAGTAGCAGCGAGAAAGCCACCGTGGTGAGTACTAGGACAAGAGCCATGGTGGTAGCGTGATGCGCGGTCCTGTCTTCCGTGTCTCCAGGCCAGGGATACATGCGTGCATTGAGAACTTGAAGAAGTCAGTGTTGTGCTGGACATTTAGTGCAGTCGCCTTCTGAGTAGTTGATTATCGGTGCAGGGGAACATCATCAACTCTACAGTGCTGGGGTGGAATGGCAGCCCATGCTCCGTTTACTCGGTCCAGAAATCAGATGCTACGGTTCACATCTCTGCAGGCGTTCTCAGCGTTTCGGCATACGGTCCTCTACACTCCAGCCAGCCTGCGATGAATGCCATGGCATGGCCATGGCCAGAGAAATGGAAATCCCGGCTTTGGCATGCTCTGACCTTCCTGCCCTGCCCTGCGGCGTCATGTGGCCATCTGGCTGAGCGAGCGCGGCTGTGGAGGCAAGCAGGATCAGCATGGTTAGCACAAGAGCCATGGTGGATTGGCGGCAGCGTGGAGCTTCTTGTGCCTGGTTCTGTCGTCCAACGGGCAGTACTGTACTGCTATTTGAGATGCATGCATCTGAGGCTTTAGATAGAGACTTTTGAGCGCCGCTTTTAAGCCATTTTCCTTGTGACGAGTTGGTTGTCCAAGCAAGGAACATCAGCACATCCTCAAACGTCCTCATCGTTTGACTTATACTCAACTCCAGCCTAGCCACCCAGCAGTGAACGGCATGACCGGAGAAATGGAAGTCCCTCCTGGTTTGGCATGCTCAGGCCTTCTGTGCCCACGCGTCATGGAGAAGGTCCAACTTAGCATGCACGACTGAATCTGATGCGGCCACACGAGAAAAAGTCTCAGGGTGCACACCCGGTACGCGATGTTGCCGTTGACAGTGAGACAAGTCCAACTTTCTGTCTTTGTGAACCCTCCATCAGTCGGTGCGGCGAGGCTGCACGGCACCTTAACACACCGGTTAAGAATCCTCGTGCTGCAGAGTTAGCTTCTGTAACTCTCACACTTGTATTGCCTGGCCTCGATAGGCTTATATATACTGTGTTACAACAGAGGTACAGAGAGGGAGAGAGGGTACAACGGCAACACAAGTGTGAGAGTTACAGAACCTAACTCGCAGCTGCTCCTATAGAAACACCGGGAATAATTACAGAGTTACAGTTATTACAAAGAGCTAGCTGACCCCTCTAATGCCAGAATTTATGTTGTTGCTCCGTTTACTGGTGTTTTTTCTTGTGAGGAGTGAAACAGGGTGCTCTGCTTTATTTCCTTACTTGAGAACAGTAATTTGACTTGATCTTGTTTAATCTGACAACCACATCATCCATTGGCATTCTCTCATCAGGTGCAGTTCTTGAGCAAACTAAGCCCAACTCGATGATGGACGCCAGGCAAGCATTCAGGATGGTGGAGGAGTCCATGGAGGAATCGCTCATCTTATCAATACCGAACTTTGGTTCATCTTGCAGGAGGCCACGGTCAGTGACACTTGAGAGTTCATATGGGAATGCTTTATTAACCCACTGCCTTAAGCCCAGCTCATCAGCAAACATTGAATCAGTCGGTTTTTTCCTCGTGAAGACTTCAAGGAGAACAATCCCAAAGCTGTAAACGTCGCTCCTCCGTGATGCTTTCCCGGTTGATCCGAACTCTGTTGCATGCCAAAAGAAAACCAGTGAGCTTCTATAATAGATCAAAACAATCCGAAATATCTCATCAGACTTGCAAGGGAAATTACCTGGTGCCATGTATCCTACAGTGCCGGGCATGCTCGTCAACACCATAGAGTTGTCATCTCCAACCAGCAGCTTGGAAATCCCAAAATCAGCAACATGTGCGGTCATGTCCATGTCAAGCAAAATATTGCTTGGCTTTAGATCAAAATGCAGGACAACTTCGAAGTGCCGGTGGTGCAGATACTCCATTGCCATTGCAACATCGAGCATGATTCCAAGCCTTTGCAGAAAACTGATGTGCCTCCGTTCGCTTGAATGCAACCAATCATCTAAGCTGCCATTAGGCATATACTCGAGGACCAATGCTTTGAAGTCAAGATTAGAGCAAGTGCTAATTATCCTGACCAGGTTCCGGTGCCGGGCCATTCGTAGTGCACGACACTCTGTGTCAAAGCTCTTTGAAGCTTGTTCGTCTTGCATATTGAGAACCTTTATTGCAATGACAGACTCATCATCTAGCTGACCTTTGAAGACTTTACCAAAGCCTCCAGCCCCTAGCAGGTTATCATTACTGAAGTTGCTTGTTGCACGGACGAGTTCATGGTATGAGATCAACTGGTAGTTCGTCAAGTCTGTGTTTGAGGGTAGCGGCGTCTTTCCTTGCTTATTCATCCTTCTTCTAACTAACATGTACACGCAAGCTGATAAAATAAATAATGTCACCACTGCAGGTAATATGACTTTCAGCAGTAGCTGTTTTGACCTTGAGTGTGAGTTGTTCTGGCATGGCGTTATTCCTTCCCTTGGAAGGCCGCAGAGTGCACTGTTTCCCATCAATGATTCGAGGGTGATGTTGGAGAACACACCTCCTTCTGGTATCTGACCATCTAGCCTGTTGAAAGAGAGGTTCAAGTTGGCAAGGTAAGTGAGATTGGCCAATGACCTCGGAATGACACCAGAAAGCGCATTGGAGGAGAAGTCTAGCTCCTCAATACTTAGTAACTTTCCAAGTGAGTCTGGTATTGATCCTTCTAATAAGTTCCTGGACAGATTCAGATTGATCATCATCTGCAATTCGCCGACTGAAGCTGGGATGTCACCTGATAGCTGGTTACTCGACAAGTCCATCTCCGTAATTGCAGTCAGTTTCCCTACATCTTCCGGTAGGGAACCACTGAAAGAGTTCTGTGACAAATCAAGCTCAATCAGTTTGGGATGGCGCCATAGGCTTGTTGGTATGGTTGAAGATAATGAGTTGCGGGATACTGTCATGATCTGTATCTGGCTTAGGTTACTGATGCTGCTTGGAATGGGACCAACGAGTCTATTGCTGTCAAGATGCAACTTAGCTAGGCTTGTTAACCCACTGATTTCTGCTGGGATGGTGCCAGACAAGCTATTGTTGGCCAGGTTGAGTTCTTGGAGATTGCTCATTGCAGTGATTGGTGTGGGGATCGTCCCATTCAGCTGGTTTCCACTGAGCGACAGAGTCAATAAGTTGGTAAGATTGGCCAATGTGCCCGGGATGCTTCCCGTGATCCTGTTGTTATCTGCTATAAAAGTCTCGAGGACTGTGCTAAGGTTTCCAATGTAGGCTGGCAGACTCCCTGTGAATGTGTTGTTTGCCATGCTGATTGTATTGAGGCTCCTGCAATTTGAGAATGCAGACAGGAAGTCGAGGTTCCCGCTGAGCTGGTTCCGATCAAGCCAGATGCGACGAAGGTTCAGCAAGTTCCCAAATGAAATTGGCACGGATCCAGTCAAACCATTTCCATAGAAATCTATGGTTGTGAGGTTAGAAAGATTGCCTATGGAATCAGGAATGGGACCTGTTATTCGGTTGTTGGCAAAGCTCATAAACCTGAGGTTTGTCAGCTGTCCAAACTCTTGTGGGATTCCCCCCTCAAGTTTGTTCTGGCTAAGGTCCAAACCGAGAAGCTCAGTGTGGTTGCTCAGTTCCACAGGGATCTTTCCAGTGAGGCCATTTGTCGACAAGTAAATTCTTGTGAGGTTCGGCATTGTTGCCAACCATGATGGCACAGGACCGGTGAAATTATTCACGGCGAGGGAGAGTGCGTCAAGGTTCCGACATGCCGAAAGACCTGGTGGGATAGGTCCCTCAAACTGGTTTTCATTGAGGGACAACACTTCCAACATGGGGAGGTAGAAGCTCTCATTTCCAGGGATTGGGCCTGAGAGGTTGTTCCTTGTGATGGCTATGACCTGCAGCTGGGACATGTTGAAGATAGCAGGAGGCATGGGGCCTGAGAGAAGGTTGCCTTCCAGGACCAGCCACTCGAGCTTCGACAACGAGCCGATGCTATCAGGAATCGCTCCCGTCAGCCGGTTGAACCCAAGACGAACTACACGCAGATCAGGCGTGTTGTTGAACAGGCCAGGCGGTATCGGCCCGCTCAAGTCATTGTTTGACAGTCTCAGCGACTGAAGTTTCCTCAGGTTTTGAAACTCGTATGGGATTGCGCCGAAGAAGTTGTTGCTGTCAAGGTAAAGAGACTGGAGCCCAGTGAGGTTGCCAAGGGTGGAGGGGATGGCACCTGACAAACTGTTGTGCGGGAGGACGAGGTTTTGGAGCCGGGGCAGGCCGCCAAGCTCGCTCGGCACGGGGCCGGCGAGGCTCGTGTTGCTGAGGACGAGGCTGGAGAGGAAGGAGAGGTTGCCAAGCTGCGGCGCGATGCTGCCATGGAGCGGCACCCCGTCGAACTCTAGGCCGGTGACGCGCTGCCCGCGGCGGTCGCATGAGACCCCGACCCAGGAGCAAGGGGACGCCGCCGCGGTCCAGTTGCCGGCGAGGATGCCGAGAGGGTCCTCGACCTGTGCTTTGAAGGCGAGCAGCGCGGCCAGGTCCGTGGCGTTGGACGACGCCGGCTGCGCCGCGCCACATGGCATCAGTGAGACGAGGAGCGCCGCCATGCATATGCAGAGACGAGCGGCCATGGGTGTGGAGAAGTGAAGGTTGGTGACGGAACGTGGGGCGTGGTGTGCTGGTTTTGGACGTGCCATCGATCAGTGGGCTCGCTCAAGTGGCTGATAACTGAAGCTGAAAAGGGGGAGGAACCGTCCCTCCAACTTGCTCCCATTATTTAACGTGGAATGGCACAGGCGTAATGCTGGAGTAGTCAACCTGTTTGTTCATCCGATACCTGCATAGGATTCGGAGGCACTGATGCAATACAAAAAACAAAACAAAACTGAGATTCATCAGCTGATTAACAGAATAGAGATGATTATGGTTTTACCTAATCGTAGGTGGAGTCGATCCTGATTGGCGGAGACGCACCATCGCGACAGTTTTCAAATGGTTATTAGGCTCTAGACTGCACAAATTGACACATTATTGACGCTGCTGGTCGGATCCATCACAACTGCAAGTTGATGATGATAGTATAGTTTTTTCTGGCTTCCTGGACTCTCCCTCTTCGGTTGCCTTCAAGTAAAATACTCCGAAGAGCCGTTCGCATCTTTTTCGTTGTAGCGCCGTATCTGGTGAGTGAGATGTACAGCTTTCTTCTGCTGGGTATGGAGGGAAACTGTTATTCTAGTGCTTCTGTTGTGTTGGACTGGATTAACCTTGCGTGAAACTATTCCATGGTTACTTGCAAGAATTTGAATTTTTTTTTTTTTTTGAAACGGAGGCAAAGATTGCCTCATCTATTAATTAAGCAGAAGAGAATTGCCCAGTTAATTACGGAAAACCGGGCGAAAACCGGAACAACAAGGGCCAAGCCCACTCCCAAAGACTGACACACACAGGGCAAAGCCCACCCTCATCGACAACATGTCGACCTGCAACCAGACAACGCAGCTCCGACTCTGGCGGAGAACTCAGAAGAACAAAACCAGGCGAAAGCTGGCGCCACGGAAGATCGCCGAACGGGCCACTTGCAGCCAGTCATCGTATACCACAGGGCCCTGCCGCCGCAGCTTCGACTCCACAGCAACAAACAAAGCGAGGCAATACCGCGGACACGCCGGAGAAGAGCCGACTATCGCAACCATTGCCGCGTCGCCGACATCGCTCCCACCATCATCGTTGCCACAGAAGCCTGGTCGCCACAACCGCCGCAAACCACCAAGTAGCACGCCGCGCCCTGCGCAGCCCACCAGCACCACCTTCCGGGGCCGCCGCCCCGACATGCCACCGCCCGCACTCGAGCTGCAATGCCGCACGACCCGGGTGCCCGCAGCCCACGCTGCTCAGGGCAACCGCACGCAGACCACGAACGCCGCACCACATCCGGGGCCGCCGCCCCGACGCACCGTCCAACCGCCACCTCTGGGGCGCGTCGACCGAGCCGACAAACCTGCCACCCAAGTGGCGCAAGATTGCCACCCAAGCGAAGGCCGAGCCGCAGCACCGCCCCATGGAGCCGCCTCGCCCATCACTTTCCGAGGCCGCCGCCTCGGCGCACATCAGCCGTCCGGGGCCGCTGCCCCGGCATCCACCAAACCCGACGTAGGAGAAAACCAGACACACCAAGCACAAGCTAGCTCTCCCAAGCAACGCCCCCAAGGGGGAAACGACGAATACGCCGTCATCGCCCGCTCCGGAAACCATCTGGAGCTTAGGTTTTCACCCGGAGAGCCCAAGCCCCTCGTAGAGGAAGAGGAGTTCCACGACGACGCCTCCAAGGAGGGAAACGACGCCCGACAGCGCCGCCGTCGACGGCACCGACAGAGTCGGGACAAGGCTTTCGCCCGGAACTCGCCCATCCCTTCAGAGGCCTGCAGATCTGGACCACCCGTGCGTGGAGATCGTCGGAGCTGTTCCCGCTGCGCCTTTCACCCTCCGCCGTCGACCACCGAGCTCAACTGCGACAGCACCCACACAGCAGCACCTCAAGCTGCGAGTGAAATGCAGGCGCAAACTCCGGGACTTCAACCAGACGGGGATCCGTCGGGTGAGCCCATCCCGGCCACCACCATGACCAAGACGCCATGGCCTACAGCCCGGGGCCGCCGCCCCGGCTTCCTCCACTCGCCCAAGCGCCGAACGCCACCACTGCCGCAGCCTCCACGCAGCTCCGCACCATCCACGCCCAGATCGGATCGGGCGGAGCCGCCCCCGCACCTGCCACGGCCGCCCCACGACGCACCTGACCGAGGCGCCTCCTCTGCCAACTCCGGAACAGAGCGCCGAATCCCTCGATCCACCGCACCACTGTTCGTAGCCAGCCCCGCCGCGTCGCCCAGCAGACGCCCAAGCTCCGAGGCCGCCGCCCCGGCTTCCGCTCACCGCGAGCACCGGCCACCGCCCCCAGCAGCAGCAGCCAGCCTCCAGCGACGTCGATGGAGACTCCGGCGCGCGAGGGAAGGCCACCGCGGCCCATCCCCAGCCGAGCACCGCCGCATGCACGCATCGGCCGCCGCCGCTCGAGATCCATCCGGGATCTGCCGAGGCGCGCGCGAGAGAAGACGGCCCCGCCGCCGCCGACGCCGCGCGGGCTTTGCCCGGCGGCGCCCTGTGGCGGCGGCGCGGCGAGGGGGGGAGGTGGGAGGTGGCCGGCGGCCGAGGCGCTAAGTTCCGCCCGTGCCGCTCCTGGGAGAGCGACGCGGGGGACTGGCGGGACAAGAATTTGAATTTTGATGGTGTTCTTATGAGACAATTGAAAAATAACCAACCGACGGAAGTGGGTGTTGGGAAGTTCAGTAAGATCTTAGGCTCGAGTGTTGCTGATAAGTGATAACAGGTACCTGATGCATACAACTTTACTAGTGTAGTCCTAGGAATATGATTCCGTTGTTTCTGGTCAACTGATGCGGGGATGTATACATACACACCTAATACAGCTTTCCATTTTATTTTATTCGGCGATGCGGTGGTTGGAAGGTGGAAGTTAGCTTTGCTCCCGAGAAAGAAATAGGAAAGAATAAACATACTCATGCTGCTTGCTTAAAATCTAGTTCCTTTGCCCTTTTTTCTTGAAATTAGTGGTCATATTAACCATCAACACTTTGATGCTCTTTCTTACCTTTCGCCGATTTCAGCATCGCGAAGAGCTCGGGAATCGTTTTCGTTATCCCTTGCATATTATAGTTCATCACGAAGTTCTAATAGCTTGGTGATAGTGACTAGAGAACTCTATTAAGGAAGTGGATTAGGAGCACTCGGCGACGCAACACACTGAAATCATGTCCGGCCCCGTGTTCCCTGGGGATGCGTGCATCTTTTGACGAAATGATTTCTTACATGTGAATACCTGACCAATGCGTACATCGGAACAGTTTGTACCTGGCAATTGTCATTCAATATATAGCAGTGTGGTGGGTTCATAGTGTTAATTGGTCTGTAAAGTTTCCAAAACAAAGACTCCATGGATGACTTTTGGTATTGCATTGATTGTAGGGTGTGAAACAGTGTCCGATTTAAACGTTGGTGTGTGAAAAAGTAGGTGATGAAAATGGATGTGGTGGTAATACAAATAAATCTGTATGGCGCATTATGACATGTGGCCGCGTGAAATGCACGGTACCAACCGACAGCCAATGTCACTAATAATAACATATATTTTACAAAAGAGTAAGTCATGGGATTAGTGTAATGAAATTTCTTAAAATTACTATCATGAAGTTTTTGTGTTTTTAGTAAAAACAAATGACAAGAAATATAAGGAAAATCTCTCAATATTCTTACATAATATCCCCGAGTTAGTATAGTAAATTTTTGACTTCCCTAGAAAAACATAGTTTCGTGGAATTTGTACCATGACTATTCCAAGAATTAAAATCATATAACCGTGAAATCCACCATTTACTTCCATTTTCTCAGAATGAGATTCTCAGTTTTTATAGAAGAAAGATAATTTCACGGATCTTGGTTCCACATTTCCTAAATCCTGAAAATGATTTAAATCTATTAAACATATTTTTCAAAAGTTGAAATGATTCTTAAAAACTTGGTAAAAACATACTTGTTTTACAAAAATCTTATTAATTATTCACTAGTCAGACAAACTGAATATTATTAGATATGTTGTAAACGTAAGGCTCAACAAAATATGCATGCATGTGGGACCACTGTCACATGTCATTCAAGCCACCCACAATAACACATTTATTATCCTCAGAGATCATTAAGAGTGTGCAGAAGGATACAACCATATACTAGGATACAACCATATACTTCTGTTAAAGAAAAAATATTCATCGTCCTAAACTATAGAATACACCCAAACTAATATAACAACACGGATCCCTATGCTTCTTAATGGTGAGATATCATAGAGGTGAGTCGTCGAGTGCTCCTATGCATTTTCGACTCTATTAATCACTATCTTATCTGGAAGATTAACTCACACTTGATTCAAGTGATTGCAGTATCCAGACATTCTGAGCACATGCTCACTAGCTGAGCTATTCTCCTCCATCTTGTAGGCAAAGTACTTGTCAGAGGTCTCATACCTCTCGACATGGGCATGAGTCTGAAATACCAATTTCACCTCTTGAAACATCTCATATGCTTCGTGGCAATCAAAACGTTTTTGAAGTCCCGGTTCTAAGCCATAAAGTATGGTGCACTAACTATTAAGTAGTCATCATATCGAGCTTTGTTAAACGTTCATAACGTCTGCATTTGCTCCTGTAATAGGTTTGTCACCTAGCATTGCATCAAGGACATAATTTTTCTGTGCAGCAATGAGGATAATCCTCAGATCAAGGACACCGTCCGCATCATTGCTACTAACATCTTTCAACTTAGTTTTCTCTAGGAACATACCAAAAACAACGGAGCTAAATCGTGAGCTATTGATCTATAACATAGATATGCAAATACTATAAGGACTAAGTTCATGATAAATTAAGTTCAATTAATCAAATTACTAAAGAACTCCCACTTAGATAGACATCCCTCAAGTCATCTAAATGATACGTGATCCAAATCAACTAAACCATGTTCGATCATCACGTGAGATGGAGTAGTCGTCAATGGTGAACGATGTAGATTTATATATGTGAAGTCATTACTCCCCATGGGATAAGCATATGAAACATATGTTATTGCAGATTTATGATATGCAATTCATTAAACCATTTACTCATAGGATATAAGTGGAGCACGAGAGTAAATGACAAACTACTCCGAAAAGATAAAAGTGGAGATCAATGAGTAGTTGAATAATTATGTAGCTATGTGAAGACTCTCTCTCATTTAAAATTAATTGACGAGGCAAATCTTTTACCTCTGTTTTAAAAAACATATTTTCTATACACATCTAACATTTTCCAAACGCTTGATTAACATTTTTCAAACACTTTTCAACATTTTTAAAATGATTGATTAACATTTTTATATTCATGAAAATATGTTTTCCTCATTTTTTTACTACATGGTCAATATTTTTTATACATATTTAACAGTTTTCAAATGTTATATTAACATTTTCCAAATACTTGTTCAACACACACACACACACACACACATATA
>LR738711.1:677926735-677968283 GCA_902687465.1 Secale cereale
TTAAACATGGTAACTATTTTTCTATATACATTTAACATTTCTCATATGCTTGATTAACATTTTCCAAATACTTGCTCAACGATTCTTTTCAAAATGCTAGATCAACATTTTTATATGCATGATAAAAAACATCATTTTTTAATACATGATGATTTTTTTTTTCTATTTACACTCAACATTTGCTTGTTCAATTTTTTCAAATAATTGTTCAACATTTTTTAAATACTTGTTCAACAGTTTTCCAAATGATTTTTGTAGAGTGTTTTTGGTAATATATAAATTTAGAATATTTTAAAGTATAAACAAAAGTATAGAAATAAAGCTAAAAACTAAAACAGAAACCAGAAAAAGACTGTGGCTTGCCGCGCACGTGGGCCGGCCTTCTTGGTTGACCCTTCACTACTAGGAGAAAGCTTATAGATAGAATATTAGCAATAGTGCGGGATAATTTAGCGGTGCTACTGCTAAGTAGTAGTAGCGCAGGGCAGCAACCGGTGCTACATGTTACCAAGTACTAGTAGCGCGGGCTGTTAGCCCATCGCTACTTCTAAATGGTCCCATCGCCACCGACCGGGGCTACCTTTAGTAGTAGCGGGTGGCCAAATCCAGCCCTACCACTAATTCCATAGCAGTAGCGCCTTTTTCCTATACCGCGCTACTGGTAAGTCTAACTTAATTACTTTCACCCGCGTGGCGGCCCTCACTCTCCCTCCCCACTCTCCATCTCCATCTCCATCACGCTCGTCGTTGTCGCTCCCGCTATCGGCCCGTCGTCGCCGCCGCCGCCGCATTGCCGCCCGCTCCTGCCGCTGTCGCCCCCCGGTATGTCTTCCTCCCTCCGACCGTCATCACTCCTCCATCCCTCCCTCCCTCCCTTCCTCCGACCATGTCCCTCCTCCCTGCCTCTCTCCCGCCCACCATCTCCCTCGGACCCTCAACCATCCCTCCCTCCCTCCCTCCTGCATTGCATAAATGGGTGGATGAAAATAGATATTTTTAATGGTTGGATAGATAGATGGATAGACAGATGGGTTAAACTAGATTTCTTTTAGTAATGCTTTGGATAAATAGATGGATGGATGGATAGCCGTTAGGGTTAGAAGTAGGGTATATTTGGTAATACAGATTTTTAGTAAAAAACTAGTTTTACAATTTTTTAGTAAATGTAGGTCTTTCAAATCAGCATAATAATGTTTAGTTGATAGCTTATAGGGTTTCACCAAGTCCTAAAATTAGGATAATAATGTTTTTATTTATATTTTGTTTTTGCAAAAATCAAGGAGCCCCTGCATCATCCCCGTCACCGATCCCCTCCGACCTCGAGGTGAGCCTAGCCAAATCCCCATGTTTAGTTGATGTCGATAATGATGTAGTTGTTTTCATACATGTAGTAGAGTAGTAGATGAGTAGCTGTGACAATGTGATGAAGCTGGCTAGTTTTTTTTTGAGAAAGTATCCGTGAGGCTACTCCCCGTTATATGCATTTCTGTTTCATTATTGATTTTGAAAAATGCCAACAAAATGGATGCATAGATGCATTTTGCAGAGAACACCTTCGAGTGGGCTATGTTTTGCCGGAGTGTTGATTAGTTTCTGTTCCGGCAAATTTCAGGCACCCTATATGTCCTTTTTAGCAAATGTCATGCTAGTTTTTTCCGTGAATTTTAGCATGGCTTGTGCTAGAATGTAGGAAATATCGAGTGCCTTGGATTTGCCGGAAAGATAATTAAACGACATTTTGAGTTGACTTGAAATCTGTTGGGGCTCCATACATGACAATCAAAAAACTGTGTGGGAGAGTGTCCACCATATATGAGAGAAGAAGAATGCCAACTGTCGTGGGGGTCACTTCTCCTTCTTATCTTTGTGCTAGACCTTTGTTATTCACTATGGGAAGGAGGAGTAGCGACCATCACCGATGGTCAAAAATTTAGTGACGGAGAGTGTCCACCATATATGAGAGAAGAAGAATCCCGATTGTTGTTGTGAAAGGAGCTTCTTTTTCATTTGAAGGTGCTAGACATTTTGGTGTAATGCACTTTCAAATGAAAGTAGGAGCTTCCATCACCGACGGTCGCAAATGTCAGAGAGGAAGAATCCCGACTGACCGTTAGTCAACCCGTTATGAATAATAATGATGTAATTTAGTTTTTGTAGCACATATATTGAATTTTAGAAGTTTAAACTTTGAATTATGAACATAGGAAATGCCTGACGATGACGATAGGATCCCTGAGTGCGGCTACTGCGGCGACAACCGGGGTATGTGCGACAGGCCTCACCTGGAAAACAGTCAGCGCTTCGGTGTTAAGCTCGATGAGACCTTCGATGTTGAAACGGTATGCAACGACGACAAGTCTTTTTTCATAATTAAGCATGACTTCTGCTTCTTCAACGTGTAATTTTCGTCTTTTACAATACGACTAGCGCATCCCCTGCCATGCAAGACGCTATGTCTTGGAGAAGCTGAATTTCGAAGATAATGAGAATATGGAGACAAAGATAGTTCACCTTGATAACCCACAAGTGTAGGGGATCGCAACAATTTTCGAGGGTAGAGTATTCAACCCAAATTTGTTGATTCGACACAAGGGGAGCCAAAGAATACTCTTAAGTATTAGCAGCTGAGTTGTCAATTCAACCACACCTGGAAACTTAGTATCTGCAGCAAGATAGTTTAGTAGCAAAGTAATATGATAGTGGCGGTAGCAGCAATAAAAGTAACGATAGTGTTTTTGTAGTTTTTGTGATAGTAGTAACGGAAAAGTAAATAAGCGACTAGCAATATAGGTAAAGCTCGTAGGCATTGGATCGGTGATGGGAAATTATGTCGGATGCAATTCATCATGTAGAAGTTATAACCTAGGGTGACACAGAACTAGCTCGAGTTCATCAATGCAATGTAGGCATGTATTCCGAATATAGTCATACGTGCTTATGGAAAAGAACTTGCATGACATCTTTTGTCCTACCCTCCCGTGGCAGTAGGGTCCTATTGGAAACTAAGGGATATTAAGGCCTCCTTTTAATAGAGTACCGGACCAAAGCATTAACACATAGTGAATACATGAACTCCTCAAACTATGGTCATCACCGGGAGTGGTCCCAATTATTGTCACTTCGGGGTTGCCGGATCATAACACATAGTAGGTGACTATAGACTTGCAAGATAGGATCAAGAACACACATATATTCATGAAAACATAATAGGTTCAGATCTGAAATCATGGCACTCGGGCCCTAGTGACAAGCATTAAGCATAGCAAAGTCATAGCAACATCAATCTCAGAACATAGTGGATACTCGGGATCAAACCCTAACAAAACTAACTCGATTACATGATAGATCCCATCCAACCCATCACCGTCCAGCAAGCCTACGATGGAATTACTCACGCACGACGGTGAGCATCATGGAATTGGTGATGGAGGAAGGTTGATGATGACGATGGCGACGATCTCCACTCTCCGGAGCCCCGAACGGACTCCAGATCAGCCCTCCCGAGAGAGATTAACGCTTGGCGGCGGCTTCGTCTCGTGAAACATGATAATTCCTTCTCCTCCATTTTTTTCTCCCCGAAACGGAAGATATAGGATCTGGGGTACGTCGGTGGAGCATCGGGGGGCCCACGAGGCAGGGGGCGCGCCCTGGGCAGGGGGCGCACCCCCCACCCTCGTGGACAGGCCTTGGGCCCACTGGTGTGGATCTTCTTGCAGGTATTTTTTATATTTTCTGAAATAATTCTTCGTTGATTTTCAGGCGATTCCGAGAACTTTTTATTCTGCACAAAAACAACACCATGGCAGTTCTGCTGAAAACAGCGTCAGTCCGGGTTAGTTCCATTCAAATCATGCAAGTTAGAGTCCAAAACAAGGGCAAAAGGGTTTAGAAAAGTAGATACGTTGGAGACGTATCACACCTCAGGACCCATCATGGTTATGCTTTTGCCGTAAAGCTATACAATGCGGGGCGCTACTCCCATTTTGGTTGCTCGAATTAGGAAGCACTGTGCAAGGCGTATGGTTTTCATGAGGGTATGCATGTCACCTTCGATCTTGGTGATCCTGAAGATGACATCGACGAAGATAATGTTGATGAAGATAATATCGACGAAGCTAATATCGACATTTGGGTCCTTGTTGATACACTTCCACTTCTACCTCTATGTGAGTTTCTCAAACATATTTATTAAGTAATTTATATTGTTTTTATATAAATAGTTGACATCTTACATATTTCCATTGACAACTTATTTCCATTCTTCAAAAAATGTTCGGAAAGTAGTAGACAAAACCTGCTACACTGATGGCTCTGAACTAACTTATGAGGAGAAAGATCATCTTGTCTCCTTTATTATTGATGTTGAGACTTTTAATAAGAATTATGAAACTCCCTCACGTTATGGTCAATATGTGCCACTAGTCCACGTGTTGAACTACGACAACATCCATGGAAATGACATGGTAAGATTTATTATTATTATGACACCAATGCATCTTTTGCATACATTCTTCTAAAGCTAAACTACATTGCTAACTACGTTACTATTATGCTCTTCAACAGAAAATCCTGAAGTAGTGTGTCCCTATCTGATGTATACAAAAGGTCACATTGATGTTGTTAGCTTATGGCCAAGTCTGCCTATGGGTCACCGTTGTTCATAGAAGATTTCTCGAACAGCTGAAGACCTCACAATCAAAGAATGGAAAAAAGTTATGAATGATTGTAGGGAGCTACTTGGAAGCAACATTGTGCGAAGCCCATGAACTGGAGACATGATAATCTCCATTCTCCATAATGGAGAGTTAGGGACTATGTTGTTTTATGCTATTTTACCTTAGAGAGGGGAAGCATGTCCTATCTAATACTCATGATCATGTGCTAAGAACAATTAACTAGGGTTGGTTATGACTATGATGATGATGAGTATGACTTGCTATTATGATAACGAGTAGAAGTTGTTAGATTACTATGATGATGATAGTATGACTTTTTATTATTATGATGATGATGATGATGAGCCGTTATTGAAAGTGCAGTATATCGACTAGAGGGGGGTGACTTGCCGATTTTTATGGAATGCTTCAAAACACGAAAGTTTCGAAGACAAACAATAGTACCGATCCTATTAATATGCAGCGGAAGGTAGACTACTGAAAGGATCGATATGGTTGACTAGAGGGGGGGGGGTGAATAGGCAACTAACAATTTTTAGCTTTTCTTAACCACTTTAAATTAAGCGTCAAAGTAAGTTGTCTAGATATACTACTAAGATGACAACTAATTGGAAGTAAAGATAACAACCTCACAAGCAAGCTATATAAGATAAACAAGTAAAGCTTGCACAAATAAAGGAAAGAAATAACCACAAGTGGAACCAGTGAAGACGAGGATGTGTTGCCGAAGTTCCTTCCCTTTGAGGGGAAGTACGTCTTCGTTGGAGCGGTGTGGAGGCACAATGCTCCCCAAGAAGCCACTAGGGCCACCGTATTCTCCTCACGCCCTCACACAATGCAAGGTGCCGTGATTCCACTAGTGGTGCCCTTGAAGGCGGCAACCGAACCTTTACAAACAAGGTTGGGGATATCTCCACAACCGAATTGGAGGCTCCCAACGATACCACGAAGCTTCACCACAATGGAATATGGCTTCGAGGTGACCTCAACCGTCTAGGGTGCTCAAACACCCAAGAGTAACAAGATCCACTAGGGATTAGTGGGGCGAATCAAATATCTCTTGGTGGAAGTGTAGATCGATGCCTTCTCAAGCAATCCCGAGCAAATCAACAAGTTTGATTGGCTAGGGAGAGAGATCGGGCGAAAATGGAGCTTGGAGCAACAATGGAGTATGTGGGGGAAGAGGTGAGACAACAAGGAGGAAGAAGATGCCTTTATATAGTGTGGGGAACAATCCAACCGTTATCCCCCGACTCAGCCCCGCAGAGAGCGGTACTACCGCTTATCAAGCGGTACTACCGCTTGAGCGAGCGGTACTACCTCTTATCAAGCGGTACTACCGCTTGAGCGAGCGGTACTACCTCTTATCAAGCGGTACTACCGTTTCCCTTCAAGCGGTACTGCCGCACCACGGGGCTGGGACCCAGAGCGGTACTACCGCGGTTGCAGGGCGGTACTACCGCTGGGAGCGGTACTACCGCCCCTACTACCGCTCCTAGTACCGCAAAATCCGACACGAAAAAGCGCTCTCGAGTCGAGGCGGTAGTAACACAGAGCAGCAGCGGTACTGCCGCAGAGTGCAACAAGCGGTACTACCGCTTAGTGGAGCGGTATTACCGCTTGAGGCACTCAGGCGGTACTACCGCTGAGGCCCGCGGTACTACCACTGGGGCCAGGAAAACCATAGAAGAGGGGAAAGCAGAACTCCATTGAGGCGGGAAGGTATGGTGGGTGCGATAAGGAAGTGTACGTGTTGATTCCACCCAAACCTTACCAAAGCGGATCCCCTCTTAATAGTACGGCTTTCCTATTACGCAGATCCACCGAAAAATAAGCAAAAAGGAAACACCGTCTTCCATAGATTCCGAGGGGCATCTAATCGTCTTGTGCCTAGGTGAGATATATCTGAAAGAGCTTAGAACACATGATTAGTCCGCAAAAGCATTGTCATCAATCACCAAAACACCATTGGGCTAAATATGCCCTTACAATCTCCCCCTTTTTGGTGGATTGATGACAATACGGGATTTGCACAAAAAGGAATAATGACATAGAGTAAACGCAAAACCCACACCCCTAAAATATAGACAGGCTCCCCCTAGATGTGTGCTATCTAGATAAGTGCTTTGGACTGCACGGCACACATACTATGATCAACACTCCCCCTATATTTTAGAGACCAACAACCTAAGCATGATATATGAGAACATAGTAAATAACAAGATAAGCATGCACGATATAGAGTACCAAGGTACATAAATAAGATAGGGTAAGGTAGCATATGTCTCACACCATATGACGGGAACTTAGGTCTCACGAAAACCAACCAAAGCAAAAGACGAGAAAGCACAGACGACAGGAACACAAAGGCAACGACACAAATCCCTAAACTCTCTCCCCCTTTGGCATCGAGACACCAAAAGGGCAGAGAGCTAAGCTACGGCTCCAGGTGAGAGCAGGTGAAGGTCTCGAACATCAAATCCCAGCGGGGTCATCTGCTTCGTCGTCGTCGATCTGAAACTGCTCGGCGTCAGAATCTGTCCACGGGCAGTGCTGCTGAATCCACTCTTCCTCCTCGGTTACCTGTTCCTCAGAGCCATTGACCACAGTCGCACCCAACTGACGCATGAGCTCCTTGTGACGTCCCCTGGCCTTCTTCTCTACCACATGAGTCATGTACTGACCATGAGACTCCATGCAAAACAGCTTCTTCATCTTCCGTTTGAGCTTCTTTGCCCACGAGGGCTCTGCACCAGATGGCTCATAGTCATCATCATCATCCGCCTCAGCCTCAGTCTCCTCAGTCTCCATAGCAGCAGCGGAGGATGAACCTCCAGATTTGGGAGCATGAGTGCCCCAGTGTCGGTGTACTAAGGTAGGGGTACCTCAGTACCCCAACTTGTGCACGGGCAGTAGCAGCTTCCCGCGGCAGGGCTCACCACGTGCTTGCCGGAGACCTTTCTGCTCCATATAAAGCCATTCAAAAACAAAGTATACAAGACAGAAGATCAAGGCCCCGGCAAGTGGAGCTTGCCGGGAAGGCCGTCCCAGGCTCAAGACTACCTCGTTAACTCAAGGCCCTGGCAAGAGGAGCTTGCCAGGAAGACCAGAAGACTGCATCTTAAAAGACACGCCTCGGCGCACTCTGCGCCCCGACAAGACCCGGGGAGCGACAAGCTTCCCGGCCCGACAAGCTCAAGACCCCGGCAAGGTGCTTGCCGGGGGAAGTTTGCATTGTGTGCCCGCGCTCCAACCCATCGGCCCACGCGTCGCCCTGGGGCCCTTCCAGGGACGCGTGGCGGATGGCTGTGCAGCCTGGGGGACACGGTGGCACTCTACGGTGACGAGACTATCACCGTGGCAAACGGAGACGCAAGGGCGGGTGCTTTTGGGGTCGACGGCGACGGGCATTAAATGCTCTTGTCCCCCACTGTCAAAGTAGGTGATGACCACTGTTCATCCACTGTTCCCGCACTGTTACAACTACCACCAAAGTTACGTTTTTACCCCTTTCTCCTACGTTGACACCTGTCGGTGACCCCTTGGGCTATAAAAGGAGGCCCATGCTCAACGTAGAAGGGGTTCGGAACCTAGATCGCTCATTCGCTTGGTGTAGCTAGTTCTTCAAGCTCCCGAGCTCCAGCACCCAATACAATCTAAGCAGGAGTAGGGTTTTACGCGTCCGTCGCGGCCCGAACCTGGGTAAACTGCCCGCGTGTTCTCCACGATCTGCTCTTTGTGCTCCCTCCGCTCCCTCACCGCAACGACAAGGGGCTCCGGTCCCATAGGTGCTCGTGGTGGACAGTTTCCCCCGACATCTTTGGTGCGCCAGGTAGGGGGCGTCGAGGTTGACCGAACCTGATCCGGCGTTCACGCGGGCGCATTCTTCATCAACCTCTCCAACTTCATCAGCAACAGCAGCATGGCCCCGAAGAAGAAGGCTTCGGAGGTCGCAGGCCCGTCTGCGTCTGTTCCGCCACCACCAGAACCAACGGTGGGCGGAGGAGACGCCGTCGGAAGGGTGGTCGCCGGCGAGGAGACTCGCGGCGCCACCAAATCCAAGGACAAGACGGATGACCGAGCCTCGGTCTCCGTGGATGCGCCACGTCCATCTCAGCAAACAACAACCCAGCAGCGCCATGGCACAGGAGGTGGCATCCGCTTGCTGGGCCAAGGGCAAACCGGGGGCTCGCGGGATGCTCCGGGCCATCGTCCTGGCACGAGCAAGGCGCGGTCGCCGGGGCGGGACCCTGCTCCTTCTAACCCTGTTAGGAGTCCGAGCATATCCCGCTCCTCGCACCGCTCGCCACCGCTCCCCTCCTCTCCAGCAGAAGCGCTCGCAAGGGCGCAACTGCTCCTCGACTTCCCTCCAGCGGCGGACAAGGCCGAAGACTGGAGGGCAACCATACAGAGCCTGATCGCCTTCGCCAATAACAACGCGCCGCAGCAGCCGGCGACCTCGCGGCCACGGCAAGTCGAGAAGACGAAGGCCGACGGCGACAAGACCGCCGGGGGTGCAACTACGGTGCACTCCCCGCCGCGGAAGCAGAAGACGCCTCCCCGCCGGATCAACGTCGACGACGACTCCACAGCGTCGTCGGATCCGCGGGCTCATCGGGACCAGCGCCAGGTCCTTGACGATCGGCGACAAGAAGACGCTCGAACGACGATCGAGCGCCGCCGAGAAGCTCGGCGACAATCAGACCAGCGGGCTGGGACCGCTGTCGATACGCACGCGCCCGGTGAGCCAGGCGACTTGCCATACGCGGCAGGTTGCCCTGCGTTTACCCGTGAGCCGCGGCGCGTCCAGTGGCCCAGCATGAAGAACTTCAAGCCCGACGTACCGGAGAAGTACGACGGCAAGACGCGCCCCTCGGAATTCCTCAGCATTTACACCATCGCGGTGCAGGCTGCCGGGGGGCGCGACGAGAAGATATTGGCGAACTACTTCCCGCTGGTGCTTAAGCCGAACGTACGTTCTTGGCTTATGCACTTGCCGGAAGGCTCCATTTCTTCTTGGGCAGATCTTTGCCACCAGTTTGTTGGCGCCTTCACGGGCGGCCACAAACCCCACGGCCAGGAGAGTGATCTCCACATCCTGGCCCAGAAGGAAGGAGAACCTCTGCGCAAGTACATCCAGCGCTTTAGCCGCGTACAG
Organism: Secale cereale; assembly: GCA_902687465.1. Taxonomy (NCBI): domain Eukaryota; kingdom Viridiplantae; phylum Streptophyta; class Magnoliopsida; order Poales; family Poaceae; genus Secale; species Secale cereale. Next base: position 677,936,570 of record LR738711.1, read on the forward strand.
CACAACATCCCCGACGTCCACCCTGCTGCGGTTATCAGTGCGTTTCACCAGAACGTACGTAACCGCCGCATGCGTGAGGAGATGGCCATGACCAAGATACGGGATGTCAGCGAGCTCTATGCTCTAGCTGATAAGTGCGCGCGCGCCGAAGAGGGGAGGAAACTCCCCGGAGAGGATGCTGGCGCAGGAGGAAGCGACAGCGACGACGCCGCCCCGGCAAAGAAGAGCCGGCGGCGGAATAATAGAAGAAAGAACAAGAAGGGAAGTGCTTGCCGTCGAGAAGTCCGGCAAGGAGGCTCCCGCCAAGCAAACACAGGCTGGCGGCTCCGGCAAGGAGCCTGCCCCTGTAGCGGTAGCCGACAAGCAGGACGGCTCCGACAAGCAATACTGCAAGATCCACCGCACCAAGGGCCACGACCTCTCCAACTGCAAACGCATCGAGTACCTCGTCGAGCAGCAGAAAGCTGAGTACGAGCGGCGCGACAAGGAGAAGGCCCAAGGTGGCGGAGGAGAGCCAAGTAAGAAGCGGCCGTTCAATGGCCGGGGAGGACGCCGCGGCAAAGCCAAGCAGCGGCAAGGTGACCGACCTCCCCGGGGCCGTGACAAAGATGAAGAAGACGACGACGATGACATGGAGGATGAAGATAACAGCGAGCAGGAGTTCCAGAAAGCCACGGAAGTCCTGTGCGTCGACGGTGGCGCCTCTCTGCATACTTCCCACCGCCAACTCAAGCAGTGGGTGCGGGAAGTAAATGCAGCAGAGCCGCCCGTGGAGTCGCGCAGGCTCCTCAAGTGGTCCAGCACGCCCATCATTTTTGATCTTGAGGATCACCCTGACCACACCACTGCGGTCGGATGCTTGCCGATGCTGGTCTCACCCACCATCCGCAACCTCAAGGTCACCAAAATGATGGTTGACGGCGGGGCCGGGCTGAACTTGATCTCCTCTGCTGTGATCAAGAAACTCCAAATCCCAGATGGCGAGCTCGAAGAGACCGGTTCGTTCCAAGGAATAAACCCGGGGAGGAGCAAGCCCAAGGGGAAGATAACTTTGCCGGTGACCTTTGGCGGGGAGCTCAACTTCAGGACGGAGAAGATAACTTTCGACGTCGCCGATATCCCATTACCATATAATGGGATACTCGGCCGTCCCGCCCTCGCCAAGTTCATGGCAGCTTCCCATTACGCCTACAACGTACTCAAGATGCCGGGGCCGATAAGCGTCATCTCTGTCCACGGCGACAAGAAGGACGCGCTTATCTGCGCCGACAAGATCTACCGGGACGCAGCAGCCACGGCAGAGAGCAGTACACTTGCCGCTGAAGCTCCCGGGGGGAAGAAGACGAAGACTAAGTCCGACAAGTGCTCTGGGGCCCGCTCCGGCAACCGCACCTCTTCGGAGTGCTGCGCTGCCGTCGAGGACGTTCCATCGAGCTCCACCGGCAAGTGCCAGAAAGGGATGGCCGCTCCTCCGGCAACCAAGAAAGTGTCCGCCAATGAGGACGGCACTGGTGGTACCTTCACCATCAGTGCTACGCTTGACAGCAAATAGGAAAGCGCGCTCGTTGCCTTCCTGCGGGCGAATGTCGATGTGTTTGCATGGCAACCATCTGACATCCCCGGTGTTCCCAGGAAGGTAATTGAGCACAAGCTTGCTGTTTGTCCTCATGCGCGGCCCGTCAAGCAGAAGGTCAGAAAGCAAGCCGTGGAGCGCCAGGAATTCATTGCCGAAGAAATCAAGAAGCTAGAAGCAGCGGGCCTGGTTAGAGGCGTGATCCATCCGACATGGTTAGCAAACCCAGTTGTCGTGCGTAAGGCCAACGGGAAGTGGAGACTATGTATAGACTTCACCGATGTGAATAAAGCATGTCCCAAGGATCCATTCCCCTTGCCGCGCATTGACCAGATTGTTGACTCCACTGCTGGATGTGAGCTGCTCTCCTTTCTTGATGCATATTCAGGCTACCACCAGATTTTCATGGCCAGAGAAGATGAAGAGAAGACTGCATTTATCACTCCATGTGGCACATATTGCTTCATACGAATGCCCTTCGGATTGAAGAATGCAGGCTCAACATTTGCAAGGGTAGTGCACACTGCTTTTGAGCCACAGATCCACAGAAATGTAGAGGCTTACATGGATGATATCGTGGTGAAGAGCAAGCGCAAGGATACCCTGATTCAAGATTTGGAAGAAACTTTTGCAAACCTGCGCAAGATCCAGCTTAAGTTGAATCCCGAGAAGTGCGTCTTCGGAGTCCCCTCCGGCAAGCTTCTCGGGTTCTTTGTGTCACAGAGGGGGATTGAGGCCAACCCCGACAAGATAAAAGCCATCGAGCAGATCGAAGCCCCGAAGCGCGTCAAGGACGTAAGGAGACTTGCAGGTTGTGTGGCTGCCCTCAGTAGGTTCATTTCAAAGTCTGCAGAACGCGCCCTTCCTTTCTTCAAAATCTTGAAGAAGGCAGGTCCAATGAAATGGACTCCAGAAGCGGAGGCAGCGCTGCAGGATTTGAAACGGTACCTATCCTCCACTCCAATACTTGTCGCACCTAGGCCACAGGAGAAGTTGCTGCTATACCTAGCGGCAACCAACCAGGTGGTTAGTGCTGCGTTGGTAGCGGAGAGGGAGGCCGACGAGGAGTCAGCACCACCGGCAAGCGAATCCAGCGACAAGCAGGGGGCTCCTCCGACAAGCTCTGGCCCCGACAAGGACAACTCTGCGCAGGAGCAAGGAGAAGTGCGGAAAAAGATGGTGCAGCGCCCAGTGTATTTTGTAAGTTCCCTCTTGCAGGGGGCTAGATCAAGATACTCTGGGGTGCAAAAGTTGCTTTTTGGCCTCCTCATGGCCTCGAGAAAGCTGCGCCATTACTTCCAGGCACATGAGATAACAGTGGTCACTCGCTTTCCGCTGAAGAGGATATTGCACAATCCGGAAGCGACAGGCAGGATCGTTGAGTGGGCACTGGAACTGTCGAGTTTTGGACTCAAGTTTGAGAGTACTTCAACCATACAGAGCCGAGCTTTGGCAGAATTTATAGCTGAATGGACCCCGACGCCCGATGAAGAAGTTTCAGAGACAAGTGTACCCGTACAAGAAGCGACAAGTGAATGGGTAATGTACTTTGATGGTGCCTTCTCGCTGCAAGGCGCTGGAGCCGGTGTGGTACTCATAGCACCCACCGGAGAACACCTCAAGTATGTTGTTCAGATGCACTTTCCCAGAGAACAAGCGACAAACAACACTGCAGAATATGAGGGCCTGCTTGTCGGCCTCAGGATTGCAGCAGAACTTGGGATTAGGAAGCTAATTGTGCGGGGAGACTCTCAGTTGGTGGTCCGGCAAGTCAACAAGAGTTACCAAAGCCCTTTGATGGAAACTGATGTAGATGAAGTGAGGAAACTTGAAGAACACTTTGAAGGTCTGCAAATGGAACACGTTCCAAGAGCTCAGAATGACATTGCAGATGGCCTCTCAAAGTGTGCTGCGATGAAGTTACCTGTGGAACCAGGGACCTTCTTGCTCAAACTGACTCAACCATCCGTTACACCATCAATTGGGCAGTCCAAGAAGAGAAAGTTGGTCTCCGGTGACTACTTGCCGGCGGATCTTCCCGAAGCCGCCGCCAAGGTCCCCAAGATCAACGATCTGAATGCTGAGGAACAGTTTGCTCCTGCAGACCCTCGGGTCTGTACAGTTGAAGCAAACGTTCCCGACGAGCATCGCCCCGGCGAGCTTGCCGGGGGATCATCAGCTCCGGCAGAACCAGAGGTTCTTGCCGTGGAAGCTGAGGTCCCCGCAGCGGCCCTCATGCCTTTAGTCCTTGCTGTGGAGCCTCAGGCTCCAGCATGGGCGCAGCAGATCGTCCGTTTTCTGCAAACTGGAGAACTTCCCGACGACCCAGAAGAGATAGAGAAAATAACCAGGCAGTCAAGTATGTACCAGTTCGTGGATAATGAGCTGTACAGAAAGAGACTCAATGGTGTCAGGTTGAAGTGCATTTCCAGAGAAGATGGACAGAAGCTGTTGGCAGAAATACATGGAGGCATATGTGGCCACCACATTGGCGCAAGGGCACTTGCCGGGAAGGCATTCCGGCAAGGGTTCTTTTGGCAAGAAGCCCTCCAAGATGCAACTGCACTAGTAACCAAGTGTGAAGCGTGCCAGTTCCATGCAAAGCAAATTCATCAGCCAGCTCAAGCTCTCCAGACGATCCCTTTGTCCTGGCCCTTCTCGGTCTGGGGGCTCGATATCCTCGGCCCTTTCCCTCGCGCTGTCGGGGGCTTTGAGTACTTGTACGTCGCAATCGACAAGTTCACAAAGTGGCCAGAAGTGGAACCAGTGAGAAAGGTGACAGCACAGTCAGCAGTCAGGTTCTTCAGGTCGATTGTTTGCCGTTTCGGGATCCCTAACAGGATCATCACCGACAACGGTACACAGTTCACTAGTCGCACCTTCATGCAGTACGTCCAAGACCTTGGCGCCAAGGTCTGTTTCGCTTTTGTTGCTCACCCGAGGAGCAATGGTCAAGCGGAGAGGACCAATGCTGAAGTGCTGCGCGGACTCAAGACAAGGACCTTTGACAGGCTGCGCAAGTGCGGAAAAAACTGGATAGAGGAGCTACCGGCGGCTCTTTGGTCAATCAGAACGACACTAAGTCGAGCCACCGGGCAGACACCCTTTGCTCTAGTCTATGGAGCAGAGGCAGTTCTCCCCACGGAACTCGTATACGGATCTCCTCGGGTGCTCGCTTATGATGAGCTCGAGCAAGAGTAACTGCGACAAGATGATGCATTGCTCCTCGAGGAGGAACGTCTCCAGGCTGCTGTACGAGCTGCTCGATACCAGCAAGCCTTGCGCCGCTACCATAGCCGCAAGGTTAAGGCCAGGAGTCTCGAGGAAGGCGACCTTGTTCTTCGGCGTGTTCAGTCCGCCAAGAATTCCAACAAATTGACGCCGAAGTGGGAAGGCCCTTATCGGGTGAGACAAGTCACAAGGCCCGGCGCTGTCCGCCTTGAGACCGAAGAAGGCTTACCGGTGAGCAACTCCTGGAACATAGAGCATCTTCGCAAGTTTCACCCATAAGGCGCGGTTGCCGTGATCCGTTCCGGCAACCACCTTTTGTACGAGTCTTGCCGCTGTTGCATGTAAACCTTTGTACAAAGCCGGGCGCAGACCCCGTGCATCAGTAAAGCTTTGTGTTTTCGCACTATTTGCCTTTTCCACGCTTTTCTTCGCTATTTGCATGCGTTATTTGGCACCTTGTGCAACACACATATCCGGTAAGCGCTAGCTCGCCGGAAGGCCATATACTTGTTTCCCTCTTCTTTCTCTTTTCCTCTTAAGCAGAAGGAATGTTCCTCGCGCACAAGTTTGCCGGGGGGGAAGGAGATGGAGGACGAACCAAGTGCTGTTCAAGAAAGAGAAGCTTGCCGGAGGACGAGCAGACTATGAAAGCTAAGTTACCAGAATTTGAGCAATTCAAATTTTTAAAATTTTAGTTATCTTCCTTGAACAACCACGCTTTGTATGGAAAACCTGTGCGCGGAGGAACCTACCCATGGCTAGCCGCACCCTTATCTTGTTTTCGAGTTCGCTCAACGACTTAAGTGAGCTGCGACAAGTGTCGCGCCCTTGCTTCGTTTTCGAGTTCCCTCAGCAAGCTAAGTGCGTCGCGACTAGCTGCGGCAAGGTTGCTTGCCGGCGAGACCTTGACCAGCAGGCTGCTCGGAGTCCAGTACTCAGCGCTAGCGGCAAGGGCCCCTTGCCGGCAAGTTCCCTAGAAACGTAGGGTTGAAAACATACAAAGTAGAGGACCGAGACAAGGGAGATAACATTGCATCTGATTGATCAGAATAAGATAATATCTTACAAGGGATAACTTGTTGCAATCACTAATAAGTTCGTGCCCATGGCACACTTTGCAGTAACAAAGGAAATAAAAAGGAAGAGGCCTAATCTACGCGGTCGCCTTCAACCCTGGAGATCTTGTTCACCTTGGCGATAATGTGGGCGACCTGCGCCTTCAGCGCCTCCATATCCGCGTCGGCCGGCAAGCTGCGGAGAACGTTGACGAGGTTTATGCCAGGATTGCGATACACTATCTTCGTCAGAACACGCTCCAAAGTTCCCGCGCAGAGCTGGCGTGACTCCTCGGCCAGTTGCACGGGAAGCTTCTTCTGAAGATTTGCAAGGGCCGGCGCGACCCCTCTGAAGAAAAGGCTGAGCTTGGCGCTGTGGGGGAGGTTTGGATCCGGAGAGTATATGAGATGCTCAACCTTCAGCGCCATCAGCTCCTTGTCGATGGCAGCGGCGGAAGCCACCATGTCTTCGGTCCATACCTCGACGGTCCGGCGGAAGTTCTCAGCTGAAGTGGCGGCGCTCTCCACCAAGCCTCGCTCCTTGCGGAGCTCGTCCTTCAGCTTGGTTTCCCGGTCCCGGACGGCGTCGAGCGAGTCCTTCAGCGTGGAAACCTTCAGCTCCAGATCTGCAATCGAGTCCTTGGCGGCCTTCAGCTCGTCGCCTTGCTTAGAAAGGCGCACCTGGAGTTCGGAGTTAGTGTGGGCATCCTTCTCGCGCTCTATGTTGAGCGCGGTGACCCTATCTGTGCTCGCCTTTAGATACTCCTCCAGCTGCGCCACCTTGGCCTCGAGCTCCTTCTTGGCGGTCTCCGCGGTGGCAGCGGCGGCCTTCGCCTCCTTCAGCTCCCCGCCAAGGGCCTGCTCCCGGGCGGTAAGGTCTTCCTCGTGAGCGTCGAGGTTGACCTTCCGTTGGGTGAGCTCTCCTTCTCGCCGAGACAGCGCTTCTCCGGCGAGTCGCTGCTGCTCCTCGGCCTCAGCTTTCTCCAGAAGCCACTCCTGGTACTCTCCGGCGAGCCTCTCGCGCTCCTCCGCCACGTCGCGGAGGGCCGCTTGGTTGGCGGCGCGGAGCTCCGCCGCGCGTTTCTCCATGTCAGCTGCGGCCTTGGCGGTGAGGGCCTCCCGAGACTCAAGCTTCGCCTGCCTGGCCCGGTAAAGGGCCAGGAGCCGGTGGAGCAACTTCTCCTCCTCGGGCTCGTCGCTCCCGCCAGGCGCCTCGACAATCTTCAGACCCGCGGAGGCGAGGACCTCTCCGTCAAAGGCCTCTCCCTCCACGGGGGCTCGCGACGAGGATCCCCACGGCACTTGGATGAAGACGCCGTTGGGAGCCTCGAGGTAGAAGCCCGACTGCTCCTTTCCGGCGGAGGGGTCGGCGGCCGGTGCAGCACTCGATGCTCCTGCCGCCTCCGGGCCGGCAGTGCGGTCGCCGTCCCCCTCCCCGGCCGCTGCGTCTGCGGTCGGGGCAGTCTCCTCCGCGGCGGGCTCGGCGGCTCCCGCCATGTCTTCAACGACAGGGGCGTTGCCGCCGTCGCCCTGCGCGCCCTCCTCCTCGACGACGATCTCCGTCTCCATCTGCTCTGGGGGAGGAGGATCTAGAAGAAGAAGAAAAAGAAGAAGTTCAAGAAAATATCCAAAAAAGACAAATCCGAGAAAACGGAGTTACAAGACCTACCTTGGCGGACTTCGTCGACGGCAGGCTCCCTCGCCGGGGAACTCTCCCTTGGCGGGGTGGCCACCCTCGCCGGGCTGCTCGCCCTTGGCGGGGTACTCGCCCTTGGCGGAGTACCCGCCCTTGGCGGAGCACTCTCCCTCGCCGGAGAGTTCATCCTTGGCGGGGACGGCGGGGCCTGCGGCTCCTCGGGAGTGATCTCCGGGTGCTCCTGTGGCTGCGGCTCCACCTCTGCACAAGACAATCAAGACAAAATAAGAACAACAAGATGTTAGTATAAACAAGATCCTCAAGCGCGCCCGACGAGTGGGAAGATCAAGCCCGGACTTACGCTGGGGGCTGCGCTGGGGGCTGCTCCTCGGAGCAGCGCTCAGGTCCGGCAAGTTCGTCGCCGGCGCGTCCCCTGTCGCCGCGACGGGCGAGTCGTCCTCGACCTCGACCACGGGAACCTTGGCCTTTTTCGCCACTCGCTGGGCCAGGGTCCTGAAATTAAAGCAAGGAGCAAGATCAGAATCATCGAAGAAGGAGTCAAGACAAAGTTAAAGAAGATACAAAACTTCAAGTCCTTACTCCTGTTCCTCGTCGTCGTCGTCGTCGCTCAGGGCGGAGAAGTCGAACGCCACCTGAGGCGCGTCCGCGCGAGGGGCAGGAGGCGAAGGCTCCCTCGGGCGCTTGGCGGTCCCCGGGGCCGGGGGCTGCGAAGACCCGGCCCCTGTGGACGCCGAGGCCCGGGGAGCAGGCGGAGCAGCCGCTCCGCTCTGTGAAGTCCCTCCTCCGCTTGGCGCTGACGTACGGGGCGCCTCCGTCGCGGCCTGTGTGCGGGGCGTCTCCGTCGCGGTTCGTGCGCCGGGCGCTCCCGTCGCGGCTTGGCTCCCCCGGGTAGCTTGCGCCGCCCGGCGAACTGGTTGTTGTCGGGGCGCCTGCGCCCTCGTCGCCGTCGTCGCCTTGCGGAGACGCTTCAGCGGAGATCGCCTGGGACTTGCCCGAGGCGGGGAGGTCTCCGATGACGAAGAGACGTCGTCGTTGTAGAGCCCCAGAGATCCATCAGAGTCCTCGCTGGCCCCGGCGTCCTCCTCATCCCCCTCGGCCGGCTCGCTGGGCCCGGCACCCTGCCCTGCGGCCGTGCTCCCTCCGGCGCCCCTGTTTCCTCCGGCAACCTCGCCTCTCGCCGCGGCCTCGGTCACAACTCCGGGGATCCCGGCGTGCCTCAAAGAAGGGACCCCGGCGAGCTCGTCGGGAGGAAGCTTCAGCAGCCTGCGGATCTCCGCCTCCTCTGCTTGGCAGGACGCATCCGCAGCCTCTGCCTCTTCAACTGTGAAGCCGAACTCTCCTGCCGCTGCGGCTGCGGCGGCCTCTTCTACCCGAGAAGCTATATAAGCAACCTCCTGGTCAGTGGTGTCCCGGGTGAGCCCCTTGATCTCCTCCTTGTTCTTCGGCACCTCCACCAAGTTGTCGAAGAAGCTCATGATGGCATCTGGCTTGGGCGGTATCCATGTTCGATCTACGCCGTGCGAGTCGCATGCGGGCATCATTGCGCGTAGGGGATCTCGGGCCGTGCTGTTGCATAGGGGCACCACTCCCCGGGGAGCTCTAAACCACTCTGGGTGGGCCGGGTCGTGCTTAAAAAGTTCCCGGACCATCCCCTTCAGCTCCAGCGACGTGAAGTTGAAGTTCAGTCCCGGGCGCAGTCTCATTATGTCCGCCGCGTTGCCGTACTCCCACGCTGGCCTCTTCCTATCCTGTAGAGGGGCAATGCGGCGGCGGAGGAAGTCTGCTCCTACTTCTCCGATGGTCAACTTGGCTACCCGGAGACGAAGAATTCTGACAAGGGCGACGTTGAGCTTGATGTCGTCCGAGTCCAGCTCGCTCCAGTCCCTGCCGCGCACTATGGCGGTTGTGCGCGGCGCGGTGAAGGGCTGCGGCTCGTCCTCTACTATCCAGCACCAGTCCGCGCGCCACTCCTCCCACTTGCCGCGGAGCTCCCCTCGCAGATAGGACTCCTTCTTGTTCAAGCGGAATACCCAAGAAATCCCCCCGGAGAGGGGGGCGCCGGCCTCTACTCTAGGCGTAAAGAAGTGCCTAAAAAGTGCTACATTCGGATAGATCCCAATATAGTTTTTGCACAGATGTGCGAAAACCGCCATCGTGAGGATGGCGTTGGGGGTGAAGTCTAGAAGGTGGAGGTTGTAGGTGTTCATGATATCGCAGAAAAATTCAGAAAAGGGAGGACAAAGGCCGCAGTGGAAGAAGACAGCAAAGAAGAAATACCCGCCGGGGTACGAATCTCTGGCGGCGGCCGGGTAGACTCGGGTGCGGGGATGCGCCTTGGTCTTCTTGGCCCAGAACAGATAATACTTGTTCCAGAGCTCCCGCGCGCTGAGCCTTGGCACGAAGACGACATTCCTCTTCCGCAGCAGAGCAAGCTTCGCCGCCTGCTCAGATTTCTCTTTCTTCGTCTTCTCCGCCTTCGCCTTCTCGGTCTTCGGGGCCATGGCGGAGGCGGCGAGGGAGGGAGAGCGAAGAGTCCGGCGGCGCCGCAGATGCGGAAGACGGCGGAGGAGGTGTAGAGTCGGAGCGCAAAGGGGGATTTCTGGAGATGGAAGAAGCAATGAAGACGAAGTAAGGTAACGGCCCCTGCTTCCTCTGCTTTTAAGGGGGAAGTGGGGGACGCTCCGCATTTCCCATTAAAGAACGTGGCCACGTTCCCTCCCACGACGCCGCAATCGACGCGTGCCATTACGGAGGGGTGCGGCGGATGCGGAAGTGGATTCGGCGTGCCGTGGGCCGCGCGTGCCCGTGCACTGTTTTGGGCCTGGCCCAACAGCGCTCGGCACCGTGTGTGGCCCAGGCCCGGGGGCTCCTGTCGGTGTACTAAGGTAGGGGTACCTCAGTACCCCAACTTGTGCACGGGCAGTAGCAGCTTCCCGCGGCAGGGCTCACCACGTGCTTGCCGGAGACCTTTCTGCTCCATATAAAGCCATTCAAAAACAAAGTATACAAGACAGCAGATCAAGGCCCCGGCAAGTGGAGCTTGCCGGGAAGGCCGTCCCAGGCTCAAGACTACCTCGTTAACTCAAGGCCCTGGCAAGAGGAGCTTGCCAGGAAGACCAGAAGACTGCATCTTAAAAGACACGCCTCGGCGCACTCTGCGCCCCGACAAGACCCGGGGAGCGACAAGCTTCCCGGCCCGACAAGCTCAAGACCCCGGCAAGGTGCTTGCCGGGGGAAGTTTGCATTGTGTGCCCGCGCTCCAACCCATCGGCCCACGCGTCGCCCTGGGGCCCTTCCAGGGACGCGTGGCGGATGGCTGTGCAGCCTGGGGGACACGGTGGCACTCTACGGTGACGAGACTATCACCGTGGCAAACGGAGACGCAAGGGCGGGTGCTTTTGGGGTCGACGACGACGGGCATTAAATGCTCTTGTCCCCCACTGTCAAAGTAGGTGATGACCACTGTTCATCCACTGTTCCCGCACTGTTACAACTACCACCAAAGTTACGTTTTTACCCCTTTCTCCTACGTTGACACCTGTCGGTGACCCCTTGGGCTATAAAAGGAGGCCCATGCTCAACGTAGAAGGGGTTCGGAACCTAGATCGCTCATTCGCTTGGTGTAGCTAGTTCTTCAAGCTCCCGAGCTCTAGCACCCAATACAATCTAAGCAGGAGTAGGGTTTTACGCGTCCGTCGCGGCCCGAACCTGGGTAAACTGCCCGCGTGTTCTCCACGATCTGCTCTTTGTGCTCCCTCCGCTCCCTCACCGCAACGACAAGGGGCTCCGGTCCCATAGGTGCTCGTGGTGGACAGTTTCCCCCGACACCCAGTTGTCCTTCCTCCTCAGACGCTTGATCTCATGAGACACCAACTCTCCGGTTTCAAGCAACACGTTGGGATGGACATGATCCCAAGCCTTCTCAATAAGCAGCATGATGAAAGGTCCATAGACCAGGCACTTGCGTTCAGAGATAGCAGACAGGAGCTCAGACCACATCACATGAGAAATATCCAGGGTCTCACCAGTGTTCCTTTCTAGCTGATGTTGGCAAAAGAGAAGCATGTCCACAAGATAGGAGTGAACCATATCATGATTCCCAACACGAGGGAAGAGAGTCTCACGGAAGATGCGGTGAAGGATATCCAGATAGGCAGACAACTCATGTGTTACCTTCTTAGTCTCAGGGTGGACCTTCACAGTGCAGTAGGGCCAGAGAGCTTGCTTGTGAGTGGAGGTGGTGTTCTGATGAGGACGAAAGCCAACCGGAGTCTCAAGCCCCTGGTCTTCCACCCCAAGTAACTCCATGAAAGCCTTCCACTTGACAGAAAGCAATTTTCCATTGGTCATCCATGTCAGAGTTCTGTCCTCATCCGTCCCTAGATGGACAGTGGCATAGAATTGAGCCACAAGATCTGCATCAAAGTCCTTGTTGAACTGAATGATCTGGAGAATGTTAAGCTACGAGCACATCTAAAGAGCATCGCCAAAATACTCAGGATCCTTCTCTAGGTAATCCTTGTCGATGGAGCAAACACTGACAAAGAGATTCTTCTTTGCCTTGAGCACATCAAAGTAGATGGCAAACTGAAAGCGGTTCCAGAACGGACGGTTGACCAAATTGGGTTCTTGATCGAATTCACAGGGGTTGCGGCGACGCCTTGCCCAGAACTCCTTGCCACTCATTTGGGTCACAGTTTTTCCCTTTGGCTTCGCCATGGACTTCTTCTTCTGTTGAGGTGGAGGTGGAGCACTAGAGGAACCTCCTGCAGACTCAGATGTGCGGTAGCGCTTCGAGGTTGCACGATTGGGGTTGATACGGCGATCTTGATGCTCAGGATGTTCATCACCTGGAACCAAACACAAACGCAAGCGAACCAACCAAAAGGAACGAGCATAAGCCAACGAACACAACAAAAGAAGATCAAAGAATGGAAAAACATGCTTGAACTTGGCAGGCAGCGGTAGTACCGTGACCTGTAAGCGGTAGTACCGCCCAAGCGGTAGTACCGCTCCAGGAGAGCGGTAGTACCGCTCGAGGCAGGGGAACAGTAGTTCCCTACTACCGTGGTCAGATCCGGCACTACCGTCCTGTCAAATTCAAAAATATTCCTACCATTCTCTAATCTAGACAGTCTAGTCCATCCTAACAAGCCTAGATTTAGCCAAAAATCTAGAGATGCAATCACTATTGCCCCTAAAACACAAGATCTGAAAACGAGACAAGAGGAGAAGAGGAACGGGGGCAATACCGGCATCCATGGCAAGAGGACTAGGTGGGGATCGACTCCACCGAAGGAAATGGAGAGGAACGCCCCGGAGGAGGAGATCCGCCGGAGCCCTCCCGCGGCGACGAACTGCTGGGGAGAGAAAGAGGAACGAAGGGGCGAGTGAATGGGTATGGGGGAGAGAAACCTCCCCCTGCCCCGATATAACCCCCATGTACCGCTCCGCAACGGTAGTACCGCGCACCACCAGCGGTAGTACCGCCCAGCAAGCCACGGCAACTAAAGTCCAAGGCTTAGCTCAAGAAAAAGAAACACACAAGCAAGGGAAAACAAGACACCACACACACACACTAGCAAGAGACAAGAAACCCCTCTTCAAGAGAGGGCGGTGGCTGAAGCCACCTATGTTTGAGTCAAGAGGTATGGTGCCGCGAAGATTTTAACCTTGGGCCCATGACCAAAACTCGTCCTTGAAGCACAAGTACCATCAAAGATGGTTAATGTGAAAGACTTGATCAATTTATGCATAATGGGGGAGAGAGAGTTCATTGAGAGAACAACGCTCCCCCTATGTCCATGCCTACATCTAGATTAGACAATATGAAGAGTATGGTGGGGTGTGCACGTGCTCAAGCCACATTGCTCAAATCAATGATATTTAGCTCATGCCTTAACTCGCGAAATCTTGCTTCATCCAAAGGCTTTGTGAAGATATTTGCAAGGTTATCATGAGTGTTGACATAGTGAAGCTCGATCTCTCCTTGCCGTATATGATCCCGGATGAAGTGATACCGGATCTCTATATGCTTCGTCTTGAAGTGTTTCACCGGGTTGAGAGAAATCTTGATGGCACTTTCATTGTCACACCAAAGAGGCACTTTGTCACAAGTGACACCGTAATCCTTTAAAGTTTGCCTCATCCATAGGAGTTGAGCACAACAACTGCCAGCTGCCACATACTCTGCTTCGGTGGACGAGAGAGACACACAGCTTTGCTTTTTGGACGACCAACTTACCAGAGAGCAACCAAGAAATTGGCACCCTCCGGAAGTGGACTTCCTATCCACTTTGTCTCCCGCCCAGTCCGAATCAGAGAAACCTACAAGGTTGAAGTTTGCTCCTCTTGGGTACCATAAGCCAAAGTTTGGGGTATGAGCCAAATATCAAAAGATTCGCTTGACTGCCACAAAGTGACTTTCCTTAGGTGAGGCTTGAAACCGTGCACAGATTCCCACACTCAACATAATATCCGGTCTAGATGCACAAAGGTAAAGCAAGGATCCGATCATAGAGCGATATACCTTTTGATCCACCGCTTTACCATTGGGATCAATGTCAAGTTGGCACTTGGTTGGCATTGGAGTAGTAGCCGGCTTGACATCACTTAGATTGAACCTCTTGAGCATGTCTTGAGTATACTTGGATTGTTTGATAAATATCCCTTCTCTTCTTTGCTTGATCTCAAACCCAAGGAAGTACTTCAACTCTCCCATCATAGACATCTCAAAATGTGTGGTCATGAGTGCGGCGAACTCATCATTGAAAGCTTTGTTAGGAGAACCAAAGATAATATCATCAACATATAGTTGGCAGACAAACAACTCCCCTTTGACCTTCTTAGTAAAAAGAGTGGGGTCAATTTTCCCAATTTCAAACCCACGATCTTGTAACAACTTGGTAAGATGCTCATACCACGCACGTGGGGCTTGTTTAAGGCCATAGAGTGCCTTATCGAGTTGGTACACGTGATTGGGGAGCTTGGGATCCTCAAACCCCGGGGGTTGTTTAACATACACCAACTCATTAATAGGACCATTAAGAAATGCACTTTTCACATCCATTTGTTGCAACTTAAAGTTATGATGAGAAGCATAGGCAAGCAACAAACGAATAGATTCAAGGCGAGCAACGGGGGCAAAGGTTTCACCGTAGTCGATACCCTCGACTTGGGAGTAGCCTTGAGCCACCAGACGTGCCTTGTTGCGGATGACGATGCCATGAGCACCTTGCTTGTTCTTAAAGATCCACTTGGTTCCAATGACATTATGGTTCTCCTTTGGCCTCAGCACCAGACGCCACACTTTGTTGCGCTCGAAGTTATGGAGTTCTTCATGCATGGCATTAAGCCAATCAGGGTCTTCGAGCGCCTCATAGACCTTCTGAGGTTCAACACAGGAGACAAAAGCTTGGTGAGCACAATAGTTAGATAATTGTCTACGAGTGCTTACCCCCCTTTTGATGCTTCCAAGAATATTCTCCATGTGATGTTCTCTGGAAGCAAGCCTGGAGGCAACTTTTGCAGCACGATGCTCCAATTGCTCCTCAAGAGATAATTGAGGAGCACCGAGTTGATCATCTTGAGCGACGTCAGGAGCTAGATCTTGATCTTGAGCTTCCTCTTGATCTTGATCTTGCTCAGAGGGTAGAACTTGGCCTTGTGTATCATTTGGTGGCTCCGCACCATCTTGTGATTGATCTTGCACTTGGCCTTGTTCGTCCGGTTGAGGGCCTTCACTTTGTTCTTCGAAAGCGTGTGGGTCTTGGGTTGGTGATGGTGATGGTTCCACTTGAGTGGAACATTGTCCTTCTCCTTCGGCCACAAGGGGTTCCTCAATGGGTAGGATATATCCAACACCCATTCTTCTTATGGCTTGAGGAGGAATTTCATCACCTACATCACAAGTACCACTTTGCTCCACTTGGGAGCCGTCATTTTCATCAAACTCTACGTTACTCGTTTCCTCAATGAGTCCATTGGACTTGTTGAGGACACGGTAAGCATGAGAGTTTGTAGCATAACCAACAAATATGCCCTCATGAGCTCTAGATTCAAATTTAGACAAATGAACACCTTTCTTGAGGATGAAACACTTACACCCGAACACCCGGAAGTACTTGAGGTTGGGCTTGTTACCGGTAAGAATCTCATATGGAGTTTTGTTCAAGCCTTTGCGGAGATAGAGTCGATTGGATGCATGACAAGCGGTGTTGATGGCTTCGGCCCAAAAGTTATATGGAGATTTGAATTCTGCCATCATGGTCCTTGCCGTGTCCATCAGAGTCCGGTTCTTTCTCTCCGCTACACCGTTTTGTTGAGGGGTATAGGGTGCTGCATATTGATGTTTGATCCCCTCATCACTGAGAAACTCATCCAAGGTGTAGTTCTTGAACTAGGTGCCGTTGTCACTTCGGATCATCAAAATCTTTGCTTCATGTTGTCGTTGAGCTTCATTTGCAAAGTTGATGACGGTTTGTTGGGTCTCACTCTTCTTCTTGACGAAGTATACCCAAGTGTATCTTGAATAATCATCCACAATCACCAAGCAATACTTTCTTCCCCCAAGACTATCAAAAGATGGAGGCCCGAAGAGATCCATGTGAAGGAGCTCTAAGGGTATTTTTGAGTAGATGATAGTCGTGGGAGGGTGAGCCGTCTCATGTAATTTTCCTTCAATGCAAGCCCTGCAAGCACGATCTTTGGCAAAGCTAACATTTGTTAGTCCACGGACATGGTCCCCCTTGAGAAGACTTTGCAAAGATCTCATATTGACATGGGCTAACCGGCGATGCCAAAGCCATCCCACATCAACTTTAGCCATTAGACATGTCGCGGTCTTAGTGGGTTGCTTCGAGAAGTTAACCACATAAAGACCGTTCTCGACATGTCCAACATAGGCTACTTTAAGAGTCTTGCTCCACAAGAGGGCCACGGTATCAATATCAAAGAATGTAGCAAAGCCCATGAGTGCAAGTTGGCGAACAGAAAGTAAATTGTATGCAAGGGAATCAACAAGCATGACTTTCTCGATCGTGAGATCATGAGAAATAACAACCTTGCCAAGACCCAATACCTTAGAAGATGAAGCATCACCCCATTCGACGTTGGTGGCCATAGATGAACCTAGATGCACGTCCACCACCAAGTCTTTGCTTTCGGCCATATGATTTGTGGCTCCACTATCGAGCAACCATGATCCCCCACCGGAAGCAAACCCCTACAAGAGATCAATGCTTGGATTTAGGTACCCATTTGGTAATGGGTCCTTTGAGGTTAGTAACAAGGGTCTTAGGAACCCAAATAGACCATTCAATGTACTCATAAGAAGAACCAACAAATTTAGCGAATACATGACCATCACTAGCACGACATAAAACATATGAAGGATTAAAGTCGCCGGCCATGTTTGATGGTATGGTGGGGTTTTTCTTGACACCTCCACCCTTCGCATCGTTCTTCTTCTTAGAGCCGCCCTCTCCTTCTTTCACAAAGGTTTGTCGGAGAGGGGGAGGTAGCTTGGTCTTGTCATTCTTATTCTTCTTGGGCTTAGGAGCAAACCCAATTCCTTCCTTTGCCACAACCTCCTTTTGATTGCTCAAAAGGTTGTTGAGGTTCTTCTCACCTTGTATGCATGTCACAAGGCATTTCTCAAGTTGCTTCTTCAACTTGGCATTTTCTTCAACAAGATGCACATGCTCGCAACATGGGTTAGTAGCATTTGCATTATCAATCAACACCATGCGAGGAAATATGGCCTTTTCCTTGGTTAGCAAAACTTGGAGTTGATCATGAGACTCCTTGAGGGAAGCATGCATACCTTTCAAGGCCTTGTGAGCCTTGTCAAGTGTAACAAACTCCTCCTTGAGTCTATCATGGTCAACCCCAAGTTTTGCCTTCTCGGAGTTAAGCATGCGAGAGACAACTAAAGCATGATCAAGATCTTTCTTTAATTTAGCATGATCATCGTTGTGTGACTCCTCAAGAGCCAAACGAAGACCACGCTCTTCCTCTAGAGCATTAGAGAGATCCGATATTTCATCGGCATAGTCTCGACTATGACCTTCCATTTTAGCAATGGTCTCTTCGTGAGCCTCGATCATGTCATTGGCCTCACCGAGTTGTTCCAAGAGAGCAACAAAATGCTTCTTGGTTTTGCCCTTGAGTTTGCTCATGAACAACTCAAATTCATTCTCTCCCTCCTTAGTTCCCTCACTCTCATCAATACAATTCGTCAATGAAGGATTAGAAGTGATGGTAGTATTGGTGTTTGGGGTTACCTTGTTGGTGGCCTTGGCCATGAGACACTTGGCGGTGATGTTCTCATTTGGTGAGTCGAAGAGAGATGAGTGCGGAGTAGTAGCAATAGCAATTGTGGCCATGGTGACCATCTCATCATCTTCATCATTATCATCATCCTCAACATATTCTTCTTGGGCCACCAACCATTTAGGAGGAGTCTTCTTGTTGAAGTTGTTCTTGTTGGGATAAGACTTGGCCTTGTCCTTCCGGATAAGCTTGCCTCCAAAGTCTTATCTTTTCTCATATGGGCAATCCGCAACGAAGTGGCTTACATTTCCATAGTTGAAGCATGTCCTCACTCGTTGCTTGCCCTTGTTCCCACTTGAGTTGTTCTTGTTGAAGTTGGGCCTCGTGTTCTTCTTGTTGCCCCAAAATTGCCGTGAAGCAACAGCCATGTGCTCATGATAGGCATATTTGGTGTCCTCGGGGCAACTCTCATCATCATCCTCCTCCTCCTCTTCTTCCACACAAGCCTTGGCCTTCAATGCAAGGTTAGGCTTCTTTGATCGTTGAGCTCTTAAAACCGCATTGTCGGCTGTCTTGTCCAAGATCCTCATGGCAATGAACTCATCCAACACTTCATTTGATGACAAGTGGTGGAAGTCCGGTCTTTGACGGATGACAGAGGACATGGCCTTATGGTAGGGCATCATGGCCTTGAGAAACTTGCGCTTGATCCAATTGTCATCCGTGTCCTTACTCCCATGATCTCGAAGAGAGACCGCAAGAGTGGTTAATCTCCGATAAAGTTCACGTGGATCTTCTTTTTCGATCATAGCAAACTCATCGGCTTCATCTTGCACAACTTCATAGTTTGAGCGTTGAATGCTAGCGCTCCCCTTGTACATAGTGCCAACATGCTCCCAAGCTTCCTTGGCCACAGTGAAGGGTCGAAGATGTGCAATGTCTTCGGGAGGGATAGCATCTTGAAGTATGCAAAGAACGGACTCGTTGAATTGATGATCCGTAGTTTCTCTCGGAGTCATGTTGTCGGGATCACGTGGATAAAAACCTTGCTCAATGATTCTCCAAAGATTAGTAGAGCAATGATTTAAATGACATTTGAAGCGAAACATCCAAGTAGCAAAATCAGAATTTTTTATAAACTTAGGAGGGGGCCCAACGGAATTTAAATGCGGTGTGGGAACGGGTCCTCCATAGTGAGTAGGAGGAGCGGAGTGGGCAAAGATGCCACTCCCATTCTTAGTAACCGGGGCTTGTTCACTACTAGCTTCTCCCTTGTCGGGAGTAGCCTCCGACACGTTGGTAGCGGGACAAACCACTTCCAACGGTGTGGTGGATAATTTAAGCCCCTCAAGCAAATCTTTAAACATGCCTTTGACCTCGGTCGCTAGTGATTCTTTCAATGTGGTCATAGCCACATTGAACTCCTCATGAGAGACCGAGGCTCCCCCATTAGACGTAGGCAAGGACGGAGTTCCACCGGAATGTCCCTCCGTCTCGACTATGTTGTCACCCATACTCTTTGGATGGTAAAGTCCTTAAAAAGAGACGAGGCTCTGATACCAATTGAAAGGATCGATATGGTTGACTAGAGGGGGGGTGAATAGGCAACTAACAATTTTTAGCTTTTCTTAACCACTTTAAATTAAGCGTCAAAGTAAGTTGTCTAGATATACTACTAAGATGACAACTAATTGGAAGTAAAGATAACAACCTCACAAGCAAGCTATATAAGATAAACAAGTAAATCTTGCACAAATAAAGGAAAGAAATAACCACAAGTGGAACCGGTGAAGACGAGGATGTGTTGCCGAAGTTCCTTCCCTTTGAGGGGAAGTACGTCTCCGTTGGAGCGGTGTGGAGGCACAATGCTCCCCAAGAAGCCACTAGGGCCACCGTATTCTCCTCACGCCCTCACACAATGCAAGGTGCCGTGATTCCACTAGTGGTGCCCTTGAAGGAGGCAACCGAACCTTTACAAACAAGGTTGGGGCTATCTCCACAACCGAATTGGAGGCTCCCAATGATACCACGAAGCTTCACCACAATGGAATATGGCTTCGAGGTGACCTCAACCGTCTAGGGTGCTCAAACACCCAAGAGTAACAAGATCCGCTAGGGATTAGTGGGGGGAATCAAATATCTCTTGGTGGAAGTGTAGATCGATGCCTTCTCAAGCAATCCCGAGCAAATCAACAAGTTTGATTGGCTAGGGAGAGAGATCGGGCGAAAATGGAGCTTGGAGCAACAATGGAGTATGTGGGGGAAGAGGTGAGACAACAAGGAGGAAGAAGATGCCTTTATATAGTGGGGGGAACAATCCAACCGTTATCCCCCGACTCAGCCCCGCAGAGAGCGGTACTACCGCTTGAGCGAGCGGTACTACCGCTTATCAAGCGGTACTACCGTTTCCCTTCAAGCGGTACTGCCGCGCCACGGGGCTGGGACCCAGAGCGGTACTACCGCGGTTGCAGGGCGGTACTACCGCTGGGAGCGGTACTACCACCCCTACTACCGCTCCTAGTACCGCAAAATCCGACACAAAAAAGCGCTCTCGAGTCGAGGCGGTAGTAACACGGAGCAGCAGCGGTACTGCCGCAGAGTGCAACAAGCGGTACTACCGCTTAGTGGAGCGGTACTACCGCTTGAGGCACTCAGGCGGTACTACCGCTGAGGCCCGCGGTACTACCGCTGGGGCCAGGAAAACCATAGAAGAGGGGAAAGCAGAACTCCATTGAGGCGGGAAGGTATGGTGGGTGCGATAAGGAAGTGTACATGTTGATTCCACCCAAACCTTACCAAAGCGGATCCCCTCTTAATAGTACGGCTTTCCTATTACGCAAATCCACCGAAAAATAAGCAAAAAGGAAACACCGTCTTCCATAGATTCCGAGGGGCATCTAATCGTCTTGTGCCTAGGTGAGATATATCTGAAAGAGCTTAGAACACATGATTAGTCCGCAAAAGCATTGTCATCAATCACCAAAACACCATCGGGCTAAATATGCCCTTACAACTACACTAGACAAGCCATAGTCAAGTATTCAATGAAGTGAAAGCATGAAGACTAATAGCAGCTAGGCAGTAAGGATCAGGATGGAAGATTAAATGAAGCCAATCAGAACAAGTAGTCACATAGTGAAGTCAAACAGATAGGCAAGCTAGCGAAGACTTCACAATGAAGGACAGTAAGTAAAGAGAAGGAAGGGATAGAACCAGTAGCTCGGGGACGACAGTGATTTGTTAGACCAGTTCCAGTTGCTGTGACAACTATACGTCTGGTTAGGGAGGCTGAGATTTAACTCAGAAGACCGCGTCTTCACCTTGTTCCCCTTGAGCTAAGGACACCTAGTCATCGCCCAATCACTCTGGTAAGTCTTCAAGGTAGACTTCCAAACCTTCACAGACTTCGTTCACCGGCAATCCACAATGACTCTTGGATGCTCAGAACGCGAAGCCTAACCGGCTGGAGGAAACATAATCCTCAAGTGTAAAAGTCTTCCGGTCACACAGATAGAAAGACTTCAGTGATGCCTAACACTTTTTGGCTCTGGGTGTTTGGGCTTTGTCCTCGCAAGGATCTCTCTCTCAAATGCTTCGGAGGTGGGTTGCTCTCAAACGACAAAAGCCGTGCTATAATTCTGAGCAGCCAACAATTTATGGTGTAGGGGGTGGGCTATTTATAGCCACTGGGCAACCCGGCCTGATTTGTCCGAAGTGACCCTGGGTCACTAAGGAACTGACACGTGTTCCAACGGTCAGATTTCAAACACACACGACAACTTTACTTGGTCTACAAGTAAAGCTGACTCATCCAACTCTGGATAAGATTTGCTCTCAGTGTCTTCGCTCGAAGACATAGGATTTGGTTGAGCATCACTTCAGTCACTCTGACTTAGTTCACTTGGACCTCACTTAACAGTACGGTGGTTCCTATGACTCAACAAAGAAGAAGACGAAGCAACGAAACATCTAAGTCTTCGCGCTCCATAGTCTTCACACAATGTCTTCTCTTGTCATAGTCTTCAATATGATTATCTTCATGTACCACCACTGTCGTCAATGTCTTCATACATTTTTAGGGGTCATCTCCGGTAGGTAAACCAAATCAATGAGGGACTACTACCTGTGTTATCCTGCAATTCTCACAAACACATTAGTCCCTCAACCAGGTTTATCGTCAGTACTCCAAAACCAACTAGGGGTGGCACTAGATGCACTTACAGTTATATGAGCACTAGCCGTTATATGAGCCGATCTATTCTGTTAATATTAGCAGAATAGTTATTCTGATAACACTTCCGCACAGCACACTCAACACGAGAGCACTGCATTTTCTATAGCAAGGGCACTGCAATACAGACTAGTGAACTTCATGTCGAAAAAACTGCACGTAGTGTTTTTCCGGTACGGTTTTCGCTTTAATTTTTTAACTGTTTATCGGAACGAGGCGTATAATATACCATTGGAAAACTATGGATTAGGCTCAACTTCTCCATGTTGAACACTTTTCGAGATTCCCCGCGGTTTAAGAGCAGTTTCAAAAACGGTGCGGCGGACGACGAGTGGCAGCAAGCGTATTTTCGTGTTTTTTTCTAAACCGCTCATCGGAATAAAGCAAATGATACACCGTTAGAAAGATATCGTCGAGGCGCATCTTTTTCATATATATTATTTTTTCTAATTCGTTACAGTTTAAGAGCAGTTTCAAAATTACTAAATCGCGGAATTACATTTTTTTTTGAAAAATTTGTGATTTTCTGTACCATTTTCGCTCTAGTTTTTGAACCGCTTGTCGAAACGAGGTGTGTAATACGTCATTGAAAAGCTATGGACAAGGCGCAACTTTCATATGTAGAATTGATTATGAGATTCCTTACGGTTTTAAATTTATTTGAAAAATGGTGCGGTAGACGACAAGTGGCAGCAGTCGTTTTTCGCGAAACTTTTACAAACTGCTTGTCAAAATGATTCAGATTATATGCTGTCAGAAAGATATCGATGAGACACAACTTTTTCATGTAGAACACTCTCTCTAATCCTTACGGTTTAAGAGTAGTTTTAAAATTAGCGAAATGCGGACACTCTATTTTTCGCGACACACAAATCGACGAGTGAACTTCATCTGACAGAAAAACCGCACTGCTTCAGACGGAAAACCGCACTGCATCAGACGGTTAAGTGAACTTCATGATATCTTTTGTCGATCGTACATTTTTTCTCGGATGAGTTTTTGTTGTTTTCTTTTCAACTTTTCCTTATGAACGAGAGTGGACCGCGGAGACGGAGACAAGTGAACCACGACATATATCGTAGTGAACCACATTAATATCTTGTTGTTGCGCTAAATTTTTGCACTTTTCATATTGGACGCAAGTGAACCACATCCGAGGACCAAGCGCAATGCAGGTGTAGATGTAGTCGACTGATTTTTGAAACACACGAAACAATTTGCGCTTTCAAACATACTGGTAATGAAACATATTCTTTTTAAACAAACAGAGTGCACTTCATACATATTCTTTTTTACACAAACTGAGTGCACTTCATACATACAGGTAATGAAACCGTTGAGTGCACTTCATACATACACGTAATGAAAACCGTTGAGTGCACTTCATACATACACGTAATGAAACCATTAGGTTGACTGTAGTGAACAACATTTTTTTAAATGTATAAATTTTGTCTCTCATTCTTTTTATCCCCCACAACCAAGTGGACTGCTCCATCTTTTTTTAAAAGCCAATTGTCGAGGTTTCTAACAGTACTGCACTGCGCACTGCATAACCATTTTTTCAAAAGGCAAAACAAAAATGAGCTGCGTCAAAACTAGTACTGCACTGTGCACTGCATAACCATTTTTTCAAAAAGGCAAAACAAAAATGAGCTGCATCAAAACTTCACAGCAAAACTGAGTGCCCTTTTTTTGTTAACTGCAACGGTCAACCAGCACAAGGGCAACGACGAACTGCACGAGCTAGTTGCGAGAACCTCCCGCGCACACCAAGTAAAATGCATGCCGCACACATATGTACTGCGGCGTCGGACGACCGGAATCGAACTAGATGCCCATAGTCCTCTCAAGCGCTTTCCTACTGCACGGACGACCGAACCGAGCTGCAAGGAGAGACAACCCGCACTGCTCGATATCAGGTGGAGAACTGATGGGCCTCGAACCCCTCGTTGGTTACCCCAAGTGGAAGGTGTAAGATGCAGTAAGTAGAAGTGTTTTCCCTAGCAAAGATGCCAAGGATCGATTCCCCAGAGACTCCTAGGTTCAACAAGTAGGTGTCAATTGCTACGGCGCCAGATTAGTAGCAACCAACGTGGACCTGCATACAGATACAAATAACTTTGCTCCCAACGAGTACAGAGAGGTTGTCAATCTCTCCGGCCTTGTAGTTCACAAAGGGTTAAAAGCAATGATAGTAGTGATAGATAGTTTTTGCGATAGTAAGTAAATAGCAGAAAGTAAATAGTGGATGTGATCAATGATGGTAATATGGACCGGAGTCTCATGATGTTCACTAGTGATGTCTCTCTCCCAAAAGACGATAAAACAACTATGTGAGGTAAACAAATTACAGCTGGGCAATTGACAGGACCACGAACGCAAACCAATGCTGACTACATTGCAAGAAAGGTTGAGGTTCAAAGCATGGGCGGTACGCCAAAGTAAGTAGACTGAAATCCATCAATATCTACTACTAATCATCCACCTTGAGATATCTATCCAGAACATCTCGCTGGTATTAAGTTGCGAGTCCCACCCATAGTGTAAACTCAAAGCAACAGACAACTGCATTAAAAGAACTTTGCGTAAAGTAAACAATCCTTGCACCCGCGGGCACAAGCACCGTTGTTTTCCCCCTTGTGGCAACATCACATCCCCTAGACTCATGTTTCTGTCACTCAAGCTAGTCATCGAGGGGCATGAACCCACAATCGAGCATAATGTTCCCTCTTGGAGTCACTACGTATTACTTGGCCAAAGCAATAAATAACAACGGAGAACATGCAAGAATTACTTATGAACATAAATATAAAAGAGGTAGATCAAATATATTACTCAAGATCAATCTGAACATAATCCCATAATCCATCGGATCCCAGCAAACTCAACATAGCAACAGCATAAGGATTACATAGGTGCCTCAATCATGTAGGGCAGCTCACGAGGACTAATTAGTGAAGCACAAGAACGGGAGGAGAACATCACATAGCTACTGGTCATGGACTCATGGTCCAAGGGAGACTACTCACGAGTCATCCGGGAGGCGTCCATGGTGGTGGAGAAGCTCCCGGTGGTGATCCTCCCCTCCGGTAGGGTGCCGGGAAGAGTTCTCCTGGTGCTCCCGATCTTGGAAGCGGCGGCGGCGGCGGAACAGAGATGGGATCGCGAAAAGAAGTCCTGTTCTGAGGGTTTCGGAGGTCCCTCTAAATATATGCCAAAGGGGGGCACCGGACGGGCTTCGGGGGGCCCAGGCGCCCCCCCCCCCCCCGGCGCGGCCCAGGGGGGGGGGAGCCCACAGGGCGCATGGAGCCCCTGTGGCCCCCCCGAGGCTGCCCTTCGGAGGCAGTGTCGTTCCCGGATCGCTGATTTTTTTATATAATTTTTCTGGATTTTTCTGGGCAGTTCTCGAAACGTGAAAACCTGAAATACAAAAACAGCCGAAAACAGAAACTGGCACTGGGGTGCACTGGATTAGTAAGTTAGTCCAAATATGATCAAAAGTGTACGGAAGTGTATGAATATCATAGCAATATCACCCAAAAGTGGCATGGAGCAAGCAGAAATTATAGATACGTTTTGGACGTATCAACATCCCCAAGCTTAATTCCTGCTCGTCCTCGAGTAGGTAAATGATAACAAGAATAATTTTTGTGGTGACATGCTTTTAACCATATAAGACTTTCTCATAGTCATATGACAAAAGCTTACTGAGACAATGATTCTAAAGTAATTAAGTTGTATCAAGAGAAAATCACAAATGACTGAAAGTTTTACAACATGAAACTGAAACATCCAAAAGATTTGCAGTGAACATGATGTGCAAATATGATAAAGTGATATCTAGCTTGCCCCCTTTAGTGATGCAAAACATAAGTGCAAGGGCACCTTCAAGGTTTAAGTGATGACTAGATACAATCATTTCAGAATAAACGATATCACAATCATGCAAAAGACAATGCTACTTTGGAACAATGCACATTACACTCAGAATGACAATCATGCTCTCAGTAGTTGGTGCTTCAACATAAAGGTAAAAGAAAGGTTAAGTGCTAAAGCTTTTTATTTGAAAACATGGAAGCAATTGTGTCAACGGTAGTAGTACTTCATATGTGTCATGCATAAAACATCCTATAAGTTGCAAGCCTCATGCATCGAATACCAATAGTGCTCGCTCCTTGTCCTAATTAGCTCGGATCCCCATGGGTTATCATTGCATTACATATGTTTTAACCAAGTGTCACAAAGGGGTACCTCTATGCCACCTGTACAAAGGTCCAAGGAGATAGATCGCATTTGATTTCTCGTTTTTGATAGATCTCAACTTGAGGACATCCATACCGGGACAACATAGAAAATAGATGATGGACTCCTCTTTAATGCATAAGCATATTCTCATAAGAGATTGAGGATTAAGGTCCAAGCTAAAACTTCCACCATGATGCATGGCTTTGGTTGGCGGCCCAATGTTCTTCTCTAACAATATGCATAGTTATTCAACCCACGGTAAATCACCCTTACTTCAGACAAGACGAACATGCATAGCAACTCACATGATATTCAACAAGAGTGTGACAGTTGATGGCGTCCCCAGAAACATGGTTACCGCTCAGCAAGCAACTCATAAGAAATAAGATACATAGGCAACATATTCTTTACCACAATAGTTTTTAGGCTACTTTCCCATGAGCTATGTATTGCATGGTTAATTTGCTTAGTACAGGTGGAGGTTAGCAAAAGACTGGGAGCGACCAACTAAGAGAGCAATGACGGTCATAATCATGCGGAGCGACAAAGCAATATTGAATCAGGCATGGTAGTTATATCGCTACTTAGAAACAAAAGATCACCAAGGCTTGACAGACTTTCTTTACAGTCTTGAATATGCGTGAGCATACGCCAAGTCAATCAAAATAAATTCTCGAAGGAAGATATTACTAAACCATACCACATCATAGGCAAACAAACCAAGTTGGTACTCCAATAACACATTGGGAACCCCCAGCTATTTGAGATTAACCATAAGAAAACCTGAACTACTAAGCACCATCATGAAAGTAGCATCTTTATCACAGACACATTAACCCATGCAACGGAAGCAAACTCTCTTAATAAGGTGAGCATGGTAATTAAAGAGAGTTCAAGCAACCAACTAAATAAAAGCTCTTGAAAAGATAAGCATGAATACTAAGAGCAGAGTATGATAGTAGCTATTAAAAGACAAAGAACACACACAGCATAGATAGACATGAAAATTCTATGTAATGTTCTAGGTAGAGGTGGAGCGTGTTTCTCTCCCACATAAAGGAATGCTGGGTTCCGACTCGTTATGAAAAACTAAAAAGAAAACTAAAAGCAAGACGCTCCAAGCATAGCACATAACACATGAAGTGATAAAAATATAGCGGAACGAAAGACGAACTGATAATGTTGATGGAGAAGGGGATGCACGGGGGCATCCCCAAGCTTAGACGCTTGAGTCTCCTTGAATATTTCTTGGGGGTGCACGGGGGCATCCCCAAGCTTGAGCGCTTGACACTCCTGAATCTTTTTATCATCTTCCTTCGCACACTTGAAAACTCCCTTCATACATAACTCATCATAATCTGATTAGCGAGGTTAGTACCCTTAATAAAATAATTATACCTTGCTGGAAATAAGGATATTCTTGAAGTTCTACTGTTTCTCAAGATTGCCAAAAGGTTTTTGCAAAGAAAAAGCAAGTTCTCAATTTGCAAAGTGAAGGTAAGGCAAAACAGGACAGAATCTGTGAAAAACAGAACAGCAGGCAGTAATTGACCTGTTCGGGATACTTCTGCAACTCAAATCAAAAAACTCAGAACTGACGCACGAAATACAATTATATAGAGAACGCTGTCGAAAAAATTCAGACCAAAAAGATGATCTGGTGATTTTATACGAATTTTTCTATCCAAGGACAGAATCTGTTTCCTGGACAGCACCTCACAACTTTTGAACTTTCTAGCAATCAGAGGCTATACTTGGCACAAATATGAAAAGCAAAGATACAATGATGATGCTACAGCAGTAAACAACATCAAGACACAACAAAAGCAAAAAATTTATTCATGTGGGCTGCCTCCCAAAAGCGCTTTCTTTTATGCCTTTAAGCTAGGCATAATGCATAGATCAAGTTGTATCAAGAGTAAAAGAATAACTAGCCCGTACAACGGACTCAAAAGGTAACTTGACCTTTTTACGAGGGAAGTGTTCCATCCCTTTCTTGAGAGGAAACTGAAATTTTATATTACCCTCTTTCATGTCAATGACAGCACCAACGGTGCGCAAAAAGGGACGTCCCAAAATAATTGGACAAGAAGGATCACATTCAATATCCATAATAGTGAAATCAACGAGCACATAATTATCATTGACAACAATAAGAACATCGTCGATCCTCCCCAAAGGTTTCTTTATGGAAGAATCAACGAGAACATCTCCAAAAGAACAAGAATCATAAAGTTTCAATTTAAGCATATCATATATCCTTTTGGGCATAGCAGAGGTACTAGCACCAACATCACATAATGCATAACAAGAGAAGTCATTCAAATAAATTTTTATCATAGGATCCCAACCATCTTCTAGCTTTCTAGGTATGGAGGCTTCTACTCTAAGTTTCTCCTCCCTAGCTTTGATGAGAGCATTAGTGATATGCTCTGTGAAGGCAAGGTTAAGCGTGCTAGTGCGGGGATCTCTAGACATTTTGTGAAGGAAATCAATAACTTCGGTAAGAGTGCAATTATCAAAATCAAGGTCACGAGCATCAAGTAAAGTGGTAGTGGTGTCCTTAAGGTTCACTTGGTTGGTAGTTTCTATAGCATCACCATTAATAGGTCCATTGGGACCAGGAGTACATTGGGTGCTAAGAGTGTGAACATCCTCAATAACTTGGATAGTAGCAACAGTGTGGTGGGTAGGAAGGCTCTTAATTCTTTCATCTTCCTCCCTTTCTCTAGCCCATCTCTCTTTAAGCTTAGCCATCATCCTAATATTTTCATTGATTTGTACTTGAGTAGCATTAATAGGGATGACTTCCCTCTCTTTAAGAGGAGAAGTTTCAATTTTTAGCAATTTTAACTCATTGGCTAAGTGGTCTACCTTAAAAGAAAGATCATCTAGTTTATGTAGTTTCTCTTCTACATTCTTATTAAAGGCTTTTTGGGTAGTGATGAAATCTCTAAGCATGGTCTCTAGTTCAGTAGTGGAGTTCTTGGTACTAGGATAAGCATTGTTGTTCCCATAAGAGTTAGAGGGGAACGGTCTAGAATTGTTACCAAAGTTACTCCTATAAGCATTGTTGTTAAAATTGTTTCTAGAGATAAAGTTAACATCTACTTGTTCTTGAGCAATCAAAGAATTTAAAGGGACATCACGAGGATCAACAGTAGATTGCTTCGAAAGTAGAGACATGATCAAGTCAACTTTTTCATTAAGGGAGGAAATCTCCTCGACAGAGTTTACCTTCCTACCTGTTGGAGCGCGTTCGGTGTGCCATTGGGAATAGTTGGTCATCATCTCATCGAGAAGCTTTGTGGCAGCACCAAGTGTAGTTGACATAAAAGTTCCTCCTGCGGCTGAATCTAACAAGTTCCGCGAGGTAAAGTTCAAGCCTGCATAAAAAGTTTGAATAACCATCCAAGTAGTCAAACCGTGAGTAGGGCAGTTTTTGATAAGAGATTTCATACGTTCCCAAGCTTGGGCAACGTGTTCATTATCCAATTGTTTAAAATTCATGATGTTACTTCTAAGTTGGATAATTTTAGCAGGTGGATAGTATTTTCTGATAAAGGCATCTTTGCACTTGTCCCATGAATCTATGCTATTTCTAGGCAAAGACTGAAACCAAATTTTAGCTCCTCCTCTCAAAGAGAAAGGAAAAAGCTTAAGCTTAACAATATTACCATCTATTTCTTGGTACTTTTGCATATCACAAAGTTCTACAAAGTTGTTCAAGTGTAAAGCAGCATCATCTCCAGCACCGGAGAATTGTTCTCTCATGACTAAGTTAAGTAAAGCAGGTTTAATTTCATAAGAAGGTGCTGAAGTGGCAGGTGTAGTGATAGGTGTGCTGATAAAATCATCGTTGTTGTGACTAGTGAAGTCACACAACTTGGTGTTCTCGGTGGAACCCATAGTAGCAAGCAAGCAAGATAACTATTTTTGTGATTTTCGATAAAAAGGTACTAAAGCAAAAATGAAAGGTAAACTAACAAGACTAAAAAGCAAAGGTAAAAGATAGCATGCAACTCCCCTATCCTGAAGAGTGGAGTCCCCGACAACGGCGCCAGAAAATACTCCTTGATGGGCCTCGAACCCCTTGTTGGTTACCCCAAGTGGAAGGTGTAAGATGCAGTAAGTAGAAGTGTTTTCCCCTAGCAAAGATGCCAAGGATCGATTCCCCAGAGACTCCTAGGTTCAACAAGTAGGTGTCAATTGCTACGGCGCCAGATTAGTAGCAACCAACGTGGACCTGCACACAGATACAAATAACTTTGCTCCCAACGAGTACAGAGAGGTTGTCAATCTCTCCGGCCTTGTAGTTCACAAAGGGTTAAAAGCAATGATAGTAGTGATAGATAGTTTTTGCGATAGTAAGTAAATAGCAGAAAGTAAATAGTGGATGTGATCAATGATGGTAATATGGACCGGAGTCTCATGATGTTCACTAGTGATGTCTCTCTCCCAAAAGACGATAAAACAACTATGTGAGGTAAACAAATTACAGCTGGGCAATTGACAGGACCACGAACGCAAACCAATGCTGACTACATTGCAAGAAAGGTTGAGGTTCAAAGCATGGGCGGTACGCCAAAGTAAGTAGACCGAAATCCATCAATTTCTACTACTAATCATCCACCTTGAGATATCTATCCAGAACATCTCGCTGGTATTAAGTTGCGAGTCCCACCCATAGTGTAAACTCAATGCAACAGACAACTGCATTAAAAGAACTTTGCGTAAAGTAAACAATCCTTGCACCCGCGGGCACAAGCACCGTTGTTTTCCCCCTTGTGGCAACATCACATCCCCTAGACTCATGTTTCTGTCACTCAAGCTAGTCATCGAGGGGCATGAACCCACAATCAAGCATAACGTTCCCTCTTGGAGTCACTACCTACTACTCGGCCAAAGCAATAAATAACAACGGAGAACATGCAAGAATTACTTATGAACTAAAATATAAAAGAGGTGAATCAAATATATTACTCAAGATCAATCTGAACATAATCTCATAATCCATCGGATCCCAGCAAACTCAACATAGCAACAGCATAAGGATTACATAGGTGCCTCGATCATGTAGGGCAGCTCACGAGGACTAATTAGTGAAGCACAAGAACGGGAGGAGAACATCACATAGCTACTGGTCATGGACTCATGGTCCAAGGGAGACTACTCACGAGTCATCCGGGAGGCGTCCATGGTGGTGGAGAAGCTCCCGGTGGTGATCCTCCCCTCCGGCAGGGTGCCGGGAAGAGTTCTCCTGGTGCTCCCGATCTTGGAAGCGGCGGCGGCGGCGGCGGCGGAACAGAGATGGGATCGCGAAAAGAAGTCCTGTTCTGAGGGTTTCGGAGGTCCCTCTAAATATATGCCAAAGGGGGGCACCAGACGGGCTTCGGGGGGCCCAGGCGCCCCCCCGGCGCGGCCCAGGGGGGGGGGGGCGCGCCCAC
>LR738711.1:677968294-678070693 GCA_902687465.1 Secale cereale
CTGTGCCCCCCCCAGGCTGCCCTTCGGAGGCAGTGTCGTTCCCGGATCGCTGATTTTTTATATAATTTTTCTGGATTTTTCTGGGCAGTTCTCGAAACGTGAAAACCTGAAATACAAAAACAGCCGAAAACAGAAACTGGCACTGGGGTGCACTGGATTAGTAAGTTAGTCCAAATATGATCAAAAGTGTACGGAAGTGTATGAATATCATAGCAATATCACCCAAAAGTGGCATGGAGCAAGCATAAATTATAGATACGTTTTGGACGTATCAAGAACAACCCGCACCCGCACACCCCGGCTGAAATGCAAACTCATGGATCGAAGTGCACGCCATGGGTTGCTTGCCTCTCGCCAGCAAGAGCCTCCGATGAGCACACCGAAGAGACGTGGGCTCGATCAAACTGCAACGAAGAGCGAACCAAGCTGCATTGTAGCGAGAGGTGATCCCCCTCGTCGTCAAAGGGAACTGCAACCGACGGACCAACGGAGCTCCTCGCGACCCCTTCCGATGGTGTTTCGCGGTGGAGTAGGAGTGAAGGTGGAGGAGAGGACGTAGTGGTGGGGACTACGCACACATGAGTCCGAGTGGAGGAGGACCGAGGCAGCATTGGAGAAGGGCACTGCCCGGGCCAGCCCCACCTGCCATGGTCGTTGTGCCCCCCTCCCCCGCTATGCGGATCTCGCTGACACCACGAGGAAGAGGAGGTGGGGAATGCGCTCATGGTGGTCGACGTAGGATGACGACCGGCTGGATGTTGAAGAAGGATGGCCGGTTGGATGTCGAAGAAGGATGACGATGACCACGGTGATCCAGACGACGATGGGGTTGTGGAGGCTGGGCGTGGAGAGGAAGGTGGGGAAAGGCGGCGCTCAGATCTGTTGATTGCGCGGTGTGGCAAGGCCGGATGCGTCGCCTGGGCGGAGGCGCGCGGGTCAGGGTGCGACCGGAGTCCATGGCCGGCGGGCGGCTGGTGATCTGGCGGTGTAGGTGGTGTGCCAGGGGAGACGAGCAGAAGTGGAACCAGAACCGTCCGGATCCGGTGGTTGCCTGGCGAGGGCGTGGACGGAGTTGCTTTGTCTTCGGGAGGTAGGTGGCTGGCCAGGGGCGCGGCCTAGAGTTGTTGGTCGGCCATTGGGGGTGATGGCGGCGAGGCCCTGGGGTTGACGGCGGCAGGGCCCGGGGGTGACGGCGGCGGGGTGGTTCCGGCCCACGGAGGAAGGTGGTAGGTAGGGTGACGGCGGCGGGGTGGTTCCGACCCATGGATGAAGGTGGTAGGTGGGGTGACGACGATGGGGTGGTTCCGACTGACGGAGGAAGGTGGTACGTGGGCGCGGTGTCTGGATCGGGGTGGGTGGGGTGGATCGCCAGTTGCGTCCGGGATGTGGGCTGTAGTAGCGCGTGGAGGAGAAGATGTGGGATAGGAGTGGACACAGTGCGGTTTTGGTTTTGTGTGCAGTTTCTTTGGGGTACATTAGCGGTGCATAAGTGTTAGCAGAATAAGCCTAGGTGTTATTAGAATAAGACTCTTAAGGTGTTATCATAATAGACCCATCCTATATATATATCAGTGGGTGAAATAACACATGACTTACAAAAAAAAATTGGACAAAAAACCAAACCGGGAGTTTTTTCTTTCTGAGAGGCATGCCCGTGCCTCTCGTGGAAGATCCGTGCCTCTAGCGGAAGAAAAAACATGCCTCTCGCGGAAGAAAAAAAATGCTTTTTTTCTCTATTTCGGAGATGCCTCTCACGAAAGATAAACCGTACCTCTTACCAAAGGAAAAACACGTTTTTTCCGTTTTCGAGAGGCATCGAAGGAAAAACTATGCCTCTGACGGAAGAAAAAAGAGAGAGAGAGAGAGAGAGGAGAAAATACATTTTATCTGTTCTCGTGAGGCACTGGAAGGTAAACGGTGCCTCTCGCAGAAGGCAAAAAACGTGTTTTTTTTGTTTTTGAGGGGCAAATTGTGCCTCCCGCGAAAGTAAAACCGTGCCTCTTGCGGAAGGCAAAAAAATTTTTTTGCATAAAAGTTTTTTTTGTAAGAATTTTTTTTTGTCGAGAAGTTAAGAAAGACCGATGAAAAGCCAAGAAAACGGAACAAAAATAATCTAAAAGACCAAAAACGCGTCTGAAAATAATAATCCGGAAGGAGCGTCCAGAGCGTGCGAAGTGTTTGTGTGTGGAGGGTGGAGGTCGATTGGATTAGGCCCAAACGACCAATTAATAACCTTTTTTTTTTTTGACGGGAAGCCCAATTAATAACCTAACCTAAGAAGCCCAGCGTTCCTTCGAGTTCAGGCCCCGGTCCCATCCAAAACACTACCGGTGCCCAATTGGTGGTGCCGGCGACAACGGCGGCGATGCGGCTGCTCTCCGGCGCCTCGGCCTCCCGCCTCCCCTCGCCCCTCCCCTTTTTGGCGCGGGCAAGGCCTAGATGCGTGTCGCGCTATTCCTCCGCCTCCGCTTGCCGGGCCGCCTCCTCGTCAGCTGCGCCCGTCGGTGACGGCGGCGCGCGGAAGCCTTGGCTGTTCGTTGGGCTCGGGAACCCCGGGAAGATGTACCAGAGGACTCGCCACAACGTAAGCTTCTGTACATGCTCTATTCACTGTAAACCCCATCATTCTGCTCGGTGGGATTGTGGAATTATCCTAGTTACTCGTGGGTTGAAATGTTGAGAATTGGTACATATTGGAGTTGGACGCCAAAATAGTTGCACGCTTTGATTAGTGAATGGTGAGGACGTAGGCATGAACATGTGGTATGTGATTGTAGAGACATGCTAGCAGCAATTTTGCGACTGTAAACCTGCGTTCTTTTATAGCTGGTTGATTGAAGATATTGTCTTCGTGATGGGCCGTTGAACTGTTGTTGATAAACGCATTTTGTAATCATGGTGGTTACCAGAAATTTCATCTTATACTATCTCAGTATCCGTATCTGGATGGTCATCTAGACCAATCACCACTTTTTGGGTAAAGAATTTGGAACAACAGCTAAATGTACTAGCCAGATACTTATATTTATCCAAGGTCATTAAGCTATAACAATATATATTACTAAGGATACTTCACTTATAGTCAGAAAAATTGGTTATTCTACACTGCTTGTCATTTGGTTTCAGTACTTTGTTGTGTAGAATTTGAATTGCATATAACTTCTATGTACACTGCCTCTATTTAAGTTAAGATCTTATCCATTTTTTCACAGGTTGGATTCGAGATGATTGATGCCATAGCAGAAGCAGAGGGTGTATCACTCAGCAGTATGCAGTTCAAGGCAATGGTTGGCAAAGGTTATATTCCCACCAAAGTTTTCAGGATAATCTATACCTGATTATTTAACATGACTAGATGCATGTTACTCCTTTAAAATTCTGTAGGCGCAGTTAGACATTTGTAAAATTGTTTCTGATCATTTCAGGTCGTATTGGAGATGTTCCTATCATGCTTGCCAAGCCGCAAACGTTTATGAACGCAAGCGGTGAGTCTGTAAGTATAATGCTTACAAAACAAACTTGAAAATACTTCTTCCGTTGTTCCCTTGTTTGACGCCCTGAATTGTACAGGTTGGGCAGCTGGTTTCATATTTCAAGATACCACTTAATCAAGTCGTTGTGGTAAATGTTAATCTTGATTTGCTTCTTTTATCACAGATCGATATAATTTGGTTCCAACATCATTCTTCTCTTCTCTGCAGATGTACGATGATCTGGATTTACCCTTCGCGAAATTGCGTCTACTGCCAAAAGGTGGACATGGCGGGCATAATGGGTACTCCAGTCTTTTCTACTTCTTTAGTGAAACACATTTCCTGTATACATACATTACCCATTGTCCCGTCCTTTATTTTATGAACTTTTTTTCTTTTCGAGAGAACGCAAAATGATTTTTGCATTTCATTGCATTGAAAAGATGAGAGAGAGTACATGCCTCCTAGGAGGTTATATTTACAGAGTCCTAGCGCCCGATCAGTGGACATCCCAGGAGGCGGGCAAGACAACCCGCAGCCCCTGTACCCCAGCTTTTGCCCAACATTCGGCCTCGTCTTTAATCCTATCAACTAGTGCATCTATCGAGGGTCTTGCATTGTCGAAGATGCATTCATTCCTCTGTTTCCAGATCATCCAGGGGACGAGCAGTGTGATCGATTGCAGAGCTTTGCGTAGTGTAGGAGGGGTCTGTGCCTTCGCACACAGCCACCAGTCCATCATAGTAAGTTCGTTGGCTGGCGGTTTGGCAGGTATATGCGCCCAGTCCAGGATGATGTGCCAATTCTGCTTAGCAAATGGACAAGCCAGGAGCAGGTGTTGTATGGTCTCCGGGTCTTGGTCGCAAAGGAGGCACCTAGAGTGGTGCTGCAGGCCGCGGCGGCCCAGCCGCAACTTGTTTTATGAATTATAAAAGCCTCATGACTTTGGAGGCATGTAATCGCTAAGCACTCTTAAGTTTAACTAAGCAAAAACATAGAATAATCATATACTCCCTCTGTAAACTAATATAAGACTTTTTAGATCACTAAAGTAGTGATCTAAAAAGTCTGATATTAGTTTACAGAGTTAGTACTTTTTTGGAACTGTTCTTTGAACTCAGTGCAACGTAATTGCATTGTGATCTTAAAAACTGATTGTAACTTGTAAGGTTCCAGGTTGTGATGATGTTATGTACGCTGAGTTATGCTCCATCCAATGCCAATTTAGTGAAATGATTCCCGTGATCTCTTAGTTAGGAAGGTTTCAATTAGGAAGATATGATTTTGCTTTGTCCTTAAGCCAATTATATATAAGATCTACGATTTGTTCCTTAGATTGGATCATTAGTCCTCTATATAAAGAAAACCCTTTGTAGAATAAAGCAAGCAATAATTAGGAGTCTAAGAAAAAACTCTTCTGTCTACCCCCCAGGGGCAAGATCCTCTCCCTAAGCCTAGTACCCAACAGACAAAATGCAACAGGCAAACTTAAGTAGCATGCTGACATTTGTACATTTATTTCTCCCTCGTTTACTCATATATAGATCTTATTACTTACAGTAAAAAAAATGTAAACACTTGTGTTTTTTGTTCTGACAAGAGCTATTTTTCTCTTGGCATCCGTTCACCATCTAAAGAATGAGAAGCATTATCAACCATCTCAAACAGAATCGTGATTTTCCACGTCTAAGAATTGGTATGTCACTTTGTCAGTCGCTTTTCTTCTTTTCTAACATTGTTACTGTTGTCTGAAATATTCTTGGTGATATTTTTGCAGGCATTGGACGACCACCTGGGAAGATGGATCCTGCCAACTTTGTTCTCAAGCCATTCACCAAAAAAGAACAAGAAGAGGTTTGGAATGCTTGATAGAAATTTAAAATATTTGATATTTACCTTCTTTGTCATGCTTAGGCATCATTCGCCTTCCAGTGTATATGCTTTCAAAAAAATGATCTTCATATTGATTCAAGTGCGGCACAACCGAAAAGTAATGCAAGTAATCTGTTTCTGCAGCTTGATTTCACGTTCCATAGGGGCTTGGAAGCAATACGAATAATGTCACTTGAAGGATTCAACAAGAGCGCCACTTTCGTGAACACTGCCCAATCATCCGAAATGCTGAATAGATGACAAACCAATTGATTCATTTTTTCTGCCAAAGAGATTTGAGTTCAAGTGATGAATTAAAGTCAAGGAACTAGATAGGGTTTTTTAGTTATTTGTGTTGTGGCCATCTTTGCTGTAAGAAGACCCCACCCTGAAAACTGAAGCTTTATTTGTGCATATACGGCAATATTGGATGATAATAATTTATGTATACCAGCAATGGGAAACATTGTGAACTACTCCCTCTGTATCAAAATATAAGACGTTTTTGTAGGCTACAGTACAGTGGTACTCCCTCCATTCCCAAATACAAGTCTTTCTAGAGATTCTAACGAGTAACTACATACGGAGCAAAATGAGTTAATCTACAGTCAAAAAATATGTCTACATACATCCGTATGTTGTAGTCCATTTGAAATGTCTAAAAAGACTTGCATTTAGGAACGGAGGGAGTAGTAATTGATGTCATAACATTTGAGTTTATGTATACTGTTGCTGCCATGTTCATTAGGAGTATGTAATATCTTCTAATTTTGCAAATCAAGAAGGATATTAGTCTGCAAATTGACAGACGTATATACTTAAAAAAAAAGCCTTTGTGCAGTACATAGTTTTCGTTGTATATACCATGCCTACTGAGCGATCTCGGTTGTTGACCTCCACTCACTGAATTGGGCAAAAAAGAAAAGAAAATGAAATGACATGAAAGAAAAGAAAATAGAAGAAAACGAGACGAGGACTTGTGTCCGTTTCTTTCTCCTGTCGTGACACACGAGCAAGGGCATGTCTGACTGAAAACATCAGGGGTTATTTCCACCTCGGGAGAAGCCGGGTGGAGGCGTCGAACGTCGTTCGCACTGTAGGTCCGCGGCGGCACATCCGTCGGACGCGACCACCTGTGGTGGCCGTGAGCCCGGGGCCCTTGACGTTTCCCTCCAGCCGTCCAAAATCGATCTTCAGCGGCGCTCTCGATTCCATTCTCCACGTTCTAAATGTTTGAGATAATCTCTCGTTTTCGTTAGATTTTCCACGTTCCGGAGAGGGATAAGTTCGTTTTGCCTTATCGGCTCTGCCAGAAGTCACAGCTCAATGTTGCCTTTCGTCCAGCTCAAGCATCGACTGCGGGACCGGATATTCGATGAACCCTTGCTCCTTCGGGCGCGGCGGTCTTGGCTGGGTACCAGATTCGGAGTGAAGGGGTGAATGTATGCAGACATTGTCGTCTATAAATTTACGGTAATGATAACTCCCTTTTTTTGCGGGTAAAATATAGAAAGTAATGATAACTCCCGAATGTTCAGGATTTAAGCATGACAATCCGAATGTTTTAGATGTTAAGTTTAGTTTGCGTGAAATTAGGGAAACATGGCAGTTTTCTAACAAAAAACGAAAAAGGACAAAGTTGCCATCCTCTATGAACTAAAATTGCTATCCCCTATGAACTAAAGTTGCCATGTAAAAACGTTCGGGACGAAATGCTCAAAATCCGAACATTCGGGAGTTATTGGATTCCATTTAAGGTGCAAAATTGTTCCTTAAAAAAAGGTGCAGAATTGTGATTTCGGACCACACAAAAGGATGTAATAATAATTGTGATATAGTACAAATTATTGCCTTCCTGTTTAATTGGCACTAGTGACAAAAAACGTCTTACATTATGGGACGGAGGGAGTATTTCCTTAATTTGTGGCGAAAAGTTAATACTAACCCTATATAAGTCATTGACAATATCCCAGGCTTCTCCAAAGGTATCCTGCAAATCAGACACACTATTCGTCCGTGGATGTGTCCGCGGAACATTCAACAATGTTTATCAAATGTTGGACACATTTCAAACAAAAATTGAGCAAATACGACGAAATTCATGAGAACCGGACGAATTTGAAGCGGACACACCATTTTTCGTTAACATTTGGATCTTTTTAACATAGCAGAAAAGTAAAACTAGCCTGGTATACGCTTCGCCGCCCGTTTGCTTCAGTCTCCCATGTCGTATGCTCCTAGTCGGACTTGGGTATGTCTGTGTCCCACGCCCTACTCTTCGTTGTAGGCCGCCGACTGGATGTCGAAGGTTGTCGTCTGATCGTCGACGGCACCGGTCGAGGTGAGGCCGACAATCGAGTTGGACGGACCAGCCTTCCAATCATCGTGGCCCCCACGTGTCATGGTATTCGCACGACAAATGCCATGGGATTGCTTATCAAAGGTGGTTGGGGCCAGAGAGCATCGGTAGGTCTTGGTGGCGAGATTGGGCACGAGCAAGCGGAGACACAAGACGTACCCAAGTCCGAGGCCCTCCCAGGGAGGTAACACCCCTAGTCCTGCCGGATCTACTTTGAGGATCATAAGGTCACAATGGTGCTCCTGAATCTGTTTGGGTGAAGGAGAAAGAAGGAGCTAGCTCTCCTCCCCTTGCCTCGTATGACGCGCGCGCGTGTGTGTGGAATGGGCCAACCCCCTCTCAGGGGGGCTCCTGGGAGGTCTTACAGCCTGGCCTCCCAGTTTACAAATGATATAATAAGAGGGGCGGGGCCCTACAGTCATCGTCTCTGGCCTGCAGTGGGGCCTGCTCGCTGCACGTCGATGTAGCCCGTCGTCCTCCGCGTCACAGAGTTGTTGGCATTGTGCAGCCACAGTGTCACGTCGCGCTGACGTTAGGTGCCCCGGTCAGCAGTATTGCGCGTACTGTAGCCACGTTCTCCCCGGTCAGCAGCACCACTGAAAGATCATGGATGGCGTCTAGGGGGGGGGTGAATAGGCGCTTTAAAATAATTACGGTTTAGGCTTGAACAAATGTGGAATAAACCTAGCGGTTAATTTGTTAAGCACAAAACCTACAACAATTAGGCTCACCTATATGCACTAACAACTTATGCTAAGCAAGATAAACAACTAGGTGATAGCAAGAAACAATATGGCTATCACAAAGTAAAGTGCATAAGTAAAGGGTTCGGGTAAGAGATAACCGAGGCACGCGGAGACAACGATGTATCCCGAAGTTCACACCCTTGTGGATGCTAATCTCCGTTTGGAGCGGTGTGGAGGCACAATGCTCCCCAAGAAGCCACTAGGGCCACTGTAATCTCCTCACGTCCTCGCACAATGCAAGATGTCGTGATTCCACTAAGGGACCCTTGAGGGTGGTCACCGAACCCGTACAAATGCCAACCCTTGGGGCGGTCACCGAACCCGTACACTTTGGCAACCCTTTGGGGCGGTCACTGGTACCCGTCAAATTGCTCGGGGCGATCTCCACAACCTAATTGGAGACCCCGACGCTTGCCCGAAGCTTTACACCACAATGATTGAGCTCCGAACACCACCAACCGTCTAGGGCACCAAGGCACCCAAGATGAACAAGGTCAAGGGCACCAAGCACCCAAGAGTAATAAGCTTCTTAACTTCACTTCCACATATCACCGTGGAGAACTCAAACCGATGCACCAAATGCAATGGCAAGGGCACACGGAGTGCCCAAGTCCTTCTCTCCCAAATCCCACCAAAGCAACTAATGCTAGGGAAGAAAATGAGAGGAAGAACAAGAAGGAGAACACAAATAACTCCAAGATCTAGATCCAAGGGATTCCCTCACATAGAGGAGAAAGTGATTGGTGGAAATGTGGATCTAGATCTCCTCTCTCTTTTCCCTTGAAAACTAGCAAGAATCCATGGAGGGATTGAGAGATAGCAAGCTCGAAGAAGGTCAACAATGGGGGAAGAACACGAGCTCAAGAGATAAGACTCAATGGGGAAGAAGACCCCCTTTTATAGGAGGAAAACAATCCAGCCGTTATCCCCATTCTCAGCCCGCAGCGAGCGGTACTAACACTCTAGGGAGCGGTACTACCACCGGCCGCAGCGGTACTGCCGCTCGGCCCAGCGGTACTACCGCCGGGACCTCGCACAACGCCTAAGGGAGAAGGAACATGAGAGAGGCCCCCCGAGCAGCACTTGTAGCGGTGGTAGGGAGGTACTACCGCTTATAAGCGGTACTACAGCTCCTACTGCCGCCCAACCCAACACGAGAAGCAACGGTCTCGAATCGAGGCGGTACTAGCGTGGAATCGGAGTCGTACTACTACATTGATGACCCACAAGTGTAGGGGATCTATCGTAGTCCTTTCGATAAGTAAGAGTGTCGAACCCAACGAGGAGCAGAAGGAAATGATAGGCAGTTTTCAGTAAGGTACTTTTTCCAAGCACTGAAATTATAGGTAACAGCTAGTTTTGTGATAAGGTAATTGGTAGCAAGTGACAAACGGTAAAAGTAAATAAGGTGCAGCAAGGTGGCCTAATCCTTTTTGTAGCAAAGGACAAGCCTGGACAAACTCTTATATAAAGTAAAGCGCTCCCGAGGACACATGGGAATTATCGTCAAGCTAGTTTTCATCACGATCATCTGATTCGCGTTCGGTACTTTGATAATTTGGTATGTGGGTGGACCGGTGCTTGGGTGCTGTCCTTACTTGGACAAGCCTCCCACTTATGATTAACCTCTAATGCAAGAATCCGCAACTACAAAAGAAGTATTAAGGTAAACCTAACCATAGCCTGAAACATATGGATCCAAATCAGCCCCTTACGAATCAACGCATAAACTAGGGTTTAAGCTTCTGTCACTCTAGCAACCCATCATCTACTTATTACTTCCCAATGCCTTCCTCTAGGCCCAAATAATGGTGAAGTGTCATGTATCGACGTTCACATGACACCACTAGAGGAGAGACAACATACATCTCATCAAAATATCGAACGAAGACCAAACTCACATGACTACTAATAGCAAGACTTCTCCCATGTCCTCAGGAACAAAAGTAACTACTCATAAGACATAATATTGTTCATGATCAGAGGGTTATTAATATGCATAATGGATCTGAACATAAGATCTTCCACCAAATAAACCAATTAGCATCAACTACAAGGAGTAATCAACACTACTAGCAACCCACAGGTATCAATCTGAGGTTTGGGTACAAAGATTGGATACAAGAGATGAACTAGGGTTTGAGAGGAGATGGTGCTGGTGAAGATGTTGATGAAGATATCCCTCCCCAAGATGGGAGAGTTGTTGGTGATGATGGCGGTGACGATTTCCCCCTCCCGGAGGGAAGTATCCCCGACAGAACAGCTCTGCCGGGGCCCTAGATTGGTTTCCGCCTCGAGACGGCGGCATCTGGTCCCGAAAGCCTCCTTATGATTTTTTCCAGGTCAAAACACCTCATATAGGAGAAGATGGGCATCGGGGGCCTTCCGGCTGGCCCACGAGGCAGGGGGCGCGCCCCCACCCTCGTGGACAGCCGGTGGCCCCCCTCGTGGACTTCTTTCG
Organism: Secale cereale; assembly: GCA_902687465.1. NCBI lineage: Eukaryota > Viridiplantae > Streptophyta > Magnoliopsida > Poales > Poaceae > Secale > Secale cereale. The sequence continues at coordinate 677,979,206 of LR738711.1, forward strand.
CCAGATATTTTTTATATTTTCTGAAACGGCGTTCTGTTGAGTTTCAGGGCTTTTGGAGTTGTGCAGAATAGGTTTCCAGAGTTTGCTCCTTTTCCAGCCCAGAATTCCAGCTGCCGGCATTCTCCCTCTTCATGTAAACCTTGTAAAATAAGAGAGAAAAGGCATAAGTATTGTGACAAAACATGTAATAACAGCCCATAATGCAATAAATATCAACATATAAGCATGATGCAAAATGGACGTATCAACTCCCCCAAGCTTAGACCTCGCTTGTCCTCAAGCGAAAGCCGATATCGAAAAATATGTCCACATGTTTAGATATAGAGGTGTCGATAAAAACAAAATACGGACATGAGGGCATCATGATCATTCTCATAACAATAACTTACATAAATATTTTCATATGATTCTTATGCTAAAGTAACAATTCATCCACAATATCAAGTATGAATCATAAACTTCATTGGAAACTAACAAACTTTGATCTCGGTCATTGAAGCAATTGCAATTTATCATAATATCGGAAAGAGTCAATACAAGAGCTTTTCAGCAAGCCTACATACTCAACCATCATATAGTCTTTCACAATTGCTCACACTCACGCAATACTTATGTTTATGGAGCTTTAATTGAGCATAGAGAAAGATAGGGGCTTATGGTGTTGCCTCCCAACCTTTTACCTCAAGGGTAATGTCAACAGTAATAGATCATGAAAACTTACATCCAAGTGGGTATATATGTCATGATCTTTCCAACACAATGTGCTTGCCAAAGGATAAAATGTAAAAAGGAAAGGTGGATTTCACCTTGACACTTATAAGACAGGAATAATAGATAGGCCCTTCGCAGAGGGAAGCAGAGGTTGTCATGTGTTTTTATGGTTGGATGCACAAAGTCTTAACATAGAAGAACTTCGCTTTATATTGCCACTTGTGATAAGGACCTTTATTATGCAGTCCGTCGCTTTTATTACTTCCATATCACAAGATCGTATAAAGCTAATTTCTCCCACACTAATAAATCATACATATTTTAGCGATTTTGCAACATGACAACTTACTTGGAAGGATCTTTCTCAATCCATAGGTAGGTATGGTGGACTCTCATGGCAAAACTGGGTTTAAGGATATATGGAAGCACAAGTAGTATCTCTACTTAGTGCGAGGGGTTTTGGCTAGCATGAGGGGGAAAGGCAACCTGAACATGTTGGATGATCCATGACAATATACTTTATTTCGGATATAAGAAGACATAACTCATTATGTTGTCTTCCTTGCCCAACATCAACTCTTTAGCATGTCATACTTTAATGAGTGCTCACAATCATAAAAGATGTCCAAGATAGTATATTTGTATGTGAAGCCTCTCTTCTTTTATTACTTCCTATTAATTGCAACGATGACCAAAACTATGTTTGTCAACTCCCAACAACTTTTATTTATCATACTCTTATATGTGAAGTCATTACTTCCCATAAGATCGATATGATCTCTTTGATACTCTTTATGTTTTCTTTCTTTTTATCATGACCCAAGTGAGGAAATCAAGCCCTTGACTCAACACTAATCTTTATTATATAACTCACGGACTCGATTACAAAGGGTAAAGCTCACAAAGCAAAAGCTCACAACTAGATCATGCTAACTTTATTCTACTAGATCAATATACTACCAAAAGGATCGAACTAAGTAAAGCGGTAAAGATAGGAGTGATGGTGATACGATACCGGGGTCACTCCCCCAAGCTTGACAGTTGCCAAGGGGAGTGCCCATACCCATATGATTATGTCTCCTTCTTCGGGGGTGGTGGTGATGGAGTTGAAAGTAGTGACGGCGGATCCTCATATATCGAGCGTAGGAGGTCCTCCAGCTTGCGGATAATACATTTGAGTGCAGCTATGTAATCCTTCAACAAAATATTTTCACTTGTGAGATGCTTGTTTTGAATCTGAGCTAACTCAATCATCCTGAAAGCTTCTATCTCAGTTGAGGTAAAAAGATTAGGAAAAGATTTAGAGGTGTCTTCTTCTCCCGATGCCGGAGCCGGATCTTCCACCTCCATCTTGATCTTCTTCTCCTTGTGAATCTCCTCGGGTCCTTCCCACTTCAGATCTATCTTCATTAGCCAAGCATCGTTGCCTTCGTTGTTGGAGGAGGGAGACGACATGATGCCTAGCTTCGCAAACCCTAGCAGAAAATAGCTCGAAACAAGAACATAGGATTTTTGCGTGATACAGAGGTCAAAACCTTCAGGAGTATATATAATGATTTTTTACCGACAAAAAGGAGTAACCCACAAGAAAACGGAGTCCAGGGGACACACGGGGTGCCCACGAGGCAGGGGGCGCGCCCTCCACCCTCGTGGACGCCTCGTGTCCCCTCCAGACTGCTTCTTATTTTTCTATTTTTCTAAATATTCCAAAACGGAGAAAAATTGCTTTTAAAACTGTTTTGGAGTCGGTTTACTTACCGTATCACATGCCTCTTCCTTTTCGGAGGCTGAATCATTCTGGAAAGTGTCCCTTATGTATTCCTATGGGGTTGCGGTTTCAATAATATTGGTTTCAATATTTATAGGATTACCTGAGATGTAATGTTTGATTCTTTGACCGTTCACCACCTTCGGATTTGTGCCTTCGAAGTTGTTGATTTTTATGGCACCGGAACGATAGACCTCCTCGATAACGTAAGGTCCGTCCCACTTGGAGAGAAGTTTTCCTGCAAAAAACCTTAAACGAGAGTTGAATAGCAAAACATAATCTCCTACGTTAAACTCACGCTTTTGTATCCTTTTGTCATGCCGTCTTTTAACTTTTTATTTAGACAGTTTGGCATTCTCATAGGCCTGGGTTCTCCATTCATCGAGACAGCTAATATCAAATAGCCTCTTCTCACCAGCAAGTTTGAAATCATAATTGAGCTCTTTTATAGCCCAATATGCCTTATTTTCTAGATCAAGAGGTGAGTGACAAGCTTTTCCATATACCATCTTATATGGAGACATACCCATAGGATTTTTGAAAGCATTTCTATAGGCCCATAATGCATCATCAAGTTTCTTGGACCAATTCTTCCTAGACCTATTAACTATCTTTTGCAAGATTAGTTTCAACTCCCTATTACTTAGTTCTACTTGACCACTAGTCTGTGGGTGATAGGGGGATGCAATTCTATGGTTGACATGATATTTAGCAAGCATCTTACGGAAAGCACCATGAATAAAGTGTGAACCACCATCGGTCATTAGATATCTAGGGACTCCAAACCTCGGAAAAATAACTTCTTTAAGCATCTTAATAGAGGTGTTGTGATCAGAACTACTAGTTGGAATAGCTTCTACCCACTTAGTAACTAAATCAACAACAACTATAATATGTGTGTACCCATTAGAGGCAGGAAACGGTCCCATATAATCAAAGCCCCAAACATCAAATGGTTCAATAACAAGTGAATAATTCACAGGCATTTCTTGACGTCTACTAATATTACCAATTCTTTGACATTCATCACAAGATAAGACAAACTTACGGGCATCCTTGAAGAGAGTAGGCCAATAAAAACCGGATTGCAATACCTTGTGTGCAGTTCTATCTCCCGCATGGTGTCCTCCATAAGCTTCGGAGTGGCACTTGCGTAGGATTTGTTCATGTTCATGCTCAGGTACACAACGTCTAATAATACCATCTACTCCTTCTTTATAAAGATGTGGGTCATCCCAAAAGTAATGTCTCAAATCATAGAAGAACTTTTTCTTTTGCTGGTATGTGAAACTAGGAGGTATAAACTTAGCAACAATATAATTAGCATAATCAGCATACCATGGAGCAGTACGAGAAGTATTTATGACAACTAGTTGTTCATCAGGAAAGCTATCATCAATAGGTTGTGGGTCATCAAGTATATTCTCTAACCTAGACAAGTTATCTGCTACGGGGTTCTCAGCCCCCTTTCTATCGATAATATGCAAGTCAAATTCTTGTATCAAGAGAACCCATCTAATAAGTCTAGGTTTAGCATCTTTCTTTTCCATAAGGTACTTGATAGCAGCATGATCAGTGTGAATAGTTACTTTAGAATCAACGATATAGGGTCTAAACTTATCACAAGCAAATACAACTTCTAAAAATTCTTTCTCAGTTGTGGCATAATTTCTTTGGGCACTATCTAGAGTTTTACTAGCATACTGGATAACATTCAATTTCTTATCAACTCTCTGCCCTAGAACAGCTCCTACAACATAATCACTAGCATTGCACATAATCTCAAAGGGTAAATTCCAGTCAGGAGGCTGATAACCCTCAACCGTAAGGGATCGAGATAGTCTTCGCGGGTAAGAATAACCCAATTTATTGATTCGACACACGGGGAGCCAAAGAGTATTTATAAGCTTTGACAGTTGAGTTGTCAATTCAACCGCACCTGAAATATACTTACTTGCAACAAAAGATAAGTGGTAACAGTGATATGATAGTGATGATAGTACTAGTAAAAGTAAACAGTAAAAGTAAATAGCAAGAGTAAATAGCAAAAGTAAATAGCAAAAGTAGCGACTAGTAACCAGCAGGATTTAAAACACTGTAGGCTAGGGAGACGAATGGTCGGGCGCTGCATGGATGAGATATATCATGATTCTAACTTGGGGCACGGCACACGGAAAAGTAATGATCATCTAGGCAAATATCAAACATTAGGCATGTATCCCGTAGGTAGTTGTACGTGCTTGCAATAAGAACTTCCACAACATCTTTTGTCCTACCATCCCGCTACGAACGGGGCCAAAAGGAACTTATGGAGATTAAGGTGCTCCTGTCAAAGAGCACCGGAACAAAGCAATGAACTCAATGGATACATGTAATCCTCAAACTACGGACCATCCCCTTTGGTGTCCCAAGCTGTCACTTTTGGGATCGCCGGTTCTGAACCGTAACAGGTGCAAACAACTCATAGATAGGATCACGAACACAAATATATTCATGCAAACACATATGGTTCAGATCTGAAATCATGGCACTCGGGCCCTAAGTGTCAAGCATTAAGAATAACAAGTTGAAGCAAAGATGATAAACACCATAGTAGATGATAGGCAACATGCCCCCAACGATCTGACAAACTATTACATGATCTAACTCATCCAATCCCTACCATCCCCTTCGCCTACAGCAGGGGAATTACTCACACATGGAGGGAGAAGTCATGGAGGGATGATGGAGTGGTGATGATGATGACGATGGCGACGATCTCCCCTCTCCGGAGGCCAATTCAGCCTCCAGATTAGCCCTCCCGAGGAAGAACAGAGGGTGGCGGCGGCTCCGCGACGGAAACTGCGAAAAGAACTTATGATCTGGGGTTTCTGCGTCGCGAGTAAAAATACGAGGCAAAGTAGGGCACCAGGGGGTGTGGGCCCCACCCAGGCGACCCCCCGGCGCGGCCCAGGGGGGGCGCGCCCACAGGGCGCCTGGGCACCCCCTGGCCCCCCTCTGGCCCCCCTCTGGCCCCACTTCTGGCTCCTGGTTCCTTCGAGTGCGTGGATTTTCTGTGATTTTTCGTGGATTTTTCTGAGATACTTAAAAATCCGTTTTCCTGCACACAATAAAACCATACAGGCAGCTCTGCTGAAAACAGCGCCAGTCCGGGTTAGTTTAGTTCAAATCATGCAAGAATGAGGTCAAAACAATATCAAAAGTGTTTGGAAAAGTAGATACGTTTGAGACGTATCAACTCCCCCAAGCTTAGCATATTGCTTGTCCTCAAGCAATTCAGTTCAACGAACTGGACGCGACAAAGAAAACTTTGACAAACTCTTTTGCTTCATTAGATGTATATAAGCATGTACTACAAAAAGAGTCTAGCAAGTATTGAAACAGTACCATGAGAACAATACAAGGAGTAATCCTTCTTTCAAGTGACCAGTCACAAATACTTAAAAGTAAATAATATACTACTGAAAATCAAGACAAGATTACATTGCACATAGCCTGAGCATACTAGGGTGGTATCTCACTAGTCTCCATGAGTGAAGCAAAACATAAATGCAGAAACTCCTCCAGAGTTTTAAAGGAGACTAGAACTAAGAATTTCAGAATGAATCATATCACAAACATGCAGAAAACAATGTAATACTTTGGGACAATGCACATTACACTCAGAATGACAATTATGCTCTCCTAGTTAGTGCTTTGAAGAAAGAAGGTGGAGACTCTCGAACCGTGGCTTTTGTTGGCAAGGTTGAAAACCCGTGGTCGGAAACAAAAACTAAACATGTACCAGAGCTCTTGGTTTTAAAAACAGAGGTAAAAACGTTTTTGAGAGGTGCATATTTCGTCAACGAATACTAGTAGATAACTCAATCACTTCTTAAGCTGGACAAGTCTCGAGGAACGGCTCCCGCATGAGGACGATCACATCCTCTTAATCTCCTTTGTTTATCACTGCCAAAGTTTTCTGATTTCTCATGAACAAAGCGTGAAGGAGGGTTTGTTTGTTATATTATCTATTTGAGCCGGGCGCACTCAATGCCAGTTCCTTCTCGTATTATGGGTTTGCACATTATACATGCAATCCCGGGGTGAAGCTTGTCCAACTTAAAAAGATCATGAATTAACTACTACTTCCTCATGAGCTAAAACATAGGCACAAAAAGGGAGATGGTTTTGATTAATTTCGAGGTGGTACACGAAAGTCTTCGTTAGGAATGGCAGGTAAATACCATGTATAGGAAGGTATGGTGGACTCATATGGCATAACAGGTTTTAAGGATTTTGGATGCACAAGCAGTCAGTCCGCTTAGTACAGGTGGGGGTTTAGCAAAAGACTGGGAAGCGACCAACTAGAGAGCAATAACGGTCATAATCATGCAGAGCGACAAAGCAACATTGAATTGGGCATGAAAGTGATATAACTATTCTAAAACTCAAAGATCATCAAGGCAGAGCAGACTTTTTAGTCTTAAGCATGTGTAAGCATGTGCCAAGTCAATCCAAAAATTCTCTAAAGGGAAATACCACCTTAGTATACCGAACTATGAACAGTGCAATACATGTAGATCATTTCAATAACACATTATATACTCTAGTTATTCGAGACTAGCCACAAGGAAAGCATGAACTACTGGAAGAGCATTGTAAACATAACACTATGTCGCTACGAGCTGGTCTCTAGATCATAAGTACAAGCATATTTACAAAAATAGAAACAAAAAGAGTTCATACCGGTCTTCCTTGTTGCTTCCTTTCATTCGATCTTCGTCATTACTGCTTGTCACTTGCACGATCGAACGTAGGAAATATAATCAAATGCCATCACGTACTCGAGCTGAACTCTGAAAACAAAGCAAACTAAAGAGAAAAGGAAATCTTTTTGGATTATTTCAAAGGTTGAACGAAAGCAAAAGAAAAGAGAAAAATCTTTTTGTTGTTTTTGCAAATAGAGAAATAAAGAAGAACGGGCAAAAACTTCGAAAAGATCAAAGCGAATAAAACGGATAATACAATGGGAAAGCGAGAGGGGCACGTACTCCCCCAAGCTTAGGCTTTTGGCCTAAGTTGGTAGCAGCTACTGCCCCCAGGAGCCTCCTGCTCCGGGGGTATGGTGGTGAGTCCAAGGGTCGTAGAAGGATGCTGGCGCGTACACCGAACTCCTCGGAGTCTCCCACGAGGAAGGCTCCGTACGCCAAACAGAGGAAGAACCTTCACCAAACTCGGTGGCGGTTTCTTCCTGAAAAGGTGGTAACTCACCGTGCTCCTCCTCGTCGGGCACAACCCCCTCCATGGGGTTATGAAACTGATGCTGGACCATGAACTCATCGAACTGGACAACATCAAAGGACCATCCGTTCCTGCGAGAAAAATCAAACAAAAGGGGTGCAGGTAGACGGATCTCGCGTTCCGCGGTAGTTCCGAAACGCAAGATATAAACAAGATTATCAAGCTCAGAAGCCATGGTAACAAACTTATGCCTTTTCATAGCAGCAAGATCAAAGCTTAGATAAGTAAAAGGATTATCATCAGGGTGTGGGGTGCCTCCAAGATGTTCTAAGATAAGTGTGGCATAAACGCCACCATATAAGTCCCCCTTGTTACCGTTCATAGCAAGGCGTCGAGCAATTAAGGCACCCAGATTATAATCAGACCTCCCTGAGAGGGCTGCTGCCAGGATAGCAATATCCGGAGCAGAAATGCTGCTCGTGTTGTCACGAGCTAACACTCCTCTGGCAATATAATATGCAAAATACCTAAGGTGAGGAAATAAGATGCTGGAGATCTTCGACCGATGAATATCCCTCGTACCCATGCTGCAGAGAGAGTTGATGACGGTTTTCAGCTCGGAGGGCTGAGTGGCCATCCTAGCCGTCCTCCCAACGTTCGGCTCACCTATTATTTCACAAAAATTTCCCAAAGTCATGGTGATAAGATCATTGTAAATTTTAAACTCAATAGCACCTAAATCAGGATTATATCTAAAACTGTTAATAAAACTGGAGGTGAGTTTTTGATACTGGGTAACACGGCTCGTGACGAGCCGTGTCAAACCTGCATTAGCACAAAGATTATAAAACTCATCCTTGATTCCCGCAGCTTCAAGGAATTCATCACATGGAAATGTCATCGCACGTGCTGGACTTGTATCTTCCAACAACTCCAGGGGCACATGATCTTCATTATAGCTCACCCTAGCAGTTGAGGGTGAAGCTGCGGCTCTAGTAACTCGATCGGAGTGTGCTGGCCTCCTCTTCTCAAGCCACCCTTTTGCCCTTCCTAACAAACTCATTTCTGAATCTTTTTTGCAATTTACAAAAACGAGGATTAAAACAAAGTGAGTTAAGGCAAACTACTCAACTCACTTGCCCAAGGCATAAACTTGCATCAAAACTTGGAAAATAACCTTCTACACATGCATGCAAGCTCATCTCTACAGCACCAAGAACTACTAAATACTCACAAATGAGGCCACCAATCAAAAATCTAATTGGAGGGGTGGAGGAGTCACATACCAGGGAGTATTTGCTCAAAATTTCAGCTCAAATGATGGGCTGTAATGAGAGATCGAAGAATCGCCTCCAAGAACAGCAAGAACACAAGAACAAGTGCAGAACTCGCGTTTTGGGAGAAAGAGAGAAAGGGAGGAAGAAGACATACCTGGAGGGGGGTCCTGTGGGCCCCAGGCGCCCTGTGGGCGCGGCCAGGGGCTGGGCCGCGTCAGCTGGCCGCCTGGGCCACTGGTGGGTCCCCCTGGCTGGCTCCAGGCCCCTCTGGGTCTCTCCCGACGTGGAAATTTATATTTTAATTTTTCTGGAATTTTTCTGAAAACTTCACTTTTGAAATTTTTTCGAAGTTCAAAAAGCTGCGAAACTCTCTGAAAACTTGAAGCAGTTAGTAGTATTGTGAAGCTTCAAAAACATAAATACTTGGTACAGCAAGTAGGACAAAACTAAAAACAAGTGAAAACATAACAAGCTCAACTTTTTATCTATATAAAACATGTTTATTAGTAAGGTTGATCAAGTCTTACCAACAAACAGGCGATATATAGAGCAAAAAGTCTCACCTCTTATGAAGTAATCACTGAACTTTTACCTTGATGGACATTGTCCCCACCATGATAGTTTTGTATTTGTGAGGCACATGTAGTGGACAGTCCCATTCTCCAATTATCACGGTCTCGATATTTTCTATAGAGTTGAGGCCATGCCTCCTGTCGATCTTCTTTGGAAAATATACCGTATGCTCTTTATCATTCACATGGAAGGTAACCTTCCCTTTATTGCAATCAATAATAGCACCTGCGGTGTTAAGAAAAGGTCTACCACGAATAATGGACATGCTCCCATCCTCGGGCATGTCAAGCACAACAAAATCAGTGAGAATCAAACAATTAGCAACTTCTACGGGAACATCCTCACAAATACCTATCGGGACGGCGGTTGACTTGTCAGCCATCTGAAGGGAGATATCTGTAGGAATTAGTTTCTCTAAACAAAGCCTCTCGTAAAGAGAGAGAGGCATAACACTCACTCCTGCTCCAAGATCACATAAAGCAGTTTTGACATAATTATTCATTATGGAGCAAGGAATGGTGGGTATACCTGGATCACCGAGCTTCTCAGGAATCTTGCCACTGAAAGAGTAGTTAGCAAGCATAGTAGATATTGCTTCATTAGGAACTTTTATTTTATTAGTGACAATATCTTTCATATATTTTGAGTAAGGAAGTAACTTAATAGCATCAGTCAAAGGGATTTGAAGAAAAAGAGGTTTAATCCACTCACAAAACTTATTGTAATGCTCTTCTTCTTTAGATTTGATGGACTTACCTGGAAAGGGCATGGGTTTCTGTACCCATGGTTCTCTTTCCTTCCCATGTTTTCTTGCAATGAAGTCTTCTTTAGTGTACCTCTTACGTTTGTCAGGTGCTTCTTCTTCTCGAACTTCAGGCGGATCATTCTTCTCATTATCCTTACCTTCAGGTTCAGCACTGTCTTCAGTCTCAGCATCGGAGATAGATACACTGTTTGGATCAATAGTTGGCTCTTCATCTGCAATAGGATCATTAGAATTGTCAGCCTCCTTATGTTTCTTCTTCTTCTTTGGAGAGCCAACAATTTCTTCTTCCTGCATTTGAGAATCTTGCTTGATTCTCTTCGGATGTCCTTCTGGATAGAGAGGATCTTGAGTGCTAGTTCCTCCTCGGGTCTTAATCCCGAAAGCCTGCAAATTATCTTGTTTGGCATTGTTAGCAAGCAAATCTCTTTGCACATTAGAAATTTGATCAAGCTGAGTTTGGACCATATGAAAATGCTTCACAAGACATTGAACATCATTAACTGTTCTATCTAAAACATCAAGCAGTCTTTTGATAGCAAGGGAATTATCATGCAATTGACTTTGTATCCTCTCATTAAAATGATTTTGTTTCATAATAAAATTATCAAACTCATCTAAACATTGATCAGGAGGTTTACCATGAGGGATGTCACTTGCGTTGAAATCTAAAAGAGAGTGTACCTCAACCATAGGAGGGTGAGTGGTAGGCTCACACAGCTTCTCAATAGGGGGTAGATTCTTCACGTCTTCAGCTTTAATACCTTTCTCTTTAATAGACTTCTTTGCTTCTCGCATATCTTCGGGGCTTAGAACAAACATGCCCCTCTTCTTTGGTGGTGGAGGTGGTTCAGGGACGGACCAATCTTCATGGTTTTTGGCAATCCTGCCCATCAAATCTTCCGCATCGTCCGGTGTTCTTTTCCTGAAAACACAACCAGCACAACTGTCCAAATAGGACCTGGATTCATCAGTTAGACCAACATAGAATATATCGATTAATTCGTTCTTAGGGATTTCATGTCCAGGTCTAGCCCGAATCGGACCGCAGTACCTCCCCCAAGCTTTAGGGAGGGACTCATCCTGCAACTGTTTAAAGTTATAAATTCTTTGTAAAGCAGCATGTTGCATGTGAGCAGGAAAGTACTTATCAACAAAAGAGTGAGCTAAATCTTGAGGACTCTTAATGGAACCATATGGGAGTGAATCATACCATGCTTTAGCACCTTCCTTCAACGAGAAAGGAAGAAGCTTGGTCACATAAAAGTATCGTATCTTTTCATCTGTGGTAAATAGGCCACCTAACTCACCAAGTTTAGTTAGGTGTGCAATAGCATCATCATTTTCTCTGCCATAAAAGGGGTCAGCTTCAACCATAGGTATAAGTGAAAGATCAACAGAGAAATCATAATCAGGATCATCAATGCATATAGGAGATGTAGCAAATTCAGGATTAGGAACGGTTTTGTTCTTCAAAGAGTGTTTTTCAAATAGCTTCTTAATGACTTCAGGGTCAGAGCCGGAAAACTCTGTCAGTTCCCTGCATAAATCTTCATCAAGCATATAGTAATCATCATCAAGGAGCCTCTCTTTGAGTTTACTCAAGTCAGGATAATCATAAGTTTCACCAATAGGGTAGCGAGTAACAGGAAGTTCAATTCCAGACTTTTTAGCAGCAGCAGCAATTTGTTTCTCAAGAGCATAACCAAGGGAACTAATATCATCAACAATAGTAGAAGCATCATCAAGAGTATCGGACATAGTAACAGATTCAGTAGGAGCATCATGTGGTGGTGGTGAGGCAAACTTACTCATAACGGAAGGTGAATCAAGTGTAGCACTAGTGCTCAGAGCAGTACCTCTTCTTGTAGTGGATAGTAAGATCGGAACCTTGGGGTCTCCTTTCTTACCCATAGTGGATGAAGTGCAGCAGGTAGGATACCTCAAGTAGACTTGTAAATATTGCTATGCTCCCTCGGCAACGGCGCCAGAAAACGGTACATGATAACCCTCAACCGTAAGGGATCGAGATAGTCTTCGCGGGTAAGAATAACCCAATTTATTGATTCGACACACGGGGAGCCAAAGAGTATTTATAAGCTTTGACAGTTGAGTTGTCAATTCAACCGCACCTGAAATATACTTACTTGCAACAAAAGATAAGTGGTAACAGTGATATGATAGTGATGATAGTACTAATAAAAGTAAACAGTAAAAGTAAATAGCAAGAGTAAATAGCAAAAGTAAATAGCAAAAGTAGCGACTAGTAACCAGCAGGATTTAAAACACTGTAGGCTAGGGAGACGGATGGTCGGGCGCTGCATGGATGAGATATATCATGATTCTAACTTGGGGCACGGCACACGAAAAAGTAATGATCATCTAGGAAAATATCAAACATTAGGCATGTATCCCGTAGGTAGTTGTACGTGCTTGCAATAAGAACTTGCACAACATCTTTTGTCCTACCATCCCGCTACGAACGGGGCCAAAAGGAACTTATGGAGATTAAGGTGCTCCTGTCAAAGAGCACCGGAACAAAGCAATGAACTCAATGGATACATGTAATCCTCAAACTACGGACCATCCCCTTTGGTGTCCCAAGCTGTCACTTTTGGGATCGCCGGTTCTAAACCGTAACAGGTGCAAACAACTCATAGATAGGATCACGAACACAAATATATTCACGCAAACACATATGGTTCAGATCTGAAATCATGGCACTCGGGCCCTAAGTGTCAAGCATTAAGAATAACAAGTTGAAGCAAAGATGATAAACACCATAGTAGATGATAGGCAACATGCCCCCAACGATCTGACAAACTATTACATGATCTAACTCATCCAATCCCTACCATCCCCTTCGCCTACAGCAGGGGAATTACTCACACATGGAGGGAGAAGTCATGGAGGGATGATGGAGTGGTGATGATGATGACGATGGCGACGATCTCCCCTCTCCGGAGGCCAATTCAGCCTCCAGATTAGCCCTCCCGAGGAAGAATAGAGGGTGGCGGCTCCTCCGCGATGGAAAACTGCGAAAAGAACTTCAGATCTGGGGTTTCTGCGTCGCGAGTAAAAATACGAGGCAAAGTAGGGCACCAGGGGGTGTGGGCCCCACCCAGGCGACCCCCCGGCGCGGCCCAGGGGGGGGGGGGGGGCGCCCACAGGGCGCCTGGGCACCCCCTGGCCCCCTCTGGCCCCACTTCTGGCTCCTGGTTCCTTCGGGTGCGTGGATTTTCTGTGATTTTTCGTGGATTTTCTGAGATACTTAAAAATCCGTTTTCCTGCACACAATAAAACCATACAGGCAGCTCTGCTGAAAACAGCGTCGGTCCGGGTTAGTTTAGTTCAAATCATGCAAGAATGAGGTCAAAACAATATCAAAAGTGTTTGGAAAAGTAGATACGTTTGAGACGTATCAGAGGCTGGACAATAAGTGCAGATATCAATGCTTTCTTAAGTATTTCAAATGCTTCTAGACAATCATCATCAAAGACAAAAGGAATATCTTTTTGTAAGAGATTAGTCAGAGGCCTGGAGATTTTGAAGAAGTCCTTAATGAACCTCCTATAAAACCCGGCATGACCAAGGAAACTTCGTATACCTTTGATGTCCTTAGGGCATGGCATCTTTTCAATAGCATCAACTTTAGCTTTGTCAACTTCAATACCTCTTTCAGAAATTTTATGTCCCAAGACAATGCCTTCATTAACCATAAAGTGGCACTTCTCCCAATTCAAGACAAGGTTAGTGTCTTCACATCTCTTCAAAACTCGATCAAGGTTGCTTAAGCAATCATCAAAAGAAGTTCCGTAAACAGAGAAATCATCCATGAAAACCTCAACAATCTTTTCACAAAAATCAGAGAATATAGCCATCATGCATCTTTGAAAGGTAGCAGGTGCATTACATAAACCAAAAGGCATACGTCTATAAGCAAAGGTACCGAAAGGACAAGTAAAAGTGGTCTTTTTCTTGATCCCCTTTTGACACAGGTATTTGAGAGAAACCAGAATAACCATCTAGAAAGAAGAAATGAGTATATTTGGATAACCTTTCTAGCATTTGATCAATAAATGGCAAGGGGTAATGATCTTTCTTAGTAGCTTTATTTAACTTACGGAAATCAATTACCATCCTATAGCCTGTAACTATTCTTTGCGGAATCAATTCATCTTTATCATTAGGGACAACAGTCATACCTCCTTTCTTAGGAACACAATGGACATGACTTACCCACTGACTATCAGCAACTGGATAGATAATACCTGCCTCTAGAAGCTTTAGTATTTCCTTTCTTACCACTTCTTTCATCTTAGGATTTAACCATCGCTGATGATCAATAACCGGTTTAGAATTTTCTTCCAATTTTATCTTGTGTTGGCATATAGTGGGACTAATGCCCTTAAGATCACCGAGAGTATATCCAATAGCAGCACGATGCTTCTTCAGAGTTTTCAATAGTTTTTATTCTTCCTGCTTTGAAAGGTTAGCGCTAATAATAACAGGATATATCTTCTTTTCATCAAGATAAACATATTTAAGAATTAAGATTATCAGGTAAAGGTTTAAGTTCAAACACGGGATCACCCTTGGGTGGAGGAGGATCCCCTAGGATTTCAACAGGCAAGTTGTTTTTCAACATGGGTCCCTGTGTAAGGATTATTTCATCTATCTCCCTTCTCTCGTTCATATGCATATCATTTTCGTGGTCTAGCAAGTATTGTTCTAAAGGGTCATTAGGTGGCACGGCAATAGAAGCAAGACCAATAATTTCATCCTTACTAGGTGGTGCCATTTCAAGGGGTTGTCTGCGGAATTTAGCAAAGTTAAAATCATGAGACATATCTCCTAATCCAACAGTAACAATATCTTTCACACAGTCTATCTTGGCATTAACAGTATTCAAGAAGGGCTGCCAAATATAGTGGGACATAATTCATCTTATGGGGAACTAAGAATAAGAAAATGAGCAGGGTATTTAACTTTCCCACACAAGACTTCAACATCTCTACCAATCCCAACTGGTGAAATGGTGTCTCTATTAGCAAGCTTAATAGTAACATCAATCCCTTCTAACTCAACAGGTGCAATATCATGCATAATTTCGTTATACAAATTAAAAGGGATAATACTCACACTAGCACCTACCTCACATAAACCATGATAGCAATGATCTCCTATCTTAACGGAGATAACAGGCAAGCCCACAAGTCTATGTTTATTCCTAGCATTGGGTTTGGCTATTCTAGCAGACTCCTCTTGGAGGTAAATAACATGTCCATCTAAATCTTCTAGCAAGAGATCTTTAACCATAGCAACACTAGGTTCAACTTTAATTTGCTCAGAGGGTGTAGGTGTTCTAGTATTACTCTTACGAACTACAGTTGAAGCTTGAGCATGATCCTTTATCCTAACAGGGAAAAGTGGTTTCTCAATATAAGCGCTAGGTATAATAGGATCAACATTATAAGTGATATTATTTTCTTCAACTTTAATAGGTTCAACTACTTTTACTTCAATAGGGGGATGGTATTTAAACCACTTCTCCTTGGGGAGATCAACATGAGTAGCAAAAGATTCACAAAAAGAAGCTACTATCTCAGAGTCAAGTCCATATTTAGTGCTAAACTCACGGAAAACATCGGTATCCATAAAAGCTTTAACACAGTCAAACTTAGGGGTCATACCTGACTCCTTACCTTCGTCGAGATCCCAATCTTTAGAGTTGCGTTTAATTCTTTCCAATAAATCCCATTTGAATTCAATAGTCTTCATCATATAAGAGCCAGAACAAGAAGTATCGAGCATGGAGCGATTATTAAGAGAAAGCCGGGCATAAAATTTTTGAATGATCATTTCTCTTGAGAGCTCATGATTGGGGCATGAATATAACATTGACTTAAGCCTCCCCCAAGCTTGAGCGATACTTTCTCCTTCGCGAGACCAGAAATTATAAATATAATTACGATCACGATGAACCTGGTGCATAGGGTAGAACTTCTGATGAAATTCCAACTTCAGACGATTAGAGCTCCATGATCCGATATCATCGCATAGCCTAAACCATGTCAATGCATCTCCCTTCAAAGATAAAGGGAAGACCTTCTTCTTGATACCATCCTCGGGCATACCTGCAAGCTTAAACAATCCACAAACTTCATCCACATAGATTAGGTGTAAGTCGGGATGCAGTGTTCCATCTCCTGTAAAGGGATTTTCAAGCAGTTTCTCTATCATACCCGAAGGAATCTCAAAGCAAACATTTTCAATAGGTGCAGTAGGTTGAGGAGAAACTCTTTGCTCTTCTGGTCGGGGTGAAGATACCCCGAACAAGCCTCTCAAAGGATTTTGAGCCATAGTAACAAGTGACAATAAATTTCAGCACACTATATAAATTTTTCCTTACCAAAGGCGCTTCACTCCCCGACAACGGCGCCAGAAAAGAGTCTTGATGACCCACAAGTGTAGGGGATCTATCGTAGTCCTTTCGATAAGTAAGAGTGTCGAACCCAATGAGGAGCTGAAGGAAATGATAGGCAGTTTTCAGTAAGGTATTTTCTGCAAGCACTGAAATTATAGGTAACAGATAGTTTTGTGATAAGGTAATTGGTAGCGAGTGAGAAACGGTAAAAGTAAATAAGGTGCAGCAAGGTGGCCTAATCCTTTTTGTAGCAAAGGACAAGCCTGGACAAACTCTTATATAAAGTAAAGCGCCCCCGAGAACACATGGGAATTATCGTCAAGCTAGTTTTCATCACGATCATCTGATTCGCGTTCGGTACTTTGATAATTTGGTATGTGGGTGGACCGGTGCTTGGGTGCTGTCCTTACTTGGACAAGCCTCCCACTTATGATTAACCTCTAATGCAAGCATCCGCAACTACAAAATAAGTATTAAGGTAAACCTAACCATAGCCTGAAACATATGGATCCAAATCAGCCCCTTACGAAGCAACGCATAAACTAGGGTTTATGCTTCTGTCACTCTAGAAACCCATCATCTACTTATTACTTCCCAATGCCTTCCTCTAGGCCCAAATAATGGTGAGGTGTCATGTAGTCGATGTTCACATGACACCACTAGAGGAGAGACAACATACATCTCATCAAAATATCGAACGAAGACCAAACTCACATGACTACTAATAGCAAGACTTCTCCCATGTCCTCAGGAACAAAAGTAACAACTCACAAGACATCATATTGTTCATGATCAGAGGGGTATTAATATGCATAATGGATCTGAACATAAGATCTTCCACCAAATAAACCAACTAGCATCAACTACAAGGAGTAATCAACACTACTAGCAACCCACAGGTACCAATCTGAGGTTTGGGTACAAAGATTGGATACAAGAGATGAACTAGGGTTTGAGAGGAGATTGTGCTGGTGAAGATGTTGATGAAGATAGCCCTCCCCAAGATGGGAGAGTTGTTGGTGATGACGGCGGTGATGATTTCCCCCTCCCGGAGGGAAGTATCCCCGGCAGAAGAGCTCTGCCGGAGCCCTAGATTGGTTTCCGCCTCGAGACGGCGGCGTCTGGTCCCGAAAGCCTCCTTATGATTTTTTCCAGGTCAAAACACCTCATATAGGAGAAGATGGGCATCGGGGGCCTTCCGGCTGGCCCACGAGGCAGGGGGCGCGCCCTTGGAAGGGGGGCGCGCCCCCCACCCTCGTGGACAGCCGGTGGGCCCCCTCGTGGACTTCTTTCGCCAAATATTTTTTATATTTTCTGAAACGGCGTTCTGTGGAGTTTCAGGGCTTTTGTAGTTGTGCAGAATAGGTTTCCAGAGTTTGCTCCTTTTCCAACCCAGAATTCCAGCTGTCGGCATTCTCCCTCTTCATGTAAACCTTGTAAAATAAGAGAGAAAAGGCATAAGTATTGTGACAAAACATGTAATAACAACCCATAATGCAATAAATATCAACATATAAGCATGATGCAAAATGGACGTGTCACGCATGTAGCCATGGGCGGTACTACCGCTTGTGGCTATAAGCGGTACTGCCGCTCCGGCCCAGCGGTACTACCGCTGGAGCAAGAAGAAAGCCCAGAACTACCATAACTTCTGCCAATAGCTCTGAATTGAGCTAACTCAAGCTTGTTGGAAAGATGAAGACGAGTAACATCAAAACAGCGAATGTATGCCTAAGATATAGATGAGTGAACCCTCCATCAGAGAAGAACCAGCATAACCTCCAACATCAAAAACATCATAGAAGATGCATGTGAACTCCGTTTTCGATGAACTCGAGCTTGTCATCAAGATGACCATAAGCCCCAAATCTCACAAGGAGAAAAAACAAACAAGAACCAACAAAGATGATGCAAGGATGCAATGGTTTGAGCTCTCTACGAACGATACGATCAAGCTACTCATCGAGAGCCCCCCTTGATAGTACGGCAATCAATCCTATAACCCGGTCTCCCAACTACCACCATGAGACCGGTAAAACTAGAGAACCTATCAAGGGCAAACATTTGCCTTGCACATAGTCCACTTGAGCTAGATGATGACAATCTTGACTTCCTCAAGTTGGACCACTTTTCTTGATTGCGTTGGCTCGATGAAGACTAGTTGATTGCTCCCCATACTCCAATATGGGTGAGCCACTCTTTGGCACATCTTCACAAGTCCATTGATACCACAATGGACGACAAGCTTCAAGCACTTGATCTCTTCATGATGCTCTAGTTGAACTTGCACACCGCAATCTTGATGACGATCACCACTTGATGTCATCCTCCATAGGTTGTATAGTATCTTCCTCTTGACGCAAGACCATGGAAACATACCTAACCCCACATAGAACTCTCACATAGACCATGGGTTAATACACAAAGCGTAATGGACAATGCTTACCATACCATGGGATTAATTGATCCCTCTCGGTAAATATTCTATGCTTTGTTTGTTGATCAACTTGAATCACTCTCTGTACTTAGTCTTGATCAACCTTGAACCATTCCAACTCTCTTCATTTGGATGATGTATTGAAGGTAAACATGAATGATCACACACTCTTCTTCTTCAAGACATGCTTGCAATAAGCTCAACACTCACATGACCAATATTTGGATAATTCCTTAATAGCACCTTGGTCAACTCATAAACTCCTTGAAACCAACACATGGACTTCAAGAAAAGCCTATGGAAAGATCCTTCAAATATAACTCAAGGCAACCATTAGTCCATAGAGATTGTCATCAATTACCAAAACCAAACATGGGGGCACCGCATGTTCTTTCAACCGCGGACACTATTGCCATGCCCTCCCCAGCGTGGGAGAGGTCTTGTCATACGACGGGATTGGACATGCGCTGACCATGCCGGATGCCACCTGCGGTCAGCCGACCCGAGCATGACGTCGTGCCCAGCCTTCCCGCAGCTGTGGAGTCGGCTGGAGGGCCAGTCGGACTTAGGGGCGTTGGTCGCCTCCATGTTTTTAAAAGTGGACTTGTGCTCCTGAGCCTTCCTGGGGGGTCATCCCATGGAGGATGCAAATGATGCGCAGGTGCCGGCATTGGCATCGTTTTTGTCCACCACCGCCTGCCCCGCCACAGAATCGGCTTTTGCTTGGATGAGGCGCGACCACCGGGCGGCACGGGCGCTACTCGCGGACTTGGATAATGTCCTCCGCTAGTCGATGAATCCCGGGTCCCTCGTGACCATGGGTGCGATGACTTGTTCTTCCACCGCCCTTCAGAAGTCTCGGCCATTATGTCAGCGTACATTGAGATAAGCGGCTGTGCCGGAGGAAAGCTCTACTAGATATGTGGCTCGAGGTGATGCAAGTTGTTTCGTGGATAGTCGTGGTTTAAAAGGCGCACCACATCTGGCATGGCAAGCGGTAGAGGTTTCAATTCAAGCACGAATTGTGTTTCTTGGCTGTCGTGCATGTTCAATGCCGAGCAGGCGGACGGTAGGGCAACCGACTTCATGGAGAGGGAGAGGCAGCCACCAAGGAAGGAAAGTCCCTCTTGGCGTGCCAGCCAAGAGGGAAGGAGCCCCCCCCCCACACACACAAGGAAAGGGGGCGCCACCTCCTCTTGGGGCTTTGTGGCCCAAGTTTCCTTCCACCTCTTGACCTTTTAAGGCCCATTGATATTTAATTAAATATAAAAGTCTTCTAATAATTACTAGACCCTTTTATATATAATTTAATATCACCAGCATTTTTTTCACTTGTATATTAATTATCGGGAATACCCGGCATTGCCCGATAAACTCCGAATCGATTCCGGTTCCTCTCAGAACTATTCCAAATATTGGCAAAAATGTTTCACAAATAAATCATCGATACTCGCGTACTACTAACACTCAGAAGATCATGATTACCTTAAGCTTGTGACCCCGTAGGTTCGATTAATTATGGACATGAACAAAACCTCTTCGTTCAATGACCGATAACGGAACCGTGAATACCCATATCGACCCCTCCCTATGATTACACGAATGACATTTGAGTGAACCTACAGTTATCATCTGATGTTCCCTTTGCTTCGCGATACTTTACAAAACCCAGGGAGCATCTGTATCCTCCCGAGTCATCCACATGCTTGCTCTATCATCGTCCTTGTTACCAGTTTTGTTCTTCTTTCTCGTTGAAGTGTTCCAGCTTCCCCGTGATGTAGTCACCGGTGTCTAACGAGACGATGATGGATGCCTCACACCAAGAGGGCCCTGAGAATATCTCTCCATCATCGGAGAAGCAAATCCCACTCTCGAGCTACCTAGTCCCTTGTCAAACAGTCCGATGAACCTGTAAGTTGCCATTATGATCACCTTCTTACAGATGACGTTTGAGCAACCCAGTCCATCGTACGACAGGAAGTGACTGCGATACTCTCATGGTCTATGGAACTAAAAACACATGCTAACACTCCGTGTTATAACAATTGATTTCAGACGATGATATCTGAGTCGATTCAATATATGACCGTCCTGCTAACGTCGAGCTCTCAATGTTGTTTTCGCACTGTCGTTACACTTAACGATATCCTAAGATCCGGAAAATATGATCACCAACAACACTTGAGCCAGCCTCAAAGACAAGACTGGGAACCTATACTTTACCGTTTATCATTCCACACATGCATATGAGTTTTCCACTGAATCACATATTCCAATATCATAACCGTTATAGCAGGAAATATAAACTCTTAATTATGAAATGGAAATATAATAATACAATATTATTGTCTCTAGGGCATATTTCCAACAACTGACGCGACGACTGAGAAGTTACTCTGGCGTCACATTGAAGCTCGCTTTTGGGTATTTGCCTAGCCGCGCCTATTTAAGCACGACTCTGGTATTGTCCCCACCACATCGCACCGCTCCTCTTGAAAAGGCGTGTCCCTTCCTATGTGGTTTTGGTGATTGATGACAATGCGTTTGCGGATTAATCGTCTGTGCTAAGTATTTCAAAGATGAATCCAGTGGCACGAGACGATCGTCTACCCTCCGAGTTTTTAGGTCAAGACGTGTCGTCTTCTTCGGCTGTTGTTTTGGTGGACTTGAGTCGTAGGAAACACCGTACTATCAAGGGGGGGTCCGCATTGGAAAGGCCAGGCTGGAATCATCACGTACACTCAATCTCGGCACCCTCATCGTCTCTCCATTCCTTGGGGATCTGCACATCTTTCTGTGGTGCTCCTGTTCTGTTGGGCGCGGTAGTACCGCCGCCGGGGCGGTAGTACCGCTTATACCCTCCAAGTGGTAGTACCACTGCACAAGCCCGGTAGTACCGCTTGGGTGTATACACGGCAGTACCATCGCAGCTAGGCTTCACCTCCGCGTCGATCCGAGGCGAGTATTTCTCGTGTCGGGTTCTACGATAGTAGAAACGGTAGTACCGCTTATAAGCGGTAGTAACGCTGCCACCACCACGGCTACTACCGCTCCTTCCCTCCATGGCTCGTCCCTAACACAGGGCGGTAGTACCGCTGGGGGTCGCGGTAGTACCGCTGGCACCAGCGGTAGTACCGCTGCGTGATACGTCTCCATTGTATCTACAATTTTTGATTGTTCCATGCTATTATTTATGATGTTTTGGATGTTTAATGAGCTTTGTCATACACTTTTATATTATTTTTGGGACTAACCTACTAACCCAAAGGACCAGTCCAGATTGCTGTTTTTTGCTTGTTTTAGGGTTTTACAGAAAAGGGATATCAAACGAAGTCCAAACGGAATGAAACCTTCGGGAGAGATATTTTGGGAGAAAATCACACACGGGAGACTTGAGAAGCATGGAGTAGGGGCCATGAGGTGCCCACGAGGGTGGGGGGCGCGCCCCCCTGCCTCGTGGGTCCCTCGTGAGGCCCCCGGTTGTCGGTGTGCTAAGATAGGGGTAACTTAGTACCCCAACTTGTGCACGGGCAGTAGCAGCTTCCCGTGGCAGGGCTTACCACGTGCTCGCCAAGAACCTTTCTGGTCCCTATGAAGCCATTCAAGAACAAAGTATACAAGT
The DNA here is from genome assembly GCA_902687465.1 of Secale cereale. NCBI lineage: Eukaryota > Viridiplantae > Streptophyta > Magnoliopsida > Poales > Poaceae > Secale > Secale cereale. The sequence goes on from LR738711.1 coordinate 678,002,007, forward strand.
CAGAAGATCAAGGCCCCGGCAAGAGGAGCTTGCCGGGAAGGCAGCACCAGGCTCAAGGTTATCACTTTAGCACAAGACCCTGGCAAGAGGAGCTTGCCAGGAAGGCCAAGGAACACATACCTCAAGAGATGTCTCGGCGCATCATGCACCCCGGCAGGACCCGGAGAGCGACAAGCTTCCGGGCCCGGCAAGATCACGACCCCGGCAAGGTGCTTGCCGGGGAAACCTACGCCGTGTGCCCACGCTCCAGCTCATCTGCCCACGCGTCGCCCTGGGGCCCTTCCAGGGACACGTGGCAGACAGCTGTGCAGCCTGGGGCACACGGTGGCAAGCCACGGTGACGAGGCTACCGCCGTGGCGAACGGAGAAGCATGGACGGACGCTTTTGGGGGCGACGGCGACGGGCATTTAATGCCCTTGTCCCCCACTGTCAAAGTTAGGTGAAGACCACTGTTCATATACTGTTCATGCACTGTTACAACTACCACCAAAATTACACTTTTACCCTCCTCTACGTTGACACCTGTCGGTGACCCCTTTGAGCTATAAAAGGAGGCCCATGCACAACGTAGAGGAGGTTCGAAACCTAGACAACTCTCTCGCTCGGTGTAGCTAGCACTGTAGATCTTCAAGCTCCCGAGCCCAAGAACTCAATACAACCTAAGCAGGAGTAGGGTTTTACGCGTCCACGCGGTCCGAACCAGGGTAAACTGCCCGCGTGTGTTCCTCGATCTGCTCTCCGTGCTCCCTCCGCTCCCTTACCGCAACGTAGAAGGGGCTCCGGTCCCATAGGTGCTCGTGGGAGGACAGTTTCCCCCGACATCTTTGGCGCGCCAGGTAGGGGGCGTCGAGGTTGTGCGAACCTGATCCGGTGCTCACGCGGGCGCAACCTTCAGCAACTTCACCAGCTTCATCAACCTCATCGACAGCATCAACATGCCTCCGAAGAAGAAGGCTTCGGAGGTCGGAGGCCCGTCTGCGTCAATCCCACCGCCGCCAGAACCAACGGTTGGTGGAGGAGACGCCGGCGGAAGGGTGACCGCGGGTGAGGAGACTCACGGCGTCACCAAGTCCAAGGACAAGACGGACGACCGGGCGAACTCCAGAGCCTCGGTGTCCGTGCACGCACCACGTCCCTCTCAGGAGGTACAAGACCCGTAGCGGCGTGGTACCGGAGGTACCATACGCTTGCTGGGGCGTGGCCAAGCCGGAGGATCGCGGGATGCTCAAGGCCAGCGCCCTGGTACGAGCAAGGCGCGGTCGCCGGGGCGAGAAACTGCTCCTTCTAACCCTGTTAGAAGTCCGAGCATATCTCGCTCCTCGCACTGCTCGCCGCCGCTCCCCTCCTCTCCAGCAGAAGCTCTAGCAAGAGCACAGCTGCTCCTCGACTTCCCTCCAGCGGCAGATAAAGCCGAAGACTGGAGGGCGACGATCCAGAGCCTCATCGCCTTCGCCAACAACGACACGCCACAGCAGCCGGCAACGTCACGGCCCCGGCAAGTCGACCAGACGAAGGCCGATGGAGACAAGACCGCCGGGGGTGCAACTACCGTGCACTCCCCGCCGCGGAAGCAGAAATCGCCACCCCGCCGAATCAACGTCGACGACGACTCTACGGCGTCGTCGGATCCGCGGGCTCGCCGCGATCAGCGCCAAGTCCTAGACGACAGGCGGCAAGAGGACGCTCGGACTCGCATCGAGCGTCGACGAGAAGCCCAAAGACAGTCAGATCAGCGTGCTGGGACCGCTGTCGACACGCATGCGCCCGGTGAACCAGGCGACTTGCCGTACGCGGCAGGTTGCCCTGCGTTCACCCGTGAGCTGCGGCAAGTCCAGTGGCCCAGCATGAAGAATTTTAAGCCCGACGTACCCGAGAAGTACGACGGCAAGACGCACCCCTCGGAGTTCCTCAGCATCTACACCATCGCGGTGCAGGCTGCCGGGGGACGTGACGAGAAGATCCTAGCCAACTACTTCCCGCTAGTGCTTAAGCCAAACGTCCGGTCTTGGCTTATGCACTTGCCGGAGAGCTCCATCTCCTCATGGGCAGATCTGTGCCACCAGTTTGTTGGCGCCTTCACGGGCGGCCACAAACCCCACGGCCAGGAGAGCGATCTCCACATCCTCGCCCAGAAGGAGGGAGAGTCCCTGCGCAAATACATCCAAAGATTCAGCCGCGTCCAGCACAACATTCCCGACGTCCACCCTGCCGCGGTTATCAGCGCGTTTCACCAGAACGTGCGTAACCGCCGTATGAGGGAGGAGATGGCCATGACCAAGATCCGGGATGTCAGCGAGCTCTACGCTCTGGCTGACAAGTGTGCGCGCGCTGAGGAGGGGAGGAGACTCCCCGGAGAGGATACTGGCGCAGGAGGAAGCGACAGTGAGGACGCCGCCCCGGCGAGGAAAAGCCGGCGGCGGAATAACAGAAAGAAGAAGAGCAAGGAGGTGCTGGTAGTCGAGCAATCCGGCAAGGAGGCTCCCGCCAAGAAGGCACAGGCTGGCGGTTCCGGCAAGGAGCCCGCCACTGTAGCGGCAGCCGACAAGCAGGACGGCTCCGACAAGCAGTACTGCAAGATCCACCGCACCAAGGGCCACGATCTCCAGAACTGCAAAAGAGTCAAGTACCTCGTAGAGCAGCAGAAGGCTGAATACGAGCGTCGCGACAAGGAGAAGGCCCAAGGAGGCGGAGGAGAGCCCAGCAAGAAGCGGCCGTTCAATGGCCGGGGAGGACGCCGCGGCAAGGCCAAGCAGCGGCAAGGTGACAGACCTCCCCGGGGCCGCGACAAGGATGAGGATGAAGACGACGATGATGACATTGAAGAAGGAGACAACATCGAGCAGGAGTTCCAGAAGGCCACAGAGGTTCTGTGTGTCGACGGAGGTGCCTCTCTGCACACTTCCCACCGCCAGCTCAAGCAGTGGGTGCGAGAAGTGAATGCAGCTGAGCCGCCCGTCGAGTCACGCAGGCTGTTGAAGTGGTCCGGCACGCCCATCATCTTTGACCTTGAGGACCACCCTGACCGCACAACTGCGGTCGGGTGCTTGCCGATGTTGGTCTCACCAACTATCCGCAACCTCAAGGTCACCAAGATGTTGGTTGACGGCGGGGCCGGCCTGAACTTGATCTCCTCAGCTGTGATCAAGAAGCTACAGATCCCCGACAGCGAGCTCGAGGAAACCGGGTCGTTCCAAGGGATCAACCCGGGAAGGAGCAAGCCGAAGGGGAAGATTACGCTGCCAGTGACCTTTGGCGGGGAGCTCAACTTCAGGACGGAGAGGATCACGTTTGATGTTGCTGATATCCCATTACCATACAATGGGATACTTGGCCGTCCTGCCCTCGCCAAGTTCATGGCAGCTTCCCACTACGCATACAACATGCTCAAGATGCCGGGGCCGATAAGTGTCATCTCTGTCCCTGGCGACAAGAAGGACGCGCTTATCTGCGCCGACAAGATCTACCGGGATGCAGCAGCCGCAGCAGAAAGCAACACACTTGCCGCTGAAGCTCCCGGGGGGAAGAACAAGACCAAGTCCGGCAAGAACTCTGGAGCCCACTCCGGCAAACGCACCTCCTCGGAGTGCTGCGCTGCCGTCGAGGACGCGCCATCGAGCTCCACCGGCAAGTGCAAGAAAGGAATGGCAGCTCCACCGGCAACCAAGAAGGTGTCCGCCAAGGAGGACGGCACTGGTGGTACCTTCACCATCAGTGCTACACTCGACCACAAATAGGAAAGCGCGCTCGTTGCCTTCCTGCGGGCGAATGTCGACGTGTTTGCATGGCAACCGTCTGACATCCCCGGCGTTCCCAGGAAGGTAATGGAGCACAAGCTTGCTGTTTGTCCTCACGCGTGGCCCGTCAAGCAAAAGGTCAGAAAGCAAGCCGTGGAGCGCCAAGAGTTCATAGCTGAAGAGATAAAGAAGTTAGAAGCAGCAGGCCTGGTTAGAGGCGTAATACATCCCACGTGGTTGGCCAATCCAGTTGTCGTGCGAAAGGCTAATGGAAAGTGGAGACTTTGTATAGACTTCACCGACGTGAACAAAGCTTGTCCCAAGGATCCCTTTCCCTTGCCGCGCATCGACCAAATTGTTGACTCCACAGCTGGATGTGAGTTGCTCTCATTCCTTGATGCATACTCAGGTTACCACCAGATATTCATGGCCAAGGAAGATGAAGGGAAGACTGCATTCATTACTCCATGCGGCACATATTGCTTCATACGCATGCCCTTTGGATTGAAGAATGCAGGCTCAACATTTGCGAGGGTGGTGCACACTGCTTTTGAGCCACAGATCCACAGAAATATAGAAGCCTACATGGATGATATAGTGGTCAAGAGCAAGAGCAAAGATACCCTGATACAGGACTTAGAGGAAACCTTTGAGAATCTGCGCAAGATCCAACTCAAGCTGAACCCCGAGAAGTGCGTCTTCGGAGTTCCCTCCGGCAAGCTTCTCGGGTTCTTTGTGTCCCAGAGAGGGATTGAAGCCAATCCCGACAAGATAAAAGCCATCGAGCAGATTGAAGCCCCGAAGCGCGTCAAGGACGTAAGGAGACTTGCTGGTTGTGTGGCTGCCCTCAGCAGGTTCATTTCAAAGTCTGCAGAGCGCGCCCTGCCTTTCTTCAAAATTTTGAAAAAGGCAGGCCCTATGGAATGGACTCCGGAAGCGGAGGCAGCGCTGCAAGACTTGAAAGGATACCTGTCCTCCACTCTGATACTTGTCGCACCTAGGCCACAAGAGAAGTTGCTGCTGTACCTAGCGGCAACCAATCAAGTGGTTAGTGCTGCGTTAGTAGCGGAGAGGGAGGCGGACGAGGAACCCACATCCCCGGCAAGCGAATCCAGCGACAAGCAGGGGGCTTCCCCGACAAGCTCTGACCCCGACAAGGACAAGTCTGCGCAGGAACAAGGAGAAGTGCGAAAGAAGATGGTGCAGTGCCCAGTGTATTTCGTAAGTTCCCTCTTGCAGGGGGCTAGATCAAGATACTCTGGGGTGCAGAAGTTGCTTTTCGGCCTCCTCATGGCCTCAAGGAAGCTGCGCCATTACTTCCAAGCACACGAGATAACGGTGGTCACTCGCTTTCCGTTGAAAAGGATATTGCAGAATCCCGAAGCAACAGGCAGGATCGTCGAGTGGGCACTGGAGCTGTCAAGCTTTGGTCTCAAGTTTGAGAGTACTTCAACCATACAGAGCAGAGCTTTGGCAGAATTCATAGCAGAATGGACCCCAACGCCAGATGAAGAAGTCTCAGAGACAAGCGTCCCCGTCCAAGAAGCGAGCAGCGAATGGATAATGTACTTTGATGGTGCTTTCTCGCTGCAAGGCGCCGGTGCCGGCGCGGTACTCATAGCGCCCACCGGAGAGCACCTCAAGTATGTTGTCCAGATGCACTTTCCCAAGGAGCAAGCGACAAACAATACTGCAGAGTATGAAGGTTTGCTTGCCAGCCTCAGAATTGCGGCCGAGCTTGGGATCAAGAAGTTGATTGTGCGGGGAGATTCACAGTTGGTGGTCCGACAAGTGAATAAGAGTTACCAGAGCCCTTTGATGGAAGCTTATGTTGATGAAGTGAGGAAGCTTGAAGAGCACTTTGAAGGTCTGCAAATGGAGCACGTCCCAAGAGCTCAGAATGATATTGCAGATGGCCTCTCAAAGTGTGCTGCAATGAAGTTACCTGTGGAACCAGGGACCTTCGTGCTCAAGTTAACTCAGCCATCCGTTACACCATCAGTTGGGCAAAACAAGAAGAGGAAGTTGGTCTCCGGCGACTACTTGCCGGCGGATCTTCCCGAAGCCGCCGCCAAGGTCCCCAAGATCAACAGCCAAGATGCTGAGGAACAGTTTGCTCCTGCAGATCCAAGGGTCTGTAAAGTTGAAGCAGGCGTTCCCGACAAGCCTTGCCCCGGCAAGCTTGCCGGGGGACCATCAGCTCCGGCAGAGCCGCAGGTTCTTGCCGTAGAAGCTGAGGTTCCCGCAGCAGCCCTCATGCCTTTAGTCCTTGTTGTTGAGCCTCAGGCTCCAGCATGGGCACAACAAATCGTCCGCTTTCTGCAAACTGGAGAACTTCCCGACGAGCCAGAAGAGATAGAGAAAATAACCAGGCAGTCAAGTATGTACCAGTTCGTTGGCAATGAACTGTACAGAAGAAGACTCAATGGCGTCAGGTTGAAGTGCATTTCCAGGGAAGATGGACAGAAGCTGTTGGCAGAGATACATGGAGGCATATGTGGCCATCACATTGGCGCAAGGGCACTTGCCGGCAAGGCGTTCCGGCAAGGGTTCTTCTGGCCAGAAGCCCTCCAAGATGCAACTGCACAAGTAACCAAGTGTGAAGCGTGCCAGTTCCATGCCAAGCAAATTCACCAGCCAGCTCAAGCTCTCCAGACGATCCCTTTGTCCTGGCCCTTCTCGGTCTGGGGGCTCGATATTCTCGGCCCCTTTCCCCGCGCAGTCGGGGGCTTTGAGTACTTGTACGTAGCAATCGACAAGTTCACAAAGTGGCCAGAAGTGGAACCAGTGAGAAAGGTGACAGCACAGTCAGCAGTCAGGTTCTTCAGATCGATTGTTTGCCGTTTCGGAATCCCTAATAGGATCATCACTGACAACGGCACACAGTTTACGAGTCGCACCTTCATGCAGTACGTCCAAGACCTTGGCGCCAAGGTCTGCTTCGCTTCTGTTGCTCACCCGAGGAGCAATGGTCAAGCGGAGAGGGCCAATGCTGAAGTGCTGCGCGGACTCAAGACAAGGACCTACGACAGGCTGCACAAGTGCGGAAGAAACTGGATAGAGGAGTTGCCGGCGGCTCTTTGGTCAATCAGGACGACACCAAATCGAGCCACCGGACAGACACCCTTTGCTCTTGTCTATGGAGCAGAGGCAGTTCTCCCCACGGAACTCGTATACGGGTCTCCTCGAGTGCTCGCTTATGATGAGCTCGAGCAAGAGCAACTGCGACAAGATGATGCATTGCTCCTTGAGGAGGAACGTCTCCAGGCTGCTGTACGAGCTGCTCGATACCAGCAAGCCTTGCGTCGCTATCATAGCCGCAAGGTCAAGGCCAGGAGTCTCGAGGAAGGCGACCTTGTTCTTCGGCATGTTCAGTCCGCCAAGAATTCCAACAAGTTGACGCCGAAGTGGGAAGGCCCTTATCGGGTGAGACAAGTCACAAGGCCCGGCGCTGTCCGCCTTGAGACCGAAGAAGGCTTACCGGTGAGCAACTCCTGGAACATAGAGCATCTTCGCAAGTTTCACCCATAAGGCGCGGTTGCCGTGATCCGCTCCGGCAACCACCTTTTGTACAAGTCTTGCCGCTGTTGCATGTAAACCTTTGTACAAAGCCGGGCGCAGATCCCGTGCATCAGTAAAGCTTTTGTGCTTCGCACTAATTGTCATTTCCATGCTTTTCTTTGTTATTTGCATGCATCATCTGACACCTTGTGCAGCGCACGTCCCCGGTAAGCACTAGCAAGCCATAAGACCCTATACTTGTTTTTCCTCCTCTTTTTCTTTCCCTCTTAAGCAGAAGGAGTATTCCTCGCGCACAAGTTTGCCGGGGGGGAAGGAGATGGAGGCATGAACCAAGTACTGTTCAAGAAAGAGAAGCCTTGTCGGGGAGCAAACAATCTATGAAAGCTAAGTTACCAAAGTTTGAGTAATTCAATTTTTTTTAAATTTTTTAGTTGTCTCCCTTGAACAACCACACTTTGTATGGAAAACCTGTGCGCGGAGGAACCTACCCGTGGCTAGCCGCACCCTTACTTTGTTTCGAGCACGCTCAACGACTTAAGTGAGCTGCGACAAGTGTCGCGCCCTTACTTCGTTTTCGAGTTCGCTCAGCAATCTAAGCGTGCTGCGACTAGCTGCGGCAAGGTTTCTTGCCGGCGAAGGTATTGCCAGCAGGCTGCTAAGAGTCCAGCACTCAGCGCTCGCGGCAAGGGTCCTTTGCCGGCAAGTCCCCTAAAAGCGTAGGGTGGAATGCATACAAAGTGAAGGGACCAAAGCAAGGGAGATAACACTGCATTGGTTGCGCGAAATAAGATTGTATATTACAAAGATAACTTGCCGCAATACTAATAGATTCTTGTCCGTAACATGCTTTGCAGCGGCAAAGGAAGCGGAAAGAAAGGAATCTAATCTACGCGGTCGCCTTCACGCCTCGTGATCTTGCCCACCTTGGCGACGATGTGGGCAACCTGCGCCTTCAACGCCTCCTGATCAGCTTCGGGCGGCAAGGTGCGGAGGACATTGACGAGGTTGATGCCGGGGTTGCGGTAGACGATCTTCGACAAGACCCGCTCCATGGTGCCCATGCAGAGCCGACGCGCCTCGTCGGCCAGCTGCACGGGGATCTTCTCCCGCAGCCGCGCAAGCGCCGGCGCAATTCCCCTGAAGAACAGACTCAACTTGGCGCTGTGGGGGAGGTTCTCGTCCGGGGAGTACACGAGATGCTCCGCCCTCTGCGCCATCATCTCCATGTCAATATTGGCAGCGGAGGTGACCAGCTCATCAGTCCACTGCTCCACTGCCCGGGTGAAGTTGTTCTGCGAGATGGCGGCGCTCTCCACCAAGGCCCTTTCCTTGCGGAGTTCATCCTTCAGCTTCGTCTCGCGGTCCCGGGCGGCGTCGAGCGAGCCAGTCAGGGTGGAGACCTTCAGCTCTAAGTCAGCAATGGAGTCATTGGCGGCAGTGAGTTCCTGGCCCTTATCGGAGAGGCGTACCTGCAAATCCGAGTTGGTATGGGCGTCTTTCTCCCGCGCCACGTTGAGCGCGGTGACCCTATCTTCGCTCGCCTTCAGGAACAACTCCAGTTGCGCCACCCTAGCCTCCAGATCCTTCTTGGCAGTCTCCGCGGCAGCGGCGGCGTCCCTCGCCTCCTTCAGGGCCCCGCCGATGGCTTGCTCCCGGGCAGTGAGGTCGTCCTCATGGCTGTCGAGGTCGACCTTCCGCTGGTTGAGCGCTCCCTCCCGCCGAGACAGCTCCTCGGCGGCCAGTCGCTGCTGCTCTTCTACCTCAGCCTTCTCCAGGAGGAAGGCTTGCTGCGCCCCGGCAAGCTCTTCATGCTCCTCCGCCAAGTTGCGGAGGGCCGCCTGGTTGGCGGCACGGAGCTCCGTGGCGCGCTTCTCCAGATCAGCTCCAGCCTTGGCAGCCAGAGCCTCCCGAGACTCCAACTTCGCCTGCCTGGCCCGATACAGGGCCAGGAGCCGACGAAGGAGTCTCTCCTCTTCGGGCTCGTCGCTGCTGCCGGGCGCTTCAACGACCTTCAATCCGGCGGAGGCGAGGACCTCTCCGTCAAAGGTCTCTCCCTCCGCGGGTGCTCGAGACGAGGACGCCCACGGGACTTGAATAAAGACCCCGTTGGCGGCCTCCAAGTAGACACCCGACCGGTCCACGGAGGCGGAGGGGTCGGCGGCCGGTGCAGCGTCCGGCGCTCCCGCAGCCTCTGGGCCAGCGGTATGGTCGCCGGTCCCTTCCCCAGCCGCGGCGTCTGCGGTCGGGGCGGTCTCTTCAGCGGCGGGCTCGTCGGCTCCGGCCATTCCCTCCGTGGCAGTGGCGTTGCCGCCGTCGCCGTGCACCTCCTCCTCAGCAGTGGCCTCCGTCTCCATCAGCTCTGGGGCAGGAGGATCTAGTGGAAGAAAAAGAAAAGAAAGAATCAAGTAAATATCCAAAAAAGACGAATTCAAGAAGAAGAAATTACAAGGGTTACCTTCGCGGACTTCTTCGACGACGGGGTCCCTCGCCGGGGAATTCTCCCTTGGCGGCAGAGTAGTGGCCCCTGCTGGCGGAGGGCCGCCTGCGCCCTCCCTTGGCGGGGTGCTCACCCTTGTCGGGCTGCTCACCCTTGGCGGGGTACTCGCCCTTGGCGGAGTGCCCGTCCTTGGCGGAGCGTTCTCCCTTGCCGGGGAGTTCATCCTTGGCGGGGAGGGTGGAGCAAGTGGCTCGTCGGGGGCGACCTCCTGGTGCTCCTGCGGCTGCGGCTCCACTTCTGTACAAGACAACAAAACATCAACCAAGATGATAACCTCAAGCGCACCCATCAAGCAGAAAGATAAATACCAAACTTACGCTGGGGGATGCACTGGGGGCTGCTCCTCGGAGCAGCAGACTGATCCGGCAAGCTCGTCGCCGGCGCGTCGCTTGTCGCCACGACGGGCTCGTCGTCCTCAATGTTGACACCACAGGGATCTTGGCCCTCTTCACCATCCGCTGGGTCAAGGTCCTGCGAAGCAAAACAAAAGCAAGATCAGAACCAAGCAAGGAAAATCAAGACAAGATCAAAGAAACTAAAAGAATTGCAAGTACTTACTCCTCTTCTTCTTCGTCGGAGCTGAGGGCGGAGAAGTCAAACTCCGCCTGGTGCGCTTCCACGCGAGGAGCAGGAGGAGAAGGCTCCCTCGGGCGCTTGGCGGTCTCCGGGGCTGTGGGCTGTGAAGACCCGGCCCCCGTTGTCGCCGAGGACCGAGGGGCAGAAGGAGCACCCGTTCCGCTCCGGGAAGATCCCCCTCCGCTTGGCGCTCGAGCACGGGGCGCCTCCTTGACGACTTCGCTCGTCTTGGTGGCGCGCGTCGCACGGTGCGCCGGCTGCTGTCGGGGCGCCTGCGGCCTCGCCGTCTCAGTTGCCTTGCAGAGGCGCTTCTTCGGTTGCTGCGGAGGGCTTGGCGGAGTCGGAGAGTTCTCCGAGGATGAGGAGGCATCGTCGTCAAGATTCAGAGATCCACCGGAGTCTTCATCGGAATCTCCAGCCTCGGCGTCCTCCTCCTCCTCGGCAGGCCCGCTGGACTCAGTGCCATGCCCGGCAGCCTCGCTCCCCTCGGCAACTTCGCTCGTCCCGGCGAGCTTCACGGAAGGCTCCCCGGCAAACTCCTCGGGCGCAATCTTCAGCAGCTTGAGGATTTCCGCCTCCTCTGCTTGACTCACTGCGTCCGCGGCCTCTGCCTCTTCCACAGTGTATCCAAATTCGCCCGCAGCCGCAGCTGCGGCGGCCTCCTCCATCCTGGAGGCGATGTAAGCCACATCCCGGTCAGTAGTATCCCGGATGAGGCCCTTCTTCTCCTCGGCGTTGCGGGGCGTCTCGACCAAGTTGTCGAAGAAGGCCAGCACGGTCTCCGGTGGAGGCTCCAGCCAAGTGGGGACGACGCCATGGGAGTCGCACTCGGGCATCATCGCGCGTATGGAATCGCGGGCAGTGCTGTTGCACAGCGGCACCACTCCCCGGGAAGGTTTGAACCACTCCGGGTGGGAGGGGTCATGCTTGAAGAGCTCCCGAACCATCCCCTTCAACTCCAAGACGGTGAAGTTGTAGTTCAATCTAGGGCGCAGCCTCATGATGTCTGCCGCATTGCCGAATTCCCAGGCAGGCCTCTTCCTTTCTTGTAAAGGGGCGATGCGGCGGCGGAGGAAATCTGCTCCAACTTCTCCAACAGTCAGATTGGCGACCCGGAGACGAATGATCCTAATGAGGGTGATCTGAAGCTTGCTGTCCTCCGGGGCCAATTCACTCCAATCTCTGCCGCGCACTATGGCAGTCTTGCGCGGCGAGGTAAAGGGCTCAGGATTAGCTTCCAGCACCCAGCACCAATCGGCTCTCCACTCCTCCCACTTGCCGCGGAGCTCTCCCTTCAAGTACGCATCCTTCTTGTTCAGCCTGAAGATCCAGGAGATGCCGCCGGAGAGGGGAGCACCGGACTCTACTCTAGGCATGAAGAAGTGGCGGAAAAGAGCTACATTTGGATGAACCCCAACATAGTTTTCGCACATATGTGCGAAAACGGCCATCGTAAGGATGGCGTTGGGGGTGAAATCTAGGAGCTGGAGGCCATACGTGTTCATTACATCACAAAAGAACTCCGAGTACGGAGGGCACAGACCACAATGGAAGAATGCGGCAAAGAAAAAGTACCCGCCGGGGAACATGTCGGCGGCGACGGCGGGGAGGACTCTGGTGCGGGGATGAGCTTTGGTCTCCCTCGCCCAGAACAAATAGTATTTGTCCCGCAGCTCCCTCGCGCCAAGCCTCGGCGCGAAGACCACACACTTCTTCCGCAGGGCTGCCAGCTTCGCCGCCTGCTCGGACTTCTCCTTCTTGGCCTTGTCACTCTTCGCCTTGTCGCTCTTCGGAGCCATGGCGGGGGCGGCGAGGAAAGAGGCGAGGAGGTCGACGGTGCCGCGGATGCGGGAGACGGCGGAGGAAGGGAGGGGCTTGGCTCTCTGTCGAACTGAGGGGAGGCAGAGGGCGACGGGAGTTTCTGGAGAATCAAGGCGCAATGAAAACGATGGAGGGAACTGCCCCTGCTTCCTCTGCTTTTAAGGAGGAAGTGGGGGACGTTCCGCATTTCCCATTAAAGAACAGGCCACGATCTCTCCCATGACGCCGCAATCGACGCGTGCCGTTAGGGAGGGATGCGGCGGATACGGAAGGGGATACGGCTTGCCGTGGGCCGCATGTGCCCGTGCACTGTCTTGGGCCTGGCCCAACAGCGCTCGGCACCGTGTGTGGCCCAGGCCCGGGGGCTCCTGTCGGTGTACTAAGATAGGGGTACCTTAGTACCCCAACTTGTGCACGGGCAGTAGCAGCTTCCCGTGGCAGGGCTTACCACGTGCTCGCCAAGAACCTTTCTGGTCCCTATGAAGCCATTCAAGAACAAAGTATACAAGTCAGAAGATCAAGGCCCCGGCAAGAGGAGCTTGCCGGGAAGGCCGCACCAGGCTCAAGGTTATCACTTTAGCACAAGACCCTGGCAAGAGGAGCTTGCCAGGAAGGCCAAGGAACACATACCTCAAGAGATGTCTCGGCGCATCATGCGCCCCGGCAGGACCCGGAGAGCGACATGCTTCCGGGCCCGGCAAGATCACGACCCCGGCAAGGTGCTTGCCGGGGAAACCTACGCTGTGTGCCCGCGCTCCAGCTCATCTGCCCACGCGTCGCCCTGGGGCCCTTCCAGGGACGCGTGGCAGACGGCTGTGCAGCCTGGGGCACACGGTGGCAAGCCACGGTGACGAGGCTACCGCCATGGCGAACGGAGAAGCATGGACGGACGCTTTTGGGGGCGACGGCGACGGGCATTTAATGCCCTTGTCCCCCACTGTCAAAGTTAGGTGAAGACCACTTTTCATATACTGTTCATGCACTGTTACAACTACCACCAAAATTACACTTTTACCCTCCTCTACGTTGACACCTGTCGGTGACCCCTTTGAGCTATAAAAGGAGGCCCATGCACAACGTAGAGGAGGTTCGAAACCTAGACAACTCTCTCGCTCGGTGTAGCTAGCACTGTAGATCTTCAAGCTCCCGAGCCCAAGAACTCAATACAACCTAAGCAGGAGTAGGGTTTTACGCGTCCACGCGGCCCGAACCTGGGTAAACTGCCCGCGTGTGTTCCTCGATCTGCTCTCCGTGCTCCCTCCGCTCCCTTACCGCAACGTAGAAGGGGCTCCGGTCCCATAGGTGCTCGTGGGAGGACAGTTTCCCCCGACACCGGTGTCCTCCTTCCTCCTATATAAGCCTACGTAACCCGAAACCATCAGAGGAGGAGAGAAAACCCTAGTTCCACCAATGTAACCTTCTGTTCCCGTGAGATCCCATCTTGGAGCCTGTTTCGGAGCTCCGCCGGAGGGGGGATCCATCACGGAGTGCTTCTACATCATCATCATCATCGCCCTCACCATGAGTTGTGAGTAGTTTACCACAGACCTTCGGGTCCATAGCTAGTATCTAGATGGCTTCTTCTCTCTCTCTGGATCTCAATACAAAGTTCTCCTCGGTCTTCGAGGAGATCTATTCGATGTAATCTCTTTTTGCGGTGTGTTTGTCGAGATCCGATGAATTGTGAGTTTATGATCAAGATTATCTATGAGAAATATTTGGTTGTTTTCTGAACTCTTTATGTGTGCTCATAATATCCTTGCAAGTCTCTTCGAATTATTGGTTTGGTTTGGCATACTAGATCTATAGTTCTTGCAATGGGAGAAGTGCTTGGCTTTGGGTTCAATCTTGCGGTGTCCTTTCCCAGTGACAGTAGGGGCATCAAGGCACGTATTGTATTGTTGCCATCGAGGATAAAAAGATGGGGTTTACATCATATTGCTTGAGTTTATCCCTCTACATCATGTCATCTTGCTTAAGGCGTTACTCTATTCTTATGAACTCAATACACTAGATGCATGCTGGATAGCGGTCGATGTGTGGAGTAATAGTAGTAGATGAAGGCAGGAGTCGGTCTACTTGTCTCGGACGTGATGCCTATATACAATGATCATACCTAGATAGTCTCATAATTATTCGCTTTTCTATCAATGGCTCGACAGTAATTTGTTTACCCACCGTAGAATATCGCTATCATGAGAGAAGCCACTAGAGAACACTATGGCCCCGGGTCTATTCTCAACCTATCAATCTACATCTACTTTACTTTTTCCGCTTTTACTTTCTGTTCTTATAAATAAAAATACCAAAAATGTAAACTATCATCTCTATCAGATCTCACTTTCGTAAGTGATCGTAAAGGGATTGACAACCCCTTATCGCGTTGGCTGCGAAGTTCTTATTTGTTTGTGCAAGTGCGAGGGACTCGAGCGTGGTCTCCTACTGAATTGATACCTTGGTTCTAAAAAACTGAGGGAAATACTTATGCTACTATGCTGCATCTCCCTTTCCTCTTCGAGGGAATACAACGCAAGCTCGAGAAGTAGCAAGAAGAATTTCTGGCGCCGTTGCCGGGGAGGCTTACGCAAAAGTTGTATACCAAGTACCTATCACAAACGCTTATCCTTCGCATTACATTTTTGCCTCTCGTTTTCCTCTCCCCCACTTCACCCTTGCTGTTTTATTTGCCCTTCTTCTGCCGTGTGTTTATCGTTCGCTTGCTTCTTGTTTGCTTGTGTGTGTTGGATTGCCTGCTTGTCACTATGGCTCAGAACAATACCAAATTGTGTGACTTCTCCAATACCAACAATAATGATTTTATTAGCACACCGATTGCTCCTATTACCGATGCTAAATCTTGTGAGATCAATGCTGCTTTGTTGAATCTTGTCATGAAAGATCAATTCTCCGGCCTTCCTAGTGAAGATGCCGCTACCCATCTAAACAACTTTGTTGATTTGTGTGATATGCAAAAGAAAAGGGATACGGATAAATATATTGTTAAATTGAAGTTATTTCCGTTTTCACTTAGAGATCATGCTAAAACTTGGTTTTCCTCTTTGCCTAGAAATAGTATTGATTCGTGGAATAAGTGCAAAGATGCTTTTATCTCTAAGTATTTCCCTCCTGCTAAGATCATCTCTCTTAGAAATGATATTATGAACTTTAAGCAACTAGATCATGAGCATGTTGCACAAGATTGGGAGAGAATGAAACTAATGGTACGTAATTGCCCTACACATGGTTTGAACTTATGGATGATTATTCAGAACTTTTATGCTGGCTTGAATTTTGCTTCTAGAAATCTTTTAGATTCGGCCGCAGGAGGCACTTTCATGGAAACTACCTTAGGAGAAGCTACCAAACTCCTAGATAATATTATGGTCAATTATTCTCAATGGCACACCGAAAGATCTACTAGTAAAAAAGTGCATGCTATTGAAGAAATTAGTGTTTTGAGTGGAAAGATGGATGAACTTATGAAATTATTTGCTGCTAAGAGTGCTTCTTCTGATCCTAATGATATGCCTTTGTCCACTTTGATTGAAATAACAATGAATCTTTGGATGTGAATTTTGTTGGTAGGAATAATTTGGTAACAATGCTAATAGAGGGAATTTTAATCCTAGGCCTTTTCCTAGTAATTCTTCTAATAATTATGGTAGTTCCTACAACAACCCTTATGGAAAGATGCCTTCTGAATTTGAAACTAGTGTTAAGGAGTTTATGATCTCGCAAAAGAATTTCAATGCTATGCTTGAAGAGAAATTGCTTAAGATTGATGAATTGGATAGAAGTGTGGATAGAATTACTCTTGATGTTGATTCTTTGAAACTTAGATCTATCCCACCTAAGCATGATATCAATGAGTCTCCCAAAGCCATAAGAATTTCCATTGATGAATTCAAAGAGAGAACCGCTAGGATGCGTGCTAAAAGAGAAAATTATATAAGAGCGTGTTCTTCTAGTTATCATGAAAATAAAGATGAAGATCTGAAAGTTATTGATGTGTCTCCTATTAGATCCTTGTTTTCTAGTATAACTCTTGATGAAGATAGGATTGGAGATGATTCTGCTTTAAGGTGTCCCAATGATTCGGAGTTTTTAGATCTTGATGCTAAAATTGTTAAAAGTGGGAGTGAAGAGCTTAAAACTTTGCATAGTGATGAACCCACTACTTTGGATTTAAAGGGATTCAATTATGATAATTGCTCTTTGATTGATTGTATTTCCTTGTTGCAATCCGTACTAAATTCTCCGCATGCTTATAGTCAAAATAATGCTTTCACCAATCACATAGTTGATGCTTTGATGCAATCTTATGAAGAAAAACTTGAGTTGGAAGTTTCTATCCCTAGAAAGCTTTATGATGAGTGGGAACCTACTATTAAAATAAAATAAAATATCATGAATGATATGCTTTGTGTGATTTGGGTGCAAGTGTCTCCACTATCCCAAAAACTTTGTGTGATTTGCTAGGGTTCCATGAGCTTGATGATTGTTCTTTAAATTTGCATCTTGCGGATTCCACTATTAAGAAACCTATGGGAAGAATTAATGATGTTCTTATTGTTGCCAATAGGAATTATGTGCCCATAGATTTCATTGTTCTTGATATAGATTGCAATCCTTCATATCCTATTATTCTTGGTAGACCTTTCCTTAGAACGATTGGTGCAATTATTGATATGAAGAAAGAAAATATTAGATTCCAATTTCCGTTAAGGAAGGGCATGGAACACTTTCCTAGAAAGAAAATCAAATTACCATATGAATCTATCATGAGAGCCACTTATGGATTGCCTTCCAAAAATGGCAATCCCTAGATTCATCCTTGTATCGTGCCTAGCTAGGGGCATAAAACGATAGCGCTTGTTGGGAGGCAACCCAATTTTATATTTTTTGTTCTTGCTGCTGTTAGGGAATAAATATTGTATCTAGCAACTTTTTAGATGTGGTTTCATGTTTTGTTTAGTGTTTGTGCCAAGTAGAACCTTTGGGAAGACTTGTGTGAAGTTTATATGATCTTGCTGTGAAAAACAGAATCGTTAACGCTCGCTAGAATGGTCATCAGATTTTACTGGAGCGTGATATTTAGTTGATTCTTTTTGAAGATGATTAATAGACAAATTCCTCACGTTTACCAATTTAGTTTGAATTTTTTGGAGTTAGAGAAGTATGCGAAACCTGCAGATTACTACAGACTGTTCTGTTTTTGACAGATTCTGTTTTTCGTGTGTTGTTTGCTTATTTCAATGCGTCTATGAGTAATATTGGGAAGTATGAACCATAGAGAAGTTGGAATACAGTAGGTTTAACACCAATATAAACAAAGAATGAATTCATTGCAGTACCTTTGAGTAGTGGTTTGCTTTCTTGTACTAACGGAGCTCACGAGATTTTTGTCTAACTTTTGTGTTGTGAAGTTTTCAAGTTTTGAGTATTGCGTTGATGGACTATGGAACAAAGAGTAGCAAGGGCCTAAGCTTGGGGATGCCCATGGCACCCCAAGTAAAATTCAAGGACAATCAAAAGCCTAAGCTTGGGGATGCCCCGGGAAGGCATCCCCTCTTTCGTCTTCATCCATCTGTAACTATACTTGGAGCTATATTTTTATTCACCACATGATATGTGTTTTGCTTGGAGCGTCTTGTATAATTTCAGTCTTTGCGTGTTAGTTTGCCACAATTATCCTTGCTGGACACACCTATTTGAGAGAGTAAAACATGGCCTAGGAATTGATAGAACACTCTATGTGCTTCACTTATATCTTTTGAGTTGAATAGTTTTTGCTCTAGTGCTTCACTTATATCTTTTAGAGCACGGTGGTGATAATATTTTGTAGAAATTGTTGAACTCTCATGCTTCACTTATATCCTTTTGAGAGTCTATTAAAACAGCATGGTAATGTGTTTAGGCTATAAAACTAGTCTTCACATGATAGACATCCAATATCAATGTAGTAAAAACTTTCACACTAAGTGCATTGAATATGATGAGAAGTTGGATGCTTGATAATTGTTTTGAGATATGAGGATAGTGATATTAGATTCATGCTAGTGGAGTTATTATGAAATTGATAAATACTTGTGTTAAGGTTAGTGATTCCCGTAGCATGCATGTATGGTGAACCGCTATGTGACGAAGTTAGAGCATGAGGTATTTGTAAAGTGCCAACCTTTGTGTAGAGGTCGGGGACGCGCGATGGTTAACTCCTACCAACCCCACCCCCCCTAGGAGCTTGCGTTGATTGCTTTGTTTTGATGACTCGTAGATTTTTGCAATAAGTATATGAGTTCTTATGACTAATGTTGAGTCCATGGATCATACGCACTCTCACCCTTCCACCATTGCTAGCCTCTCTTGTACCGCGCAACTTTCGCCGGTACCATACACCCACTATATATCCTTCCTCAAAACAGCCACCATACCTACCTATCATGGCATTTTCATTGCCATTCCGAGATATATTGCCATGCAACATTCCACCCATTCCGTTCATATGACACGCTTCATATTGTCATATTGCCATGCATGATCATGTAGTTGACTTAGTATTTGTGGCAAGGCCACCATGCATAAATTTTCATACATGTCACTCTTGTTTCATTACACATCCCGGTACACCGCCGGAGGCATTCATATATAGATTCATACTTTGTTCTAGTATCGAGTTGTAATATCGAGTTGTAATGAAAGTGTGATGATCATCATTATTAGAGCATTGTCCCATGGGAGGAAAGGCTAAATCAATAAAGCCCCTCCACAAAAAAAAGTCCAAAGAAAAAAGAAAGGCCCAAAAAATGAAAAAAAGGAAAAGAAAAAAAGGACAATTGCTATTATCTTTTTTCCCCACACTTGTGCTTCAAAGTAGCACCATGTTCTTCATTGTAGAGAGTCTCATGCTTAGTCACTTTTATATACTAGTGGGAATTTTCGTTATAGAACTTGGCTTGTATATTCCAACGATGGGCTTCCTCAAATGCCCTAAGTCTTCGTGAGCAACCAAGTTGGATGCACACCCAATAGTTTCTTTTGTTGAGCTTTCATACATTTTTAGCTCTAGTGCATCCGTTGCATGGCAACCCCTACTCACTCACATTGATATCTATTGATGGGCATCTCCATAGACCGTTGATACGCCTAGTTTATGTGAGACTATCTCCCTCCTTTTTGTCTTCTCCACAACCACCTCTCTATTCCACCCATAGTGCTATGTCCATGGTTCACGCTCAAGTATTGAGTGAAAGTTGAAAGGTTTGAAAGAATAGAGTATGAAAACAAATGCTTGGCTGAAATCAGGGTTGTGCATAATATGAATATTTTGTGTGATGAAGAGGGAGCATAGCCAGGATAACTTTCTTTAGCCATAGTATTTTGAGAAGACATGATTGCTTTGTTAGTATGCTTGAAGTATTATTATTTCTTATGTCAATATAGACTTTTATCTTGAATCTTTCAGATCTGAACATTCATGCCACAATTAAGAGAATTACATTGAAAAACTATGTTGGTTAGCATTCCACATCAAAAATTCTGTTTTTATCATTTACCTACTCAAGGACGAGCAAGAATTAAGCTAGGGGATGCTTGATACGTCTCCAACGTATCTATAATTTTTTATTGTTCCATGCTATTATTTATGATGTTTTGGATGTTTAATGGGCTTTGTCATACAATTTTATATTATTTTTGGGACTAACCTACTAACCCAAAGGCCCAGTCCAGATTGCTATTTTTTTTGCCTGTTTTAGGGTTTTACAGAAAAGGGATATCAAACGTAGTCCAAACGGAATGAAACCTTCGGGAGAGATATTTTTGGAGAAAATCAGGCACGGGAGACTTGAGAACCACGGAGTAGGGGCCACGAGGTGCCCACGAGGGTGGGGGCGCGCCCCCTGCCTCGTGGGTCCCTCGTGAGGCCCCCGGTGTCCTCCTTCCTCCTATATAAGCCTACATACCCCGAAACCATCAGAGGAGGAGAGAAAACCCTAGTTCCACCGATGTAACCTTCTGTTCCGGTGAGATCCCATCTTGGAGCCTGTTTCGGAGCTCCACCGGAGGGGGGATCCATCACGGAGTGCTTCTACATCATCATCATCATCACCCTCACCATGAGTTGTGAGTAGTTTACCACAGACCTTCGGGTCCATAGCTAGTATCTAGATGGCTTCTTCTCTCTCTCTGGATCTCAATACAAAGTTCTCCTCGGTCTTCGAGGATATCTATTCGATGTAATCTCTTTTTGCGGTGTGTTTGTCGAGATCCGATGAATTGTGAGTTTATGATCAAGATTATCTATGAGAAATATTTGGTTCTTTTCTGAACTCTTTATGTGTGCTCATAATATCCTTGCAAGTCTCTTCGAATTATTGGTTTGGTTTGGCCTACTAGATCTATATTTCTTTCAATGGGAGAAGTGCTTGGCTTTGGGTTCAATCTTTCGGTGTCCTTTCCCAGTGACAGTAGGGGCAGCAAGGCACGTATTGTATTGTTGCCATCGAGGATAAAAAGATGGGGTTTACATCATATTGCTTGAGTTTATCCATCTACATCATGTCATCTTGCTTAAGGCGTTACTCTATTCTTATGAACTCAATACACTAGATGCATGCTGGATAGCGGTCGATGTGTGGAGTAATAGTAGTAGATGCAGGCAGGAGTCGGTCTACTTGTCTCGGACGTGATGCCTATATACAATGATCATGCCTAGATAGTCTCATAATTATTTTCTTTTCTATCAATTGCTCGACAGTAATTTGTTTACCCACCGTAGAATATCACTATCATGAGAGAAGCCACTAGAGAACACTATGGCCCCGGGTCTATTCTCAACCTATCAATCTACATTTACTTTACTTTTTCCGCTTTTACTTTCTGTTCTTATAAACAAAAATACCAAAAATATAAACTATCATCTCTATCAGATCTCACTTTCGTAAGTGACCATAAAGGGATTGACAACCCCTTATCGCGTTGGCTGGGAAGTTCTTATTTGTTTGTGCAGGTGCGAGGGACTCGCGCGTGGTCTCCTACTGGATTGATACATTGGTTCTCAAAAACTGAGGGAAATACTTACGCTACTGTGTTGCATCTCCCTTTCCTCTTCAAGGGAATACAACGCAAGCTCGAGAAGTAGCACTCCGCCCAGCGATAGTACCGCTCTGTGCGGGCAGATAAGGTGGTAACGGTTCACTCTTTTCCAACACTATTTAAAGGCTTCTTCTTCCTCTAGAAGACCCACCTCTTCTCCCCCAAACTCCCTTGTTGCTCCAAAGGCTTAGTTTCGCTCGATCTCTCTTCCTAGCTAATCAAACTTGCTGATTCTCTAGGGATTAGTTGAGAAGGCCCAGATCTACACTTCCACCAAGAGAAATTTGATTCCCCCCACTAATCCCTTGCGGATCTTGTTACTCTTGGGTGTTTGAGCACCCTAGACGGTTGAGGTAACCTCGGAGCCATATCCATTGTGGTGAAGCTCCGTGGTTTCGTTGGGAGCCTCCAATTAAGTTGTGGAGAGAGCCCCAACCTTGTTTGTAAAGGTTCGGTCGCCGCCTTCAAGGGCACCAATAGTGGAATCACGGCATCTCGCATTGTGTGAGGGCGTGAGGAGAATACGGTGGCCCTAGTGGCTTCTTCGGGAGCATTGTGCCTCCACACCGCTCTAACGGACACGTACATCCCTTCAAAGGGAAGGAACTTCGGTAACACATCCTCGTCTTCACCGGCTCCACTTTTGGTTATCTCTCACCTTTACTTGTGCAAGCATTTATTGTGTTAGTCCCTTGTGCTTGCCTATGTGTTTACTTTGTTGCATCATATAGGTTGCTCACCTAGTTGCATATCTAGACAACCTATATTGTTGCTAAGTTTAATTTGGTTAAGAAAAACTAAAATTGTTAGTTGCCTATTCACGCCCCCCCTCTAGTCAACCATATCGATCCTTTCAATTGGTATCAGAGCCTCGTCTCTTTATTAAGGACTTTACCGTCCAAAGAGTATGGGTGACAACGTAGTCGAGACGGAGGGACACTCCGGTGGAACTCCCTCCTTGCCTACATCCAATGGGGGAACCTCGGTCTCTCGTGATGAGTTCAATGTGGCTATGGACACATTGAAAGACTCACTCGCTACCGAGGTCAAAGGCATGTTAAAAGAATTTCTCGAGGGACCTAAATTACCCTCCGCACCGTTGGAAGTGGTTCATCCCGCTACCAACGTGTTGTTGGGGAACGTAGTATTTAAAAAAAATTCCTATGATCACGCAAGATCTATCTACCAGATGCATAGCAATGAGAGGGGAGAGTGTGTCTACGTACCCTCGTAGACCGAAAGCGGAAGCGTCTAGTGACGCGGTTGATGTAGTCGAACTTCTTCGTGATCCAACCGATCAAGCACCGAACGTACGACACCTCCGCGTTCAGCACACGTTCAGCTTGATGACGTCCCACAAGCTCTTGATCCAGTAGAACCTCGCGGGAGAGTTTCGTCAGCACGACGGCGTGGTGATGGAGATGATGAAGCTACCTGTGCAGGGCTTCGCCTAAGCATTGCAACGATATGACCGATGTGTGTTTCTGTGGAGGGGGCACCGCACACGGTTGGGAGAGATCAACTGATCAACTTGTGTGTCTTCGGGTGCCCCCTGCCCCCGTATATAAAGGAGCAAGGGCGGAGATGCAGCCAGCCCCTATGGCGCGCCCTAGAGGGCCACTCCTACTAGGAATAGGATTCCAATCCTATTCCTAGTAGGAGTCCACCAAGAGGGAGAGAGGGGGAAGGAAGGAGAGGGAGAGGGAGAGGGAAATAGGGGCCGCGCCCCCCTCCCCTAGTCCAATTTGGACTCCTCGTGGGAGGGGGCGCGCCACCTCCTGGGCTGCTGCCCTCTCTCTCCCCTAAAGCCCATTACGGCCCAATACTTCCCCGGGGGGTTCGGGTAACCCCCCCGGCACTCCGGTTTTATCCGAAACCTTCCGAAACACTTCCGGTGTCCGAATATAGTCGTCCAATATATCAATATTTACGTCTCGGACATTGCGAGACTCCTCGTCATGTCCGTGATCTCATCCGGGACTCCGAACTACCTTCGGTACATCAAAACTCATAAACTCATAATACCGATCGTCATCAAACGTTAAGCGTGCGGACCCTACGGGTTCGAGAACTATGTAGACATGACCGAGACTCATCTCCGGTCAATAACCAATAACGGAACCTGGATGCTCATATTGGCTTCTACATATTCTACGAAGATCCTTATCGGTCAAACCGCATAACAACATACGTTGTTCCCTTTGTCATTAGTATGTTACTTGCCCGAGATTCGATCATCGGTATCTCAATACCTAGTTCAATCTCGTTACTGGCAAGTATCTTTACTCGTTCCATAATACATCATCTCGTGACTAACTCATTAGTCATTTGCTTGCAAGGCTTATTATGATGTGTATTACCAAGAGGGCCCAGAGATACCTCTCTGACACTCGAAGTGACAAATCCTATTCTTGATCTATGCCAACACCACGAACACTTTCGGAGACACCTGTAGAGCATCTTTATAATCAACTACTTACGTTGTGACGTTTGATAGCACACAAGGTGTTCCTACGGTTATTCGGGAGTTGCATAATCTCATAGTCATAGGAACATGTATAAGACATGAAGAAAGCAATAGCAGTAAAACTAAACGATCATAGTGCTAAGCTAACGGATGGGTCTTGTCCATCACATCATTCTCCTAATGATGTGATCCCATTGATCAAATGACAACTCATGTCTATGGTAAGGAAACATAACCATCTTTGATCAATGAGCTAGTCTAGTAGAGGCATGCTAGGGACACTCTGTTTTGTCTATGTATTCACACATGTACTAAGTTTCCGGATAATATAATTCTAGCATGAACAATAAACATTTATCATGATATAAGGAAATAAATAATAACTTTATTATTGCCTCTAGGGCATATTTCCTTCAGTCTCCCACTTGCACTAGAGTCAATAATCTAGTTCACATCGCCATGTGATTTAATACCGATAGTTCACATCGTTATGTGAATAACACCCATAGTTCACATCGCCATGTGACCAACACCCAAAGGGTTTACTAAAGTCAACAATCTAGTTCACATCACTATGTGATTAACACCCAAGAGCAATAAGGTGTGATCATGTTTTGCTTGTGAGAGAAGTTTAGTCAACGGGTCTGTCACATTCAGATCCGTATGTATTTCGCAAATTTCTATGTCTACAATGCTCTGCATGGAGCTACTCTAGCTAATTTCTCCCACTTCCAATATGCATCCAGATTGATACTTAGAGTCATCTGTGTAAAGCTTGCATCGGTGTAACTCTTTACGACGAACTCTTTATCACCTCCATAATCGAGAAACATTTCCTTAGTCATCCAGTAACTAAGGATAATTTTGACCGCTGTCCAGTGATCTACTCCTGGATCACTTTTGTACCTCCTTGCCAAACTCATGGTAAGGTACACAACAGGTTTGGTACACAACATGGCATACTTTATAGAACCTATGGCTGAGGCATAGGGAATGACTTTCATTCTTTCTCTATCTTTTGCCGAGGTCGGGTTTGAGTCTTACTCAACTGCATACCTTTTAACTCAGCCAAGAACTCCTTCTCCGACTGATCCATTTTGAACTACTTCGAAAACTTGTCAAGGTATGTACTCATTGAAAAAACTTATCAAGCGTCTCGATCTATCTCTATAGATCTTGATGCTCAATATGTAAGCAGCTTCACTGAGGTTTTTCTTTGAAAAAACTCCTTCCAAACACTCCTTTATGCTTTCCAGAAAATTCTACATCATTTCTGATCGACAATATGTCATTCACATATACATATCAGAAAGGCTGTAGTGCTCCCACTCACTTTCTTGTAAATACATGCTTCACCGCAAGTCTGTATAAAACTATATGCTTTGATCACCTCATCAAAGCGTATATTCCAACTCTGAGATGCTTGCACCAGTCCATAGATGGATCGCTGGAGCTTGCACACTTTGTTAGCACCTTTAGGATCGACAAAACCTTCTGGTTGCATCATATACAACTCCTCTTTAATAAATTCATTAAAGAATGCAGTTTTGTTATCCATTTGCCAGATTTCATAAAAATGCGGCAATTGCTAACATGATTCGGACAGACTTAAGCATCGCTACGGGTGAGAAAGTCTCATCGTAGTCAACTCCTTGAACTTGTCGAAAACCTTTCGCAACAAGTCGAGCTTTGTAGACAGTAACATTACCGTCGGCGTCGGTCTTCCTCTTGAAGATCCATTTATTTTCAATGGCTTGCCGATCATCGGTCAAGTCAACCAAAGTCCACAATTTGTTCTCATACATGGATCCCATCTCAGATTTTATGGCCTCAAGCCATTTTGCGGAATCTGGGCTCATCATCGCTTCCTCATAGTTCGTAGGTTCATCATGGTCTAGTAACATGACTTCTAGAACCAGGTTGCCGTACCACTCTGGCACGGAACATACTCTGGTTGATCTATGAAGTTTAGCAGTAACTTGATCCGAAGTTTCATGATCATCATCATGAGCTTCCTCACTAATTGGCATAGGAATCACTGGAACTAGTTTCTGTGATGTACTACTATCCAATTCGGGAGAAGGTACAATTACCTCATCAAGTTCCACTTTCCTCCCACTCACTTTTTTCGAGAGAAACTCCTTCTCTGGAAAGGATCCATTCTTAGTAGTGAATATCTTGCCTTCGGAACTGTGATAGAAGGTGTACCCAACAGTCTCCTTTGGGTATCCTATGAAGACACATTTCTCCGACTTGGGTTTGAGCTTATTAGGTTGAAGCTTTTTCCCATAAGCATCGCAGCCCCAAACTTTAAGAAACGACAACTTTGGTTTCTTGCCAAACCTCAGTTCATAAGGCGGCGTCTCAACGGATTTAGATGGTGCCCTATTTAACGTGAATGCAGTTGTCTTTAATGCATAACCCAAAATGATAGTGGTAAATCGGTAAGAGACATCATAGATCGCACCATATCTAATAAAGTGCGGTTACGACGTTTAGAGACACCATTACGTTGTGGTGTTCCGAGTGGCGTGAGTCGTGAAACTATTCCATGTTGTTTCAAATGAAGACCAAACTCGTAACTCAAATATTCACCTCCACGATCAGATCGTAGAAACTTTATTTTCTTGTTACGATGATTCTCTAATTCACTAAGAAATTCTTTGAACTTCTCAAATGTTTCAGACTTGTGTTTCATCAAGTAGATATACCCATATTTGCTCAAATCATCAGTGAAGGTCAGAAAATAACGATACCCGCCGCGAGTTTCAACACTCATCGGTCCACATACATCAGTATGTATGATTTCCAACAAATTTGGTGCTCGCTCCATTGTTCCGGAGAACAGAGTTTTAGTCATCTTGCCCATGAGGCATGGTTCGCAAGCACCAAGTGATTCATAATCAAGTGATTCCAAAAGTCCACCACTATGGAGTTTCTTCATGCGCTTTACACCAATATGACCTAAACGGCAGTGCCACAAATAAGTTGCACTATCATTATTAACCTTGCATCTTTTAGCTTCAATACTATGAATATGTGTATCACTACGATCGAGATCCAACAAACTATTTTCATTGGGTGTATGACCATCGAAGGCTTTATTCATGTAAACAGAATAACAATTATTCTATGACTTTAAATGAATAACCATATTGCAACAAACATGGTCAAATCATATTCATGCTCAACGCAAATGCCAAATAACATTTATTTAGGTTCTACACTAATCCCGAAAGTATAGGGAGTGTGCGATGATGATCATATCAATCTTGGAACTACTTCCAACACACATCATCACTTCACCTTTAACTAGTCTCTGTTCATTCTGCAACTCTCATTCCGAGTTACTAATTTTAGCAACTAAACTGGTATCAAATACCCAGGGGTTGCTATGAACACTAGTAAAAATACACATAAATAATCTGTATATCAAATATACCTTTGTTCACTTTGCCATCCTTCTTATCCGCCAAGTATCTAGGGCAGTTCCACTTCTAGTGACCATTTCCTTTGCAGTAGAAGCACTTAGTTTCAGGCTTGAGTTTAGCTTTGGGTTTCTTCACGGGAGTGACAACTTGCTTGCCATTCTTCTTGAAGTTCCCCTTCTACCCCTTTGCCCTTTACTTGAAACAAGTGGTCTCGTTAACCATCAACACTTGATGCTCTTTCTTGATTTCTACCTTCGCCGATTTCAACATCGCAAAGAGCTCGGGAATTTCTTTCATCATCCCTTGCATATTATAGTTCATCACGAAGTTCTACTAATTTGGTGACAGTGACTAGAGAACTTTGTCAATTACTATATTATCTGGAAGATTAACTCCCACTTGATTCAAGTAATTGTAGTACCCAGACAATCCGAGCACACGCTCACTGGTTGAGCTATTCTCCTCCATCTTGTAGGCAAAGTACTGTCAGAGGTCTTATCCTTCTCGACACGGGCATGAGTATGAAATACTAATTTCAACTCTTGGAACATCTCATATGCTCTGTGGCGTTCAAAACGTTTTTGAAGTCCCGGTTATAAGCCGTAAAGCATGGCGCACTAATCTATCAAGTAGTCATCATACCGAGCTTGTCAAACATTCATAACGTCTACATCTGCTCTTGCAATAGATATGTCACCTAGCGATGCATCAAGGACATAATACTTCTGTGCAACAATGAGGAAAATCCTCAGATCACGGAACAAGTCCGCATCATTCCTACTAACATCTTTCAACTTAGTTTTCTCTAGGAACATATAAAAACAAACGGGGAGCTACATCACGAGCTATTGATCTACAACATAGATATGCTAATACTACCTGGACTAAGTTCATGATAAATTAAAGTTCAAATAATCAAATTACTTAAGAACTCCCACTTAGACAGACATCTCTCTAATCATCTAAGTGATCACGTGATCCATATCAACTAAACCATGTCCGATCATCACGTGAGATGGAGTAGTTCTCAATGGTGAACATCTTATGTTGATCGCTCGACCTTTCGGTCTCCAGTGTTCCGAGGCCATATCTGCATATGCTAGGCTCGTCAAGTTTAACCCGAGTATTCTGCGTGTGCAAAACTGGCTTACACCCGTTGTATATGAACGTAGAGCTTATCACACCCGATCATCACATGGTGTCTTGGCACGATGAACTTCCGCAACGGTGCATACTCAGGGAGAACACTTATACCTTGAAATTTAGTGAGAGATCATCTTATAATGCTACTGTCGATCTAAGCAAAATAAGATGCATAAAAGATAAACATCACATGCAATCAATATAAATGATATGATATGGACATCATCATCTTGTGCCTTTGATCTCCATCTCCAAGGCACCGTCATGATCACCATCATCACTGGCGCGACACCTTGGTCTCCATCGTAGCATCGTTGTCGTCTCGCCAACTATTGCTTCCACGACTATTGCTACCGCTTAGTAATAAAGTAAAGCAATTACATGGTGATTGTATTTCATACAATAAAGTGACAACCATATGGCTCCTGCCAGTTGCCAATAACTTTACAAAACATGATCATCTCATACAATAATGTATAACTTCTCACGTCTTGACCATATCACATCACAACATGCCCTGCAAAAACAAGTTAGACGTCCTCTACTTTGTTGTTGCAAGTTTTACGTGGCTGCTACGGACTTAGCAAGAACTGTTCTTACCTACGCATACAAAACCACAATGATATTTCGTCAAGTATGTGTTGTTTTAACCTTCACAAGGACCGGGCGTAGTCACACTTGATTTAACTAAAGTTGGAGAAACTGACAACCGCCAGCCACCTGTGTGCGAAGCACGTCGGTAGAACCAGTCTCGCGTAAGTTGTCGGAGATATTGACCATGGGTGTCCTCAGCGACCACCCTTGGTATTTCAAGACAAATCGTGGCCTCCTGCCACCCCCCGGTCATCTGCTCATCGGTCCGCCTCCTAGGGTAGCTTGCCCTAGGAGCCGGCTGCCAGCAGGCGGCAGGGACCCAACAGGCGGTTGCACCAATGCCAACAGCTAGCAGACGGTCCCATGCTCCTCCCTCGGGACGCGTGATGGGGGACCACCATGCAGCTGAGGCATGGCTACAGGTGAATATGTCCTTAGAGAATCTATAAAGGCGTGGCTACAGTGAACGTGTACCCTATGGATATCTCCTAAGCGGCGGGTCACTGTAGCCACGCTGCTTGTGACCAAGCTTCGGTCAGAGGAAGCCACGATCACACTACTCGCAGACGGCAGGGCCAGCAGGTGGCTGGCCCCACCGGCCAGTGGGTAAGTCATAAACAAGCCGCCCCCGGCAGACGGCTAGGGGAGGCGGCCGCCTGGTAACAGATGGCAGATCCTGCCCTAGAAGACTGAACCTCATCAAGATGACAAGACAGGGCGTGGCGGCAGTGTACGGCGGGAGACGGTGGCACTGTAGCCACTCCCCACCTGACGAGGCTGTCGTCAGCAGAAGCATGTATACAGTAAAAGGCAATCATGTGGGCCCGCAGGCGGCGGGCCCCAGCAGACAGGCGGCAAGGCCAACGCCGCAAGACGCTGGCAGATGGGGGCCGCTTTGTTGAGATTACCATTGTACCCCTGGGGGGTAGGCCTATATAAACCCCCCAGGGTCCTCCATGCTGGAGGGTTGGAAGATTAAAAACCCTGAGAAGAAGAAGATAGAGAGATAGAAACCCTAGCAGCCATCCCCGATCCCTAGGGCGTAGGAAGTGACCTAGACTTGTTCATCTTCCTCCTCTATACCACACAGCTCGAGGAGCAACCTTGTAGCTACCATAGTGACATCAGTCATGACGTGGAGCCCCCGCAGAGCAGGACTAGGGGTGTTATCTCCACGGAGAGCCCCAAACCTGGGTAAGATCCGTAGGCATCCTAAGTTTCGCCTCATCCCGCTTCCAGGGCTCGGCGACGTTCTATTGACCCCATGCATGATATGCCATCCGTTGGCATATGTCGCCCCAAAACCCTGACATTTGGCGCCCACCGTGGGGCTAGGTGCACCGTCGTCCGGAAACATGTTCTGAACGGGAACTTTGTTCCTCCCTGGCGAGAGCAGCCAGCCCGGCACGCCTACATGCGTGGAAACCGGGATGCTTCGCGGCGCTGAGGCTGCATGCACCGCGAACGGGCTCACCGACCTTCTCGGCGGTGTCCGCACTCTTGACGAACCCTCTCCGGCGGCCGAGCCAGTAGCGCCGGAGAGCTGCCTCGTCGAGCTCCTCGACAAGCTCCGCATTGTCGACGAGCACGCCTCTAACATGGAGTCAGTAGGCTCTTCTGACCCACCAGTAGACATGATCATCGACCTCGGCGCAGAGCCCGTCCATTCCTTCCCCGAGCACATGGTGATCATCAACGACCCCCTCCCCGCTCTCACGACCGGCAGCGCCATTAGCACCGTCACGGAGGTGCTCGTCACCGACCACGGTGAACCGTCCGGCGGGGCGGACCGAGACCCGCTCGAGGCCGCTCTGCATCACCTCGCCGCTCCTGTTGCGGCGGGAGCAGACGGCGCGACGTTGGAGGCACTCCGCGTCTCGCTCGTCGACAGCGCCACCAAGCTGGCTGCCTCCCGACGCCTCACTAAAGCCTACCGCCGCGAGATGGACTGTGCCATTTGCGGTACGTCGGCTGCTGGCGAGCCCAGCCGAGCTGGCGCCATTCGTGATCACGGCGGGCTGCTAGCAGATATGCTGGGGGCTTCATGGCCTGTGTACCTCACTCCATCGGAGAACCTAAGGGCTGCCCAGGCGGCAGTCGATGAGATGGGCCACTTGGAGGGAGACGAGCTTCGTTGCGTGACTCAGCGCTCCCGCCAGCTCCTCGACGCTGCTGCCACGCAGCAGGAGGCCCGTCGCCGGGTGTCAGAGGCCGGCGCGCATGCGGACAACCGCCCTCTTCGGCGAGAGCAAGGAGCCACGTCTCACTCTCCAACAGTCGGCGCCCCCAACCGGCGAGACTCAGAGCCGGCTGCTTGCCGCAGCCGGCAGACTCGCGCCACCATCGAGCGCGATGAAGACGGCCGCCCAAGGGTTGTAGAGCGGCGAGGGGAACATCCACCTCCTCCCAGGCGGGAGAGGCTCGTGTCTCCTCTGCCTGTTGACCACCCCTCTCTGGCAGGCCGCTTGGGCCGCCGCGAGGGGGTTGGGGAGAATGACGCCTGCCACCGCCTGGACCGTCTGGCTCGGTCCCAGGCGGTCGAAGAAGAAGATGACCTCGGTCCGGCTTGTTTCGGCCCCCGCATCCGCAATGAGCCTTTTCCCAAGGGCTTCTCGCTTCTTAGAGATACCCCCAAGTACAACGGATCAGTGAAACCAGAGGACTGGCTGGTGGACTACTCCACAGCCGTCAGCATAGCTACCGGCAACAGACGCGTTGCGGTGAAGTATGTGCCTCTTATGCTCCAGGGCACGGCTCGGGCCTGGCTGAACAGCCTCAAACCCAACAGCATCAACAGCTGGTTGGACTTCACCGACGCCTTCACTCGCAACTTCACCAGCACCTACAAGCGTCCTCCCAAGCCGCGCCAGCTCTCCCTATGTGTCCAAGGCCCAGACGAGTCGGCCCGCGATTACCTGACACGCTGGGCAGAGCTGCGAAACTCTTGTGAAGGAGTGCACGAGGTACAAGCCATCGAGTATTTCACGGCCGGGTGCAGAGAAGGCACCCTACTCAAGCACATGCTCCTTTGTGACGAGCCGGCCATGCTGGATGAGCTATTGAGCATAGCAGACAAGTACGCCACCGTCGACTCCTCCATGAAGACCGAGCTGCAAGTGGATGCTTCTGGCAAGATGACTCCTCCAACTTCCAAGACGCCGGCTGGAGAGTCCAGCCGACGCCAACAGCCGAGCGACCAGAAACGCAAGGCCCATGCGCCGGCTGCCAACAGCCGGCTGGTGGCAGCAGTCGACGGCCAGCAGCCAGAAGCTCAAGCAGGACCCAAGCGCCAGAAGGGCGGCAAACCAGTCTGGCAGCCAGCTTTCTCCTTTGACCAAGCTCTGGACGCCCCCTGCAAGTTCCACAGCAGCGCGAAGCCTTCCAACCACACCACGCGAAAGTGTCATTGGCTCACAAGAATTGCCAGGGGAGAAGCTTTGCCGCCGCCTGCTGGGCAGCCGACCCCGCCTCCTAATCCACCGGCTGCACGTCCCGGCGGCCAGGTCCAGGACGAATTCCCAGAAGAAAACGGGGCCTATGTTGTCTTCACCAGCCAGACGGACGATAGGCACAGTCAGCGCCAACAGCGCAGAGAAGTCAACACCGTTGCCGTCAAAGACCCAGAATTCATGCATTGGTCTGAAAGGCCTATCAGCTGGAGCCGAGAGGATCACCCGGCTGTCATGCCGTCACCAGGGGCCTATGCCTTGGTCCTGGACGCTACTCTCTCCACCGACAGGCGGGCCTGTCACTTCTCCCGAGCACTGGTAGACGGCGGCAGCAGCATCAACATCATGTACCGTGACACCATGGAGAAATTGGGCATCAAGGAAAAGCAACTTCAGCCTACCAGGACCGTGTTCCATGGCATTGTGCCAGGCCTCTCTTGCTCACCAATCGGCAAGCCCAAGATCGATGTCCTGTTTGGTGACAAGATGCATTTCCGGAGGGAGCCGGTCTGGTTTGATGTGGTGAACTTGGAGAGTCCCTATCACGTGATCTTGGGCCGGCCAGCTCTTGCCAAGTTCATGGCAGTACCCCACTATGCCTACCTCAAGATGAAGATGCGGGGACCCAAGGGAATAATCACCATAGCCGGGGACTACGAGAAGTCCATCGCATGTGCAACAGCCAGCAGCCGTCTGGCAGAGTCCCTTGTCGTAGCTGAGGAAAAGCGCCGCCTAGAATGGCTGGCGAGCAGCCAACCATACCAGCCGATCCCATAGAGGCGGAGCCGCAAGGCTCTTCCAGCCGGCCAAGGAGACAAAGAAGGTTACCTTGGACCCATCTCACCCAGAGCAATTTGCTGTCATAGGGTCAAACCTAGACAGCAAATAGGAAAGCGAGCTCGTCGATTTCCTCCGTGAGAATCGGGACATCTTCGCATGGTCCCCTAAAGACATGCCGGGTGTCCCGACGGATTTCGCCGAGCACAAACTCCATGTGAGAGAAGATGCAAAGCCTGTCAGGCAGCCGCTACGCCGCCTGTCAGAAGAGAAGAGAAGAGTCGTTGGGGAAGAAATTGCCCGCCTGCTAGCAACCGGCTTCATTATGGAGGTTTTTTATCCCGAATGGCTCGCAAATCCAGTCCTAGTGCTGAAGAAGAAGAACAAATGGCGCATGTGCATTGATTACACCAGCCTCAACAAAGCTTTCCCTAAAGATCCTTTTTCTCTGCCGCGAATAGATCAAGTGATCGACTCCATAGCCGGATGCGAGCTGTTGTCTTTCCTTGATGCTTATTCCGGGTACCACCAAATCAAGCTTGATCCAGCTGACCGCCTGAAGACCGCCTTCCTCACGCCATTTGGGGCCTTCTGCTACCTGACCATGATGTTCGACTTGAGACACGCCGGCGCCACCTTTCAGCGTTGCATGCGGAAGTGTCTCCTCGAGCAACTTGGCAGAAATGCCCACGTTTATGTGGATGATATCGTGGTGAAGACGGATAAGAGAGGAACTCTTTTGGAAGATCTCCAAGAGACATTTGAGAACTTGTGCCGCTTTCGGATCAAGCTAAACCCGGAGAAATGCGTCTTCGGGGTACCAGCTGGCCAACTCATTGGCTTCTTGGTATCCGAACGCGGCATCGAGTGCAACCCTGCAAAAATCAAGGCCATTGAGAGAATGGAACGGCCGACCCGTGTGCGAGATGTCCAGAAATTCACAGGGTGCCTAGCGTCCCTCAGCCGTTTCATCAGCCGGCTGGGAGAAAAGGCACCCCCCCTGTACCAACTGATGAAGAAGACCACGTGCTTCGAGTGGAACGACCAGGCAGACGAAGCTTTCCAGCAGCTCAAGAGACCGCTGTCCACCCCGCCTTACCTGGCGGCGCCAGCAGACAAGGAACCCATGTTCCTTTACATAGCCGCCACCAGCCGGGTGGTTAGCACTGTTATTGTGGTCGAGCGCCCAGAAGACGGCAGAGCCTTGCCCGTCCAGAGGCCCGTCTACTACTTGAGCGAGGTGCTGTCAGTATCCAAGCAGAACTACCCTCACTACCAGAAGATGTGTTACGGCGTGTACTTCACCGCCAAGAAACTCAAGCAGTACTTCCAAGAGCATTCAGTCATGGTCGTCTGCACAGCCCCGCTTGCTGAAATCATGGGCAACAGAGATGCCTCAGGAAGAGTGGCCAAGTGGGCCATAGAGCTGGCCCCCTTCACCATCTTCTACCAGCCACGCACCACCATCAAGTCACAAGCATCGACCGACTTCCTCGTCGACTGGGCCGAAACCCAGCACCTGCCGCCTGTTCCAGACTCAATCCATTGGCGGATGCACTTTGACGGGTCAAAGATGCGCACTGGCTTAGGAGCCGGCGTCGTCCTCACCTCCCCCAAGGGCGACAAGCTCAAGTACACCTTGCAGATCTACTTTGCCGCCTCTAACAACGTGACCGAGTATGAGGCACTTATCCACGGGCTCCGTATGGCCAAGGAGATTGGCATCTGCCGAGTGCTGTGCTATGGTGACTCAGACTTGGTTGTCCAGCAATCATCTGGGGACTGGGACGCCAAAGACGCAAACATGGCAAGCTATCGTTTCCTTGTCCAGCAGATCAGCGGACACTTTGATGGATGCGAGTTCCTCCACGTACCACGAGCCGACAACATGCTGGCCGACACTTTGGCACGAATTGGCTCCACCCGCAAGCCGTCCATCAAGCCTTCACAAGAGTCAGAGTCAATCTTCATACCAGCCGATCCTGGAGCAGGCGGCCCGGCTACTTCAGCAGCCGGCCCAGAGACTGCTCCAGCAGGCGGCCTCAATACTCCAACCCCAGCAGACGGTCCACCAGTAGCTGTGTCGGTTCCTGGCCCAGGGACTACTCCAGCAGACAGCCAAGAGGCGCCAGCTCCAGCAGATGGCTCAGGGATTTTCTAAGCACAACAGACGGCTCAACCCAGCCCTCCGCCTCCCAGCCTAACCACCCTGGTCTCTCTGGCAGAAGTAACAGGAGTCTCAGCGCCGTCTTGGGCACAACCAATCCTCACCTTCCTGCTCAGAGGAGAGCTGCCAGCAGAAGAAACTTTGGCACGGCAAGTTCAATGCCGAGCTTCAACATACACCATAGTCAACAAAGAGCTTGTCAGAAGAAGTGCAACAGGAGTCTTCCAGCGCTGTGTGGAAGCAGAAAAGGGGATGGCTATCCTGAAGGACATTCACCAAGGGGAATGTGGCCATCACGCGGCCTCAAGATCCCTCGTCGCCAAAGCCTTCCGCCATGGTTTCTTCTGGCCGACTGCTTTGGACGACGCCAAAGATTTGGTAAAAAAGTGCAACGGCTGCCAGCGCTTCAGTTCCAAGCAACACTTGCCGGCTTTTGCACTCAAGACCATTCCGATCACTTGGCCATTTGCCGTCTGGGGTCTGGATATGGTGGGCCCCTTCAAGACAGCCAGAGGCGGCTTGACACATTTACTCGTGGCAGTGGACAAATTCACCAAGTGGATCGAAGCAAAACCAATCAAGAAACTCAATGGCCCAACTGCTGTGACATTCATCGCAGACATCACAGTCCGGTATGGTAAACCGCACAGCATCATCACCGACAATGGCATAAATTTTTCCAAAGGCGCACTTGCCCATTTCTGTGCAACACAGGGCATTCAACTGGACCTAGCGTCCGTTGCCCACCCACAGTCCAACGGCCAAGTTGAGCGTGCCAACGGCCTTATCCTGTCCGGCATCAAGCCCCGGCTG
This sequence comes from Secale cereale, assembly GCA_902687465.1. Taxonomy (NCBI): domain Eukaryota; kingdom Viridiplantae; phylum Streptophyta; class Magnoliopsida; order Poales; family Poaceae; genus Secale; species Secale cereale. The sequence goes on from LR738711.1 coordinate 678,038,092, forward strand.
GTCGAACCTTTGGAGCGATCAGCCGGCTGCTGGATCGAAGAGTTGCCGTCTATCCTCTGGAGCCTCAGAACCACTTCGAACAAATCCACCGACTTCACTCCTTTCTTCATCGTGTATGGGGCCGAGGCCGTCATCCCAACAGATGTTGAGTTTGACTCGTCTCGCGTCACCATGTATACGGAAGCCGAAGCCAAGGAAGCACGCAAAGACGGCGTCGACCTGCTGGAGGAGGCCCAGCTGGTAGCACTCAGCCGCTCCACCATCTACCAGCAGGGTCTCCACCGCTATCACAGCCGGCGAGTCAAGCCACGCTCCTTCCGCGAGGAGGACCTTGTGCTCCGGCTGATCCAGCGAACAGCCGGCCAGCACAAGCTCTCGGCGCCATGGGAAGGACCGTTCATCATCAGCAAGGTACGAGGCAACGATGCCTACTACATCATTGATGCCCAGAAGCCAAGAGCACGCAAGAGAGACGACTCAGGCAAGGAGTCGGAGCGCCCATGGAACGCAAACCTACTTCGTCGCTTTTATAGCTAAAAGACAGTATGTGTCGCGCTATCTATTTTATTTTGAGAACCAATGGGACCCCCGAGGAGTTCTCGGGGACTGCTCAACCCTCTATCTATATGATAAGAATTATGCCTGTGAATGAGTATTATTCATTCCTTTGTCCGGCACCGGAGCCTAGCAGACGGCCCGGGGACTGGCCGCCTAGCCCTATGTTTAAAACTTCTCCTTAGCATAGTCGAACAAGTAGTGTGATGGCATCCAAGCCCTCTCCCGCCTTCAGTCACAGACTCGCAGAACGCGGTTGTCCGACTGGCAGGAGCCAAAGGCAAGAAGTGGTGCCCACATGAAAAAATGGCAAAGGAAAACGGACATAGGGCAAGCCGGCCCTTCACACGAATTGCCGGCTGTCACACAGCCGGCTAGCCGGCTCTGGGCTTAGCCACGCCGCCTTCCAGAGGGCGGGATACTTGCCCACCCTGAAAACAGCCAAGTTCCTGACCCAGCCACAGAACCACAAAGTGGCTGTCTGGCTGGCAGGACGGCAGTTAAAGGAGACGACAAAAGGAAAATCGCCCTAAGGAATTAAGGACGGGGCTAATCCTTGGACTCGGCACTTGCACAAAAACCATGCAGCATTAAAAGAATATTTACATCAAATAGGCCCCGAGGGCCGCCTTGCAGTAGCAGCTTACTAATACACCCAGCGGGTGGAATTGTTCGGATTAACCCTACCAAGTCTTACAGAGGAACCAAAAGATACAAGAGTAAAATCTTAGAGCGCAGCAGGCGGAGCGGGCGGCACGATGGAGCCGGCTTTCGAGAGGGCCGCCAGGTGGGTCTCGGCCTGGCTGCTTCCTGCAGCAGGCGGGGCCACCACACCTGGTCCGCTTGTCGAGGACCGGTCAGGCTGGTGGCGAGCAGACGGATCCACCTCCTGGGAGCTGGTCTCCTCGTCACTGCCTTCCTCCTCCTCGCCCTCATCACTGGAGGCGATCTCCTCGTCCGTCTCCTTCGACGCCGCCAGGTCCAGCCCGAAGTTGCTGGGTGGCACCACATGGCCCTTGTCATCCAACTCTGGGATGAAGACGGAGGTGTCGGCGTACTCGGCAATGGCGGCGGCACGTTGGACGAGGTCCTTTTGCACCACGTCCAACTCAGGCTGAGCCTCCGCACGGAAGGTCTCCAGCTATTCAAGGCTCAGGCCCGGATACCAGCTCTTGACGAACTCCAGGACGGTCCGCGTGCCAGCCCTCGCTGCGGAGCCCTTCCGGGCCTCGAAGCGGTGGCCGGCTGCCTCCAGCCAGTCGGCAGTCCGACTGGGAGTGCGGAGTGCCGGCACACCTGGCCAGAGGGCGGTCAGCACCTGGGCACCAGCACGCTGCAGACGGCGAAGCAGACGGCGGACCGGCTGGAGGCGCACCCGAATAGCAAGAAGCTCCTCGGTTGGGGTCCTGGGTGCGTTAGGTGCGATCACCCGGCCCGCCTAGCGCCTCCCGTCACGCTCGGCCTCGATGGCCTGGGTGGCGGCCACAGAGTAGCCTGGGAATAACTCTGCCAAAACTAGAAGAAGAATCAGAAGAAAAGAAAGGAGGCTGTAACAGATGGCGAGTACAAGAAGAAAGGGTAGACATCTCACCGTCGACCATGTCTCCAATGTCTACATAGCCGTCTTGAAGAGCCGCCTCCTTCTCGACCCAATTTGAGCGCTCGGCCTCAAAATCTGCCCGAAGAAGCGTGTCGGCGTCCGACATCTTCTCGAGCTCGACCTTGTGGGCCGCCGCCTGGTCTGCCAGCTCCTTGGCCAGGCGGTCGCGGTCCTGAGCGGCGAGACCACGCTCTCGCTCCTTGGCAGCTAGCTCCGACTGGGCCTCGCCCAGCTGGTTGCGGAGGTTGGCTGCAACCGCTGGCAAGAGAGGAAGAAAAATAATAATGTCAGCAGCAGCAAAAGATAACCTTGGAGTTCCAAGCCGCCTGCTCAGCAGCCGGCTCGGAACTCGGGGACTACACCCAGCGGGTGCGCTGACGCGCCCCCGCAAGGAGGAGAAGGGAAGCACTCACCTTGGTTGTCTGCCAGGGCAGCCTGCAGTTGCGCCAGGTCCTGGCGCTGGGCGTTGTAGGAGGCCACACGGAGGTTGTGGTAGTCCTACAAATGAGACACGAGATCAGCCCACGACGCACACTTTGGAGTCCCAAGCCGCCTGCTTAGCAGCCGGCTCAGAACTCGGGGACTACACCCCGTGGGTGCGCTGACGCGCCCCCACAGAAGAAATTGAAGGAATAAAAGCAAAGGAACATGAAGCATACGTACCCGAACGGAGGACCGCGCAGCCACGAACTCCTGCATCACCGTCTGCACGACGTTGCCCAGGGAGTTGAAGCGGTCGAGGACGTCCCGCGACGCGACAATCAGCGCGCCGCCACCTCAGGGCCTCCAACCCGACGGCGCCGTGCTGGTGGCCTCATTCTCTGGCGCGGATGAGCTGGCACCGCCGGCCTCCACCTGCTGCGGCACGGAGACCGCCCTCGCGGGGCGCGGACGGGCTGGGGCTTTGGGGGCCGGCTGCGGGCCAGTCACCAGCACGCCCTCAGCTGGCGGCACCTCCGCCCCTACAGGCCGGCTGCCCTGCTCCCTTGCAGGCGGCACAGGGGGCAGCACCTGCGTCTCCAGGATGATGCAGTCGTCCCCCCCATTGTCTGGAGCCGGCTACTCGTCAGTAGCCAGCGCTTGGGCAGACGGCTCCAGAGAGCCCGCCTCCGGGAGGACGGTGCGGCCAGCTGGCTGCTGGGAGCCCGCTTCCTGCTCCCGGGCTCGGGCAGCGTCTTCCTGGGCCTTCTTGGCAGCTTCGGCCTCCACTGGCTGCGGCATCAGCCACCGCTCGCTCGCGATCCGCGGCCTCGCGCGCCTCGCGGGCGTTCCTCTTCATCGCCTCCCGGAGCGCGGCGGATGGATCCACGCGAGGGGGTGTAGGGGGGCATCCGTGCCCCCCACAATAGAGCCTACTGGCGCCCGCGAGAGGGTAAGCGGCGCGCCGCATGGATATCCCGAAGAAAATGGGGAGTCAGCCAAGAGGGGATCGGCTAAGAAAGATAAGCATCAAACAAAAGAAGGACACAAGACACTTACCCGGACACGACCGGCCTGGCCTTGGGCATCCTGGGCACGATTGCCCTGGCGGCCGCCTCCCGACGCCTAGTGGCGGCGGTCGACAGCTGGAGTTTCTTGGGTGGGGCACCAGATGGCCCTGATGAGGACCGCCGCTTCCCGCCGCCGGCTGCGCCAGACGTCCCGGCCTGCTGGCTGGCGCGGACGGGTGCCTCCTCCTCCTCCTCCTCGTCGTCTGGCCAGCTCTCGACGCCGCCTTCTGGCAGGCCGCCTGATGGCTGGCCTCCGCCGCGTGTCACCTCCTCCTCCTCCATGGCGGCGGCCCTAAGATCAGGGTCGCTTGTGTCGCTCTAGGAGCAATCTGGTTCCAAGGGGCGGCCTGGCTGGCCAGAACCCAGCGCTGGCTGGCCGGGGAAGATCTGAAGAAGACATCAGGATCAGACGGCTACAGCAGCCAGACGGGGAAAAAAGAAAAGAGAGGGTTGAAGAACTTACTGCAGGCGGTGGCTGTCGCGGCTGTATGGCGGCTTGCCAAAGGCCCAGCCGGAGTCGGAGACCTTGCAGTTAGAGATGTAGTTCACCAAGTTAGCCACCTCCCTATATGGCATTGGCTTGGTGCATGTCCGGCTGGGGTCCCGGCGCCCGCTCATGTCGCAGATCAGATGAGGGCGACGCTGGAGCGGCATCACTCGGCGCTCTGCAGGCGTGAGTAGCAAATCCGCGAAGACCAGGCCCTCGCCGTCCCTCAGCTCCCGGAGATGGCACATCGCGATGGAGGCGCCTTCCGTGAGGGAGGTAGGCCGGGTCTTCCAGGAGTCGCGAGGCTCAGCAGGCGGACACGTCACCCAGTCCGGCAGACAGATGAGGTCTTGTTCGGGGTTGACGTTGGAGACGTAGAAGTACATCTTCTGCCACTGTTTTACCAACGCCACGAGCTGCGGCGCCGTGAAGAAATTACTCGATCCATTGCACTTCACTGCAATGCACCCCCCGCACTGGGCGGCCACGCTCTGGACTACGGTGCCGAGCTTCACATAAAAAAGCTCGGTCCACAGCTCTATGGTGGGGAGGATGCCGGAGTACGCTTCGCACAGGACGACGAAGGATGAGAGCGTCACAACCGTGTTTGGCGTGAGGTGGTGGGGTTGGATGTTGAAGAACTCCAAGAAAGATCGGAAGAAGCCGCTCGCTGGGAGGCCGAAGCCGCACGAGAAGTGCGAGCGGAAGACGACCCGCTCGCCCAGCCGTGGGGCCGGCCTGGTCTCCGCCGCCGGCGCTAGGCGCACGGCGACTTTGTCAGCAGGAGGCAACTTTCGCGACCGGCGGAGGACGTCGATGTGCTCCTCCAGGACCTCGCTGCCGTCCCACTGGCCATGGTGGCGAGCAGACGTTGCGGCGGCCATGGTTCAGGCAGTAGCTCGCTGCGACGTTGGCGAGAGGAGCGGGAGGAAGCTAGGAAGAAGAAGGAAAGCGGGGAGGGGCGAGCGCGAGAACGGTGCCAACTCCTCTCCCCCGGCCTACTTATAGGCTCGGGGCGGCGAAGCCGAGGGGGCGGGCGTGGGATCAACTGTACCACGCCATGCACGACACCCACCTTTTGCGCCGCCTAATCCGCGCGCATTAAATGCGCATGGGAGGGCAATCGATTATCCATTCCACATTGGATCCACGCACGGGCCGATGCCCTGTAGTGACGGGCCCCGGCCCACTGTTACGTCCCGTCACGCGCGTGGGCTGGCAGGCCGACGCGATGGGGCAATGACGCATGGGGAGCCGCCAACGGTCGGCAGGCCTGCACGACTGCCTTCCGACCAGGCGGTGCCTTCCTCCCGAAGATTTCAAGACAAAGGTTCGGCTACCAGAAGCTGGCCCCCTCAACGCGGGTCCGGCTGCCGGCAGACGGATCCCTACGGAAGACGGGCGAAGGAAGCTGTGCCTGCCTAAGGAGGGAAGCTGCTGGAACCCCGCAGCCCTCCAGCACCAGCCGTGGAGTTCCACCAGCTTCGAGGACTACTATCGGAGATATTGACCATGGGTGTCCTCAGCGACCACCCTTGGTATTTCAAGACAAATCATGGCCGCGTGCCACCCGCCCCCTCCGGCCGTCTGCTCATCGGGCCACCTCCTAGGGTAGCTTGCCCTAGGAGCCGGCTGCCAGAGCAGGCGGCAGGGACCCAACAGGCGGCGGCACCAATGCAAACAGCTAGCAGACGGTCCCACGCTCCTCCCTCGGGACACGTGCTGGGGTACCACCACGCAGCTGAGGCATGGCTAGAGGTGAATATGTCCTTAGAGAATCTATAAAGGCGTGGCTACAGTGAACGTGTACCTTATGGATATCTCCTAAGCGGTGGGTCACTATAGCCACGCTGCTTGTGACCAAGCTTCGGTGAGAGGAAGCCATGATCCCACTACTCACAGACGGCAGGGCCAGCAGGCGGCTGGCCCCACCGGCCAGTGGGTAAGTCATAAACAAGCCGCCCCTGGCAGACGGCCAGGGGAGGCGGCCGCCTGGTAATAGACGGCAGATCCTGCCCTAGAAGTCTGAACCTCATCAAGATGACAAGACAGGGCATGGCGGCAGCGTACGGCGGGAGACGGCGGCACTGTAGCCACTCCCCCCCTGACGAGGCTGTCATCAGCAAAAGCATGTATACAGTAAAAGGAAATCATGTGGGCCCACAGGCGGCGGGCCCCAGCAGACAGGCGGCAAGGCCGACGCCGCAAGACGCTGGCAGATGGGGGCCGCTTTGTTGAGATTACCATTGTACCCCTGGGGGGTAGGCCTATATAAACCCCCCAGGGTCTTCCATGTTGGAGGGTTGGAAGATTAAAAACCCTGAGAAGAAGAAGATAGAGAGATAGAAACCCTAGCAGCCATCCCCGATCCCTAGGGCGTAGGAAGTGAGCTAGCCTTGTTCATCTTCCTCCTCTAGACCACACAGCTCGAGGAGCAACCTTGTAGCTACCATAGTGACATCAGTCATGACGCGGAGCCCCCGCAGAGCAGGACTAGGGGTGTTATCTCCACGGAGAGCCCCGAACCTGGGTAAGATCCGTAGGCGTCCTAAGTTTCGCCTTATCCCGCTTCCAGGGCCCGGCGACGTTCTATTGACCCCATGCATGATAAGCCATCCGTTGGCATATGTCACCCCAAAACCCCGACATAAGCGTACATGTAATGTCGGTCCGGGCCGTTTCATCCAACGATACCACCGAATCAAAGGATGACATGCTGGTAAGCAGTATGACTAGTATCGTCCACAACTCGCTTGTGTTCTACTCGTGCATATCATCTACGCATAGACCTGGCTCTGATACCACTGTTGGGGAACGCAGTATTTCCAAAAATTTCCTACGATCACGCAAGATCTATCTACCAGATGCATAGCAACGAGAGGAGAGAGTGTGTCTACGTACCCTCGTAGACCAAAAGCGGAAGCGTCTAGTGAAGCGGTTGATGTAGTCGAACTTCTTCTCGATCCAACTGATCAAGCACCGAACGTACGGCACCTCCGCGTTCAGCACACGTTCAGCTTGATGACGTCCCACGAGCTCTTGATCCAGTAGAACATCGCGGGAGAGTTTCATCAGCACGACGACGTGGTGACGGAGATGATGAAGCTACTGGTGCAGGGCTTCGCCTAAGCACTGCAACGATATGACCGAGGTGTGTTTCTGTGGAGGGGGGCACCGCTCACGGTTGAGAGAGATCAACTGATCAACTTGTGTGTTTTTGGGTGCCCCCCTGCCCCCATATATAAAGGAGCAAGGGGGAGGTGCGGCCAGCCCCTATGGCGCGCCCTAGAGGGCCACTCCCACTAGGAATAGGATTCCAATCCTATTCATAGTAGGAGTCCACCAAGAGGGAGAGAGGGGGAAGGAAGGAGAGGGAGAGGGAAAGAGGGGCCGCGCCCCCCTCCCCTAGTCCAATTCGGACTCCTCATGGGAGGGGGCGCGCCACCTCCTGGGCTGCTGCCCTCTCTCTCCCCTAAAGCCCATTAGGGCCCAATACTTCCCCGGGGGGTTCCGGTAACCCCCCCCCCCGGCACTCCGGTTTTATCCGAAACCTTCCGGAAAACTTATGGTGTCCGAATATAGTCGTCCAATATATCAATCTTTACGTCTCGGACATTCCAAGACTCCCGTCATGTCCGTGATCTCATCCGGGACACCGAACTACATTCGGTACATCAAAACTCATATACTCATAATACCGATCGTCATCAAACGTTAAGCGTGCGGACCCTGCTGGTTCGAGAACTATGTAGACATGACCGAGAATCATCTCCGGTCAATAACCAATAGCGGAACCTGGATGCTCATATTGTCTCCTACATATTCTACGAAGATCCTTATTGGTCAAACCGCATAACAACATACGTTGTTCCCTTTGTCATCGGTATGTTACTTGCCCGAGATTCGATTGTCAGTATCTCAATACCTAGTTCAATCTCGTTACTGGCAAGTCTCTTTACTCGTTCAGTAATACATCATCTCGTGACTAACTCATTAGTCATTTGCTTGCAAGGCTTATTATGATGTGTATTACCGAGAGGGCCCAGAGATACCTCTCCGACACTCGGAGTGACAAATCCTATTCTTGATCTATGCCAACACCACAAACACTTTCGGAGACACCTTAGAGCATCTTTATAATCAACCAGTTACGTTGTGACGTTTGATAGCACACAAGGTGTTCCTACGGTTATTCGGGAGTTGCATAATCTCATAGTCATAGAAACATGTATAAGTCATGAAGAAAGCAATAGCAGTAAAACTAAACGATCATAGTGCTAAGCTAACGGATGGGTCTTGTCCATCACATCATTTTCCTAATGATGTGATCCCGTTGATCAAATGACAACTCATGTCTATGGTAAGGAAACATAACCATCTTTGATCAATGAGCTAGTCTAGTAGAGGCATACTAGGGACACTCTGTTTTGTCTATGTATTCACATATGTACTAAGTTTCCGGTTAATATAATTCTAGCATGAACAATAAACATTTATCATGATATAAGGAAATAAATAATAACTTTATTATTGCCTCTAGGGCATATTTCCTTCACGTGTCGGATGTGATTCCCGACAAGGGAGAAGCTAGTAGTGAGCAAGTCCCGGTGACTAAGAATGGGAGTGGCATTTTTGCTCACTCTGCTCCTCCCATCAATTATGGAGGACCCGTTCCTACTCCGCATTTAAATTCGGTTGGTCCTCCTCCTAAGTTTGTAAAAAATTCTGATTTTGCTACTTGGACGTTTCATTTTAAACGTCATTTAAATCATTGTTCTACTAATCTTTGGAGAATCATTGAGCAAGGTTTCTACCCGCATGATCCTTACAACTTAACTTCAAGAGAAGCTGCGGATCATCAATTCAACGAGTCCGTTCTTTGCATTCTCCAAGAGGCTATCCCTCCCGAAGACATTACACATCTTCGACCCTTCTCCGTGGCCAAGGAAGCATGGGAGCATGTTGGTTCCTTGTACAAGGGAAGCGCAAGCATTCACCACTCAAACTATGAAGTTGTGCAAGATGAAGCCGATGAGTTTGCCATGATCGAAGATGAAGATCCCCGTGAACTTTACCGGAGATTAACCACTCTTGCGGTCTCACTTCGAGATCGTGGGAGCAAGGATACAGATGACAATTGGATCAAGCACAAGTTTCTCAAGGCCATGATGTCGTATCACAAGGCCATGTCCTCCGTCATCCACGAAAGACCGGACTTCCACACCTTGTCATCGAGTGAAGTGTTGGATGAGTTCGTTGCCATGAGGATCTTGGATAAGACCGCCGACATTGCAGTGTTTCGTGCTCAACGATCAAAGAATCCCAACCTTGCTTTGAAGGCCAAGGCTTGTGTGGAAGAAGAGGATGAAGATGATTGTTGCCCCGAAGACACCAAATATGCCTATCATGAGCACATGGCTCTAGCATCTCGGCAATTTTGGGGAAACAAGAAGAATTCAAGGCCCAACTTCAACAAGAACAATTCAAGTGGCTTCAAGGGCAAGCAACGAGTGAGGACGTGCTACAATTGTGGCAATGTGAGTCACTTTGTTGTAGGTTGCCCATATGAGAAAATAGACGAAAATGGAGGCAAGCTTATCCGAAAGGACAAGGCCAAGTCTTATCCCAACAAGAACAACTTCAACAAGAAGACTCCTCCCAAAGGATTGGTGGCCCAAGAAGAATATGTTGAGGATGATGATGATGAAGAATATGATGAGATGGTTACTATGGCCACCATTGCTATTGCAACAACTCCATGATCATCCCTCTCCGACTCACCAAATGAGAACATCACCGCCAAATGCCTCATGGCTAAGGCCACTAACAAGGTAACCCCCAACATCAATTATACCATCACTTCTAATCCTTCATTGACGGATTGTATTGATGAGAGTGAGGGGGCGGAGGAGGAGGAAAATGAAATTGAGTTGTTTATGAGTAAACTCAAAGGCAAACCCAAGAAGCACTTCGTTGCTCTCTTGGAACAACTCGGTGAAGCCAATGACATGATCGAGGCTCATGTGGAGACAATTTCTAAAATGGAGGGTCATAGTCGAGACTATGCAGATGAGATATCGGATCTCTCTAATGCTCTTGAGGAAGAGTGTGGTCTTCGTTTGGCTCTTGAGGAGTCACACAACGATGATCATGCTAAATTAAAGAAAGATATTGATCATGCTTTAGTTGTCTCTCGTGTGCTAAATTCCGAGAAGGCAAAACTTGTGGTTGACCATGCAAGACTCAAGGAGGAGTGTGTTATGCTTGACAAGGCTCACAAGGTCTTGAAGAGTGTACATGCTAGCCTCAAAGAGTCTCATGATCAACTTCAAGTTTCGCTAACCAAGGAGAAAGCTACCTTTCCTCGCATGGTTTTAATTGATAATGCAAATGCTACTAACCCATGTTGCGAGCATGTGCATCTTGTTGAAGAGAATGCCAAGTTGAAGAAGGAACTTGAGAAAGGCCTTGTGTCTTGCATACAAGGTGAGAAGAACCTCAACGATCTTTTTAGCAATCAAAAGGAAGTTGTGGCGAAGGAAGGAATTGGGTTTGCTCCCAAGCCCAAGAAGAAGAAGAACGACAAGACCAAGCAACCCCCTCCTCTCAAGCAAACCTTTGTAAAAGAGGGAGAGGGTGCTCCTAAGAAGAAGAAGAACATTGTGAAGAGTGGTGGACTCAAGAAAAACACTGCCACTCCTTCCAACAAAGCCGACGACTTTAACCCTTCTTATGTTCTATTTCGTGCTAGTGATGGACATGTTTTTTCTAAATTTGTTGGTTCTTCTTATGAGTACATTGAATGGTCTATTTGGGTTCCTAAGACCCTTGTTACTAACATCAAAGGACCCATTACAAAATGGGTACCTAAATCCAAGCAGTGATCTCTTGTAGGAGTTTGCTTCCAGTGAAGGATCATGGTTGCTCGATAGTGGGGCCACAAATCATATGACCGGAAGCAAAGACTTGGTGGTGGACGTGCACCAAGGCTCATCTATGGCCACCAATGTCGGATGGGGTGATGCCTCATCTTCTTAGGTATTGGGGCTTGGCAAGGTTGTTGTCTCTCATGATCTCACGATCGAGAAAGTCATGCTTGTTGAATCCTGATACGTCTCCAACGTATCTATAATTTTTTATTGTTCCATGCTATTATATTATCCTTCTAGGATGTTTTATGGGATTTTATATACACTTTTATATTATTTTTGGGACTAACCTATTAACCCAAAGCCCAGTCCAGATTGCTGTTTTTTTTGCCTATTTTAGGGTTTTACAGAAAAGGAATATCGAACGGAGCCCAATTACCTCAAATTCAACGGAGATCATTTTTGGACCAGAAGAAGCCCACGGACTGTCGGAGGGGGACGAGAAGACCCACGGGCTGCCCACGAGGGTGGGGGCATGCCCTCCTACTGGGCGCGCCCCCTGCCTCGTGGACAACCCGTAGACCCCCTTTGCTTGGCCCCGACTCCAACACCTCCTATATATACTGAAACCTCTGGAAAATAACCTAGATGGGGAGTTCCGCCGCCGAAAGCCTCTGGTGCCACCAAAAACCAATCTAGACCCTGTTCTCGCACCCTGCCATAGGGGGAGTCCCTCTCCGGTGGCTATCTTCATCATCCCGACGCTCTCGATGATGAGGAGGGAGTAGTCCACCCTCGGGGCTGAGGGTATGTATCAGTAGCTATGTGTTTGATCTCTCTCTCTCTCTCTCTCTCTCATGTTTTTGAGATGGCACGATCTTGATGTATTGCGAGCTTTGCTATTCTAGTTGGATCTTATGATGCTTCTCCCCCTCTACTCTCTTGTCATGGATTGAGTTTTCCCTTTGGAGTTATCTTATCGGATTGAGTCTTTAAGGATTTGAGAACACTTGATGTATGTCTTGCACGTGTTTATCTGTGGTGACAATGGGATATCATGTGATCTACTTGATGTATGTTTTGGTGATCAACTTGCGGGTTCCGTGACCTTGGAAATCTATGCATAGGGGTTGGCACACGTTTTCGTCTTGACTTTCCGGTAGAAACTTTGGGGCACTCTTTGAAGTTCAATGTGTTGGTTGCATAGATGTTTCTGAGATTGTGTGATGCATATCGTATAATCATGCCCACGGATACTTGAGGTGACAATGGAGTATCTAGGTGACATTAGGGTTTTGATTGATTTGTGTCTTAAGGTGTTATTCTAGTACGAACTCTATGATAGATTGAACGTTACTACAGACTCTTGAATAGATCGATCAGAAAGAATAGCTTTGAGGTGGTTTCATACCCTACCATAATCTCTTCGTTTGTTCTCCGCTATTAGTGACTTTGGAGTGACTCTTTGTTGCATGTTGAGGGCTAGTAATATGATCCAATTATGTTATCCTTGTTGAGAGAACTTGCACTAGTGAAAGTATGAACCCTAGGCCTTGTCTCCTATCATTGAAACGCCGTTTATGCTCACTTTTATCTGTAGTTACCTTGCTGTTTTTATATTTTCTTATTACAAAAACCTATATCTACCATCCATATTGCACTTGTATCACCATCTCTTCACCGAACTAGTGCACCTATACAATTTACCATTGTATTGGGTGTGTTGGGGACACAAGAGACTCTTTGTTATTTGGTTGCAGGGTTGCTTGAGAGAGACCATCTTCATCCTACGCCTCCCACAGATGGATAAACCTTAGGTCATCCACTTGAGGGAAATTTGCTACTGTCCTACAAACCTCTGCACTTGGAGGCCCAACAACGTCTACAAGAAGAAGGGTGCATAGTAGACATCAAGCTCTTTTCTGGCACCGTTGCCGGGGAGGTGATTGCTTGAAGGTATATCTTTAGATCTTGCAATCGAATATTTCAGTTTCTTGTTTTATCACTAGTTTCATTTATAAAAGAAAACTACCAAAAAAATGGAATTGAGGTTACCTCATATGCTTCATCATTTAAATATCTTTCGTGAAAATGATGGGAAGGAAAATTATGCTCAAGTACTAGAAGAATAATTACATCGAATTCTTGGCATAAAATACTTGAATGATGAGCATGATTGCAATATTGTTAGTGTGAATCCTTTGAATATCCATGATGCTAATGATATGCAAAGCCACAAGTTTGGGGATGCTATGTTTGATGAAGATGATATTTTTAGTCCCCCAAGTTTTGATGAGCAAATTTATTATGATGAAAGCATGCCTCCTATTTATGATTATTATATTGATGAAAGTGGATTTGTATAGGTCATGACTTTATTTAGTGATGAATCCACTATTTCGGAAGAGGTTCCAATTGATTATGAGAAATAAGTTGCTATCTATAATGATTATTGTAATGACTTGTATGCTATAAAGATTAATGATAACCATGAAACTTGTCATCATGATTTTAGTTTTAATTGGATTATGCTTCACATGATAGTTATTTTGTTGAGTTTGCTCCCACTACTATTTATGAGAAGAAAATTGCTTATGTGGAGAGTAATAAAATTTATATGCTTGGGGATCATGAAAATAATGCTTTATGTGATAGTTATATTGTTTAATTCATTCATGATGCTACTGAAAATTATTATGAAAGAGGATCATACGCTTGTAGGAATTGCAATAATATCAAGTTTCCTCTCTATGTGCTTAAAATCTTGAAGCTATGCTTGTTTTGCTTTCCTATGCTAGTTGATTATCGTTCCCATAAGTTGTTTGATCACAAAATCCCTATGCATAGGAAGTGGGTGATACTTAAATGTGCTAGTCATATTCTTCATGATGCTCCCGTTCTGTTTCAACTCTTATCTTTTATGCGAGCATCATTGAAATCATCATGCCTAGCTAGGGGCGTTAAACGATAGCGCTTGTAGGGAGGCAACCCAATTTTACATTTTTGCTTTTTGCTTCTGTTTAGGAATAAATATTGCATCTAGCTTCTGTTTAGATGTGGTTTTGTGTTTTAATTAGTGCTTGTGCCAAGTTGAACCTTTGGGAAGACTTGTGTGAAGTTTATAAGATCTTGCTGTGAAAAACAGAATCGTTAGCGCTCGCTAGAATGGTCACCAGATTTTACTGGAGTGTGCTATTTAGTTGATTATTTTTGCAGATGATTAGTAGACAAATTCCTCACGTTTACCAATTTATTTCAATTTTTTTGGAGTTACAAAAGTATGCGAAAACTACAAATTACTACAGACTGTTCTGTTTTTGACAGATTCTGTTTTTCATGTGTAGTTTGCTTATTTCAATGCATCTATGAGTAGTATTGGAGGATATGAATCATACAGAAGTTGGAATACAGTAGGTTTAACACCAATATAAACAAAGAATGAATTCATTACAGTACCTTTGAGTAGTGGTTTGTTTTCTTATACTAACGGAGCTCACGAGATTTTTTTCTAAGTTTTGTGTTCTGAAGTTTTCAAGTTTTGAGTATTGCTTTGATGGACTATGGAACAAAGAGTGGCAAGAGCCTAAGCTTGGGTATTCCCAAGGCACCCCAAGGTAAAATTCAAGGACAACCAAAAGCTTAAGCTTGGGGATGCCCCGGGAAGGCATCCCCTCTTTCGTCTTCATCTATCGGTAACTATACTCGGAGCTATATTTTTATTCACCACATGATATGTGTTTTGCTTGGAGCGTCAATTTATTTTAGTTTGTTTTGCTTTCTATTTGAATAATATCCCAAGATCTGAAATTCTTAAATGTTAGAGAGTCTTCACATAGTTACATAATTATTAAACTACTCATTTATCTTCACTTATATCTTTCGGAGTAGTTTGTTATTTGCTCTAGTGCTTATGAAAGTGCAACTAATCCCCGGGTGGTTTTGGCAATTAATAACAACATATATATCATTGAACTAATAGTTACTTGAGAATCATTTCAGAGAAGTTCAGTGATATGGGTATGGCAAGGACTGAAGAAGTGGACCCCTCAAAATGCTAAGGCAAGCATTGGCAAAAGCTCAAGACTCCATTTTTGGTTTAGTGATCCAAGATCACATTGAGTCCATAGGAAAAGCCAATACTATTAAAAGGGGATGAGGTTATGATGATGATCTGGTTGCTCAAGTGCTTAGTGATGTATCTCCTAAACTATCAGCAACTTTCACTGCCATATACACTCATAAGTAATCTCGGTCCCACCGATATTCCAAACTCAGTCACACCGAGATGAACCACCTCAGCCATAAGCCAAACCCTAGTAAACTCGGATTTTCCGATTCTGAAATCGGTTTCACCGAAACATGAGTTGCCAAAGTTCTGTAACCTTCTGTCATCAAATCGGTGTCACCGAGATGATGAAGTCGGTCCCACCGAAACTGGCATGCTCTTGTCATTGCACGAATCGGACTAACCGAGATTGTATATTCGGTCCCACCGAAAACCCCAACGTTCACATTATTTGAACTTTCGGTCTCACCGAGTTGTCCACTTCGGTCCCACCGAGATTGCTCAAATGTGTGTAACGGTTGGATTTTGTGTGGAGGCTATTTATACCCCTCCACCCCCTCTTCATTCGTGGAGAGAGCCATCAGAAAGAACTACCACTCCTACCTTACATTTCTGAGAAGAGAACTACCTACCCTTGTGTTGAGATCAAGTTGCTCCACTCCCACCATATGAAGCTTGATCTCTAACCTTCCCAAGTTGCTTTCCACTCAATCCTTTCTTCCACCACAGCCAAATCAGTGAGGAGAGTTGAGTGTTGGGGAGATTATCATTTGAAGCACAAGAGCAAGGAGTTCATCACCATCTACAACATCTATTACCTTTTGGAGGGTGGTGCCTCCTAGATTGGTTAGGTGTCGCTTGGGAGCCTCCGTCATCGAGATGTGGAGTTGAACCAAGAAGTTTGTAAGGGCAAGGAGATCGCCTACTTCGTGAAGATCTACCCCGAGTAAGGCTAGCCCTCCGTGGGCGTAGGCCATGATGGAATAGACAAGGTTGCTTCTTCGTGGACCCTTCGTGGGTGGAGCCCTCCGTGGACTCGCGCAGCCGTTACCCTCCGTGGGTTGAAGTCTCCATCAACGTGGATGTACGATAGCACCACCTATCGGAACCACGGGAAAAATCACCGCGTCTCCAAAATTGTGTTTGCTCTTCTCCACCTCTCTTTACTACATGTGCAATTTACTTTCCGCTGCCTATACTCTAGAATTGCATGTGTAGGGTGATACTTGACTTGATCATAATTGTGAATCTGCCAAAAACTGTTCTTTGTCAAAAGGCAGAATTTTTATACTTACAAGTAGTCTAATCACCCCCCCCTCTAGACATACTTTCGATCCTACAAGTGGTATCAGAGCTTTGGTCTCCATTGTATTGGTTTCCATTGCATTGGACTCCATAAGCTTGGTTTCACAACCTAGGAGAGTATGGCGTCTAGTGAGGGTAATTTTCGTAGAGGTCCTTACTTTGATGGTACAAATTTTGCTAGTTGGAAGCATAAAATGAAAATGCATATTCTTGGTCATAACCCAGCCGCATGGGGCATTATTTGTGTTGGTATGCAAGGTGAATTCTTCGAGGAAGGAAAAGTTCCGGATCGCGAAGCTACACCGGAAGAATTGCGGATGTTGCAAAACAATGCTCAAGCTTGTGACATTCTCTTCAATGCCTTGTGTCCCGAGGAGTTCAACAAAATCAGCCGTCTTGAGAATGCAAAAGAGATTTGGGATACTTTGGTTGAAATGCACGAAGGTACCGAGTCCATGAAGGAATCAAAGCTAGATATTCTTCAAGGTCAACTTGACAAGTTCAAGATGAAGGATGGTGAAGGAGTCGCTGAAATGTACTCTAGGCTTGCTCTCATCACAAATGAGATTGCCGGCTTAGGAAGCGAAGAAATGACCGACCGATTCATCATCAAGAAGATTCTCAGAGGTTTGGATGGAAAGTATGACACCGTGTGCACTTTGATCCAAATGATGCCAAACTACAAGACTCTCAAGCCAACCGAAGTCATTGGAAGAATTGTTGCTCATGAGATGACACTTAAGGATAAGGAAGAGCTTCACAACAAATCGAGTGGTGCTTACAAAGCTACAAGTGATGCTCCCACAACCTCAAGTGACAAGTTAGTTTCCAATGAAGAGATAAGCCTAATGGTTAAGAACTTCAACAAATTCTACAAGAATAGAGGCAAAGAGAGAAGCTCAAAGTCTAGATCATATGATGAAAAGAGATCTTCTAGTCGTGATCGAAACTGCTACAATTGTGGAAGACCCGGACACTACTCAAATGAGTGTACGGCTCCCCACAAGAGAAGAGAAGAATCTCCAAGAAGAAGAAGTTCAAGAGATGAGTCACCTCGGAAAGAGAGAAGGAGCAGAGATGATCGTTATGAACGAAGACCCTCTCGGAGAAGCAAGGATTCGGAGAGGAAAGACAAGTCATCAAGGAGCTACACAAGAAGAAAACATCAAGCTCATGTAGGTGAATGGGTCTCCGGCTCCGACTCCGACAATCAATCCGACGGAAGCTATCACTCCGACTCCGACTACAGTCAAGATGAAGGTGTTGCCGGTCTTGCTCTCGTATCCTCCAACTCCAACTCCTATGACTTATTTGATTCACCAAATGAGGGAATTGGAAGATGCTTCATGGCTAAAGGCCCCAAGGTATCACACCCTGAATTCATTGACTTCAATAGTGATGAGGATGACTTGCTTGGTGAAGATGAGCTCTTGCATGATAAATCCAGTGAGCCTAGTAACGATGAAAATGCTAGTAGTCTTTATAGTCGAGAAGAGTCGAATGACAATGCTATGAAGGAGATTGAGCGTCTAACTAAAGAACTAAACACTCTTAAGTTAGCTCATGAAACAACTCAAGAAGATCATAGAGAGCTCCTAAGATCTCATGAGAAGCTACGCTTCGAGAAGCTCACTCTAGAGCAAGAACATGAGTTTCTAAAAGCAATCAATGACGATCTTCGAAAGAAGAGTTCTTCATATCTTGCCAAACGACTTCTCTTGTCTAATTTCTTGCCACCCATTAAGACTAAGCATGACAAGCATAAGAAAAATTCTTCCTCTAGCAGTAACAATAACCATGTTAAATCTAATATTGTTGCTTCTAGTAGTTCTCTTGATTCCACTAACAATGTTTCAAGCCAAGTTACACTTGAGCAAGAGAATAGTTTATTGAAAGGGATCATAGAGAAAGGTGTCTACAAGAGCCTTGCCGGAAGCAAGAACTTTGAGGAAATTGTTCGCAAGCAAGGGAGGCACCGGAAGAATCAAGGAATTGGTTTTGAGCGAAAGTTCAACGCCGAAGGTGTTGAGTGGGAAGAAGGTCAATATCCTACTCCACAGTTTGTTTCTCAAAAGGAGAAGTATGATCCTACTTCTTCCAATGTGGAACAAGCTCAAGATGACCTTCCACCACAAGACCACAAGCTAAAAGCCAAGGACAAGCTTCAAGAGGAGATTGATGCATTCATTGAAGCACCTCAAGCCATGGTCAAGTGGGTTCCCAAGGACACGTCAAGTTCTACTTCGTCAAGCTCAACTACAACCCCAAGGATTCCCATCAAGATGATGTGGATCCCAAAGAAGAAGAACTAGAAAGTTCTTGAGGGTGACTCCGCCAACATACTTCACTCACATTCATTTTGGCAACTTGTGCAATCAACTTCCACATCATGCACTAGTTCATGGAGTCACAAACCCTCTTGTTGGTAAGTCAAGGGACAAGGTAATCATTGCTTTCATGGACATCATCTATTGTGAACTTCAATCTATGTCCATGGATATCCTTGTTTGTTCCTTGTGGGACTAACCCATGTAGGTATTGAAAGTGCCCTAATCCAAAGGATAGCTCCCAACTCTTGATGATCTCCATCAACATTGAGCATCCACATCTTCAACATCTACATGAAGTCTTCTACGACAACCCAAGGTTAGTTTGACCCTTTAAAAGGGGTTCTCACATCTAGGGGGAGCTTTGCTCTAAAAAATTGAGCTAAAGCATCTTCAAATGATGTGAACACATCAATGCTTTATGTAAAAGTGGTAACCCCACTTGTGCTTAAACGATGAGTATGACCTATGATCAAATGTTCTCATTTGGCTCCTAAGTCAAAATACTCATATAAAGATGACCTAGTCATCGACAAATTGTGTGTTAGTTGCTAAAGTTTTGGTTGTGCATGTTTGACACATATTTCATTTGCTATCTTATTGTGTGAGCATGTTGGATGCATGATTTTATCCATTCGAGGACATCCATTTGTTGTTTTGGTCGTTTTGATTTTTCTGACCAAATGGATGGACAAGAATGCCTAAGTACCTCCCCTAGCTATCTATGCTTTCTTGTCTCAAATTCTATTCATGCTTACATCACAAACTTTGAACAAGTCATTTTCGGACCCTCCGAGTGAGGAGCACTCGGAGCCACCGATCCGTCTAGGGCTAATCTCCAAAACCTTCTAATTGATTTCGGTCAGACCAACTCACTCAAACTCGGTCGAACCGAAAGCTTTTAGACTGATCTAGGTTTTCATCTCGGTGAAACCGAGTTGTGATTTTCGGCGTGACCGAAGTGCATAACTGCCTGGCAGTTATCCATCTCGATGCCACCGAGTTTTACAACTCGGTCCCACCGACAGCAAAGGGGTATATATTCCAAGGGCCGCGCGCGTTGATTCCTCCTTCAAACGTTTCGCCCCCACATCCCTTGCTGCCGTCGCCTTGGTCTCCGGATAGTCGCCGTCGTCGCCTGTGCGCCCACGCCGCAGGTCTCCGTCGCCGTCAACGGCCATCTCCTCCGCGCCGTTGCCGCCGTAGAGAAACTCCACCAAGTTAGGGTGAGTTTTGATCCCACTCGTGCTCCCATCTCCGATTCAATGCACGTTTGGATTGCCTAGTATCTTGCCACGATTGAAATCCTCCTGTACACCAGATTGGTTCGTTTGAACTAGATTCGAGTAAAAATTTTAGGGTTAGGTTTCCACGGAACACATCTCGGTGAGACCGATTTTATAATTTCGGTGTGACCGATTTGGCCTATGGCCATTGCACTGCACCCTTCGGTCCAACCGAGTTGTGCAAAATCGGTGTGACCGAAATGAAGTTTTTGTGAAACCCTAGTGTTTTCGGCAGGACCGAAACCCACTTCGGTCAAACCGAAAGTGGTGTGCCAAGCTCCTGTTTAACACTTCGGATTCACCGAAACTTCAACTCGGTCTGACCGAAATGTCTTCTGTGAAAACTTAATACTATAATTTGAACTCATTTTTTTTTGCAAAAACTTCTGCAGTTTGTGATGACTCTTCTTCTCTGCCTATACCTTATCTATTCACAGGTTGTCAGCCATGTCAGATACCAGTGACAGTCAGAACAGGTCAGAGACACCCTTTGCAGACATTCCAGAGGCAGACACTAGTCCTGATCCTAGTAGCCCATCTGATGATGGTGAGAGGAGTACACCAAGTGGCATGCCTCCTGCAGCCACCAGAGCTAGAAAGGAGAAGAATTCCGATGATGAGGATTCAGATTTTGTTGTTGAGGAAGAGGTGACCTCAAAGCCTAAAAGGAAGGTTGTTGCCAAAGAGCAACAAGGTCAACAATCTAAGAAGGGCACCAGCAAAGTCAAGCAGTCAACTGTTGCTAAGAAGCTGAATTTGGGAGAGGCAGCTCCAAGCAAAGTGAAGAAAACCACCAAGAGAAAGAGGGTAGTGCATGTATCAGAAGCTAGAGCAGATATGTATATTGATTCTCATGCAGATGCAGCAGTAGAGGATGAGGATGAGGAAGCACCCCAGCCTCCACCTCAGAAGCAGAAGCTCATGGGTGATGCCATTAAGGCTGGAGCCACATCAAAGCCCAAGAAATCTGCTCCAGCTAGGGCAGCTCCAGCAAAGCTTGCTGCCAAGCCCAAGAGGACCATCAGAAACATTCCAGCGTCTGAAAAGAACAAGGATGATGTGCCACTAGCTGAGTCTGACGAGGAAGGACAAGTTTTGCTGAAACTTCATCCAAAACTGCCACTTCATAATGATGCTCATCCTCAAGCTGAGGATATGAAGGCAAGGAAAGATAGAGGTCTCAGGCTATGGAGACAAACTGACCCATATGCCGTGAGGAGAAGAACTGCTGTAGATCCCAGATTTCACACCAGAGAGCAGCAGGACTTCTATGAGACCGTGCTGATGGACAAGAAGCCCATAGTCGCAGACACCAGATATGTTGACTGGGAGTACATTGACAGCGAAGAGCACAGAGATTTCTTTCCACATGTGCATGAAAGTTTC
This sequence comes from Secale cereale, assembly GCA_902687465.1. Classification (NCBI taxonomy): domain Eukaryota; kingdom Viridiplantae; phylum Streptophyta; class Magnoliopsida; order Poales; family Poaceae; genus Secale; species Secale cereale. The sequence goes on from LR738711.1 coordinate 678,059,463, forward strand.
ACTGCATGTGGCGTTGCAGATTTTGTAGGTCAGAAATTGACCAGTTGGAACGATGAGATGATAATGCAATTTTATGCCACAGCTCACTTCTATCCTGATGGAAAGATTACGTGGATGACTGAAGGTCAAAGGTTCTCTTCTTCTGTTGAAGAATGGGCAGAAATTCTGAATGCTCCAGTGCAACGAGAAGATGATATTGATGTATATGGGATTCCAAAGAAGAATCATGAATCCATGAAAAACATGTACAAAGAGATTCCGGCAGAGGATTTGGAAGTCTGGAAGCTCGGCTCAGTCTACCATCTCCAGGCAGGTTTACCTACCACTAATACCATTTTGAGGCATACCTTGATGCCCAAGTCTGGAGATCATCGCATGATCAGAGGATATTATATCAACATGCTGCATATACTTGATGAGAAAGCACCTTTCAAGGTGATGGACTTAATGGTAGAGACCATTAAGAGGACTGCAGCTGACCAGAAAAGGTCATGTGGATTTGCCCCGCAGATTCAGATGCTTATCAATGCCAAGTTTGGCACGGGCAAATTCTTGTTGGATAGAAAACATTTACCGCTGCAGCCAGAGCATGAAGACAATGTTGTTGTGATGGATGAGGAGGATCCGACATCTGTTGAAGGTCAAGCCAAGATCGAAGCTGCTAAGAAAGCCAAAGCTGACAAAGCAGCAGCAGCAGCAGCTAAACCAAAGAGTTTCGGAGAGCAAATTCTTGAAGCTACTCAAAGGATTGAACAACGCCTGGCCAGCATTGAACAGTCTCAGGAGAGCTTAGAGAGGATTGTTGACGAGAAGATCCACGCTCTGGACGTGAAGCTGACTGAAGTACAAATGACCGTCAACAAGCTTGAGGCAGACATTGAGGAAGCAAAGCAGGACAAGGCAGAGCTTATGCGTGAGTTGCAGGATGACTTAGTCCAGGATTCTCATCGACAGACTGCTCCGGTTCCCAAAGGATCCCGATCAGCTGCTATTCCAGTGATTGACACCAGGACTACAGCTTCAGCACCTCCCACAGTTCCAGCAGTTACTCCAGATCCAGCTCCAGTGTCCACTCCTTCAGCACAGACATCAGCTGAAGTCTTCGCCGATGCTGTCATATCCACTCCGACATCAACCCAGACGGGAGCCGCCAGGAGAGTCCACAGTGACGTTTAGCTCTATGCTTTTTCGAACTTTTTGGTAACTTGTTGCCAAAGGGGGAGAAATTGTATAGATCATAGGGCTTCGAGAGAGAGAGTGTTGTTGTCTTTGCGCTTTTGCTCTTTCGTTCTTTTGCGGTTTCTTTGAGATACTTTTGGTTTTCGAGACATTCAGTGTGCTTGATACTCCGTTTGATGCTACCTTAATGAGTGCTTGGTCGTACTATGCTTTAATGTGTGCTTAATGCTTATCATATGTCATTCCTATCTTGTATGATTATTTACTCATGTCTTGGTGATTGGGTGCATGCTGTTCATTCTTATCATTTTGTGCGCTCCACCAAGATGTATGTGACATGGAAGAGTGACCCATGATCCTAATCGATTGTGCATTTGCATTCAAACGCAAATCTTAAATAATGCACAAATTTAGGGGGAGCTCTTGCTTATCACATACTTCTCAAAGCGACGATATTATTCATTGATTATATCCCTTGTCGAAGCTTTGATCTATATGTTGTCATCAATTACCAAAAAGGGGGAGATTGAAAGTGCAACTAATCCCCGGGTGGTTTTGGCAATTAATAACAACATATATATCATTGAACTAATAGTTACTTGAGAATCATTTCAGAGAAGTTCAGTGATATGGGTATGGCAAGGACTGAAGAAGTGGACCCCTCAAAATGCTAAGGCAAGCATTGGCAAAAGCTCAAGACTCCATTTTTGGTTTAGTGATCCAAGATCACATTGAGTCCATAGGAAAAGCCAATACTATTAAAAGGGGATGAGGTTATGATGATGATCTGGTTGCTCAAGTGCTTAGTGATGTATCTCCTAAACTATCAGCAACTTTCACTGCCATATACACTCATAAGTAATCTCGGTCACCGATATTCCAAACTCAGTCACACCGAGATGAACCACCTCAGCCATAAGCCAAACCCTAGTAAACTCGGATTTTCCGATTCTGAAATCGGTTTCACCGAAACATGAGTTGCCAAGGTTCTGTAACCTTCTGTCATCAAATCGGTGTCACCGAGATGATGAAGTCGGTCCCACCGAAACTGGCATGCTCTTGTCATTGCACGAATCGGACTAACCGAGATTGTATATTCGGTCCCACCGAAAACCCCAACGTTCACATTATTTGAACTTTCGGTCTCACCGAGTTGTCCACTTCGGTCCCACCGAGATTGCTCAAATGTGTGTAACGGTTGGATTTTGTGTGGAGGCTATTTATACCCCTCCACCCCCTCTTCATTCGTGGAGAGAGCCATCAGAAAGAACTACCACTCCTACCTTACATTTCTGAGAAGAGAACTACCTACCCTTGTGTTGAGATCAAGTTGCTCCACTCCCACCATATGAAGCTTGATCTCTAACCTTCCCAAGTTGCTTTCCACTCAACCCTTTCTTCCACCACAGCCAAATCAGTGAGGAGAGTTGAGTGTTGGGGAGATTATCATTTGAAGCACAAGAGCAAGGAGTTCATCATCATCTACAACATCTATTACCTTTTGGAGGGTGGTGCCTCCTAGATTGGTTAGGTGTCGCTTGGGAGCCTCCGTCATCGAGATGTGGAGTTGAACCAAGAAGTTTGTAAGGGCAAGGAGATCACCTACTTCGTGAAGATCTACCCCGAGTAAGGCTAGCCCTCCGTGGGCGTAGGCCATGATGGAATAGACAAGGTTGCTTCTTCGTGGACCCTTCGTGGGTGGAGCCCTCCGTGGACTCGCGCAGCCGTTACCCTCCGTGGGTTGAAGTCTCCATCAACGTGGATGTACGATAGCACCACCTATCGGAACCACGGGAAAAATCACCGCGTCTCCAAAATTGCGTTTGCTCTTCTCCACCTCTCTTTACTACATGTGCAATTTACTTTCCGCTGCCTATACTCTAGAATTGCATGTGTAGGGTGATACTTGACTTGATCAAAACTGTGAATCTGCCAAAAACTGTTCTTTGTCAAAAGGCAGAATTTTTATACTTACAAGTAGTCTAATCACCCCCCCTCTAGACATACTTTCGATCCTACAGCTTCACTTATATCTTTTAGAGCACGGCGGTGGTTATATTTTGTAAAAACTGTTGATCTCTCAAGCTTCACTTATATCCTTTTGAGAGTCTATTAAAACATCATGGTAATGTGCTTTGTCTATAAAACTAGCCTTCACATGATAGACATCCAAGATCAATGTAGTAAAAACTTTCACACTAAGTGCATTGAATAGGATGAGAAGTTGGATGCTTGATAATTGTTTTGAGATATGAGGATAGTGATATTAGAGTCATGCTAGTGGAGTTATTATGAAATTGAGAAATGCTTGTGTTAAGGTTAGTGATTCCCATAGCATGCACGTATGGTGAACCGCTATGTGACGAAGTTAGAGCATGAGGTATTTGTAGAGTGTCATCCTTTGTGTGGAGGTCGGGGGCGCGTGATGGTTAACTCCTACCAACCTCCCCCCCCTAGGAGCATGCGTTGATTGATTTGTTTTGATGACTCGTAAATTTTTGCAATAAGTATATGAGTTCTTATGACTAATGTTGAGTCCATGGATTATACGCACTCTCACCCTTCCACCACTGCTAGCCTCTCTTGTACCGCGCAACTTTCGCCGGTACCATACACCCACTATATATCCTTCCTCAAAACAGCCACCATATATCTTCCTCAAAACAGCCACCATACCTACCTATCATGGCATTTCCATAGCCATTCCGAGATATATTGCCATGCAACTTTCCACCGTTCCGTTCATATGACACGCTTCATATTGTCATATTGCCATGCATGATCATGTAGTTGACATCGTATTTGTGGCTAGGCCACCATGCATAATTTTTCATACATGTCACTCTTGATTCATTGCACATCCCGGTACACCGCCGGAGGCATTCATATAGGGTCATACTTTGTTCTAGTATCGAGTTGTAATATCGAGTTGTAATTCAATATAAGTGTGATGATCATCATTATTAGAGCATTGTCCCATGTGAGGAAAGGCCAATAAAAAAAGAGATGGCCTAAAAAATAGAGAGGGGTTATATATAAAAAAGAGAGAAAGCCCCTCCAAAAAAAGGAGAGAAAAGAGAGATGGGACAATTGCTACTATCTTTTTCCACACTTGTGCTTCAAAGTAGCACCATGTTCTTCATGATAGAGAGTCTCATGTTTAGTCACTTTCATATACTAGTGGGAATTTTCATTATAGAACTTGGCTTATATATTCCAATGATGGGCTTCCTCAAATGCCCTAGGTCTTCGTGAGCAAGCAAGTTGGATGCACACCCACTAGTTTCTTTTGTTGAGCTTTCGTATATATCTAGCTCTAGTGCATCCGTTGCATGGCAATCCCTACTCACTCACATTGATATCTATTGATGGGCATATCCATAGCCCATTGATATGCCTAGTTGATGTGAGACTATCTCCCTCCTTTTTGTCTTCTCCACAACCACCTCTCTATTCCACATAGTGCTATGTCCATGGCTCACACTCATGTATTGCGTGAAAGTTGAAAGGTTTGAAAGAATAGAGTATGAGAACAAGTGCTTGGCTGAAACCGGGGTTGTGCATGATATGAATATTTTGTGTGATGAAGAGGGAGCATAGCCACACTATATGATTTTGTAGGGATAACTTTCTTTAGCTATGGTATTTTGAGAAGACATGATTGCTTTGTTAGTATGCTTGAAGTATTATTATTTCTTATATTAATATAGACTTTTGTCTTGAATCTTTCAGATCTGAACATTCATGCCACAATTAAGAGAACTACATTGAAAATTATGTTGGTTAGCATTCCACATCAAAAATTATGTTTTTATCATTTACCTACTCGAGGACGAGCAGGAATTAAGTTTGGGGATGCTTGATACGTCTCCAACGTATCTGTAATTTTTTATTATTCCATTCTATTATATTATCCTTTTAGGATGTTTTACGGGCTTTTATATACACTTTTATATTATTTTTTGGACTAACCTATTAACCCAAAGGCCCAGTCCAGATTGCTCTTTTTGCCTATTTCAGGGTTTTACAGAAAAGGAATATCAAACGGAGCCCAATTGACCTGAAATTCAATGGAGATCATTTTTGGACCAGAAGAAGCCCACGGAGTGCCGGAGGGGGACAAGAAGACCCATGGGCTGCCGACGAGGGTGGGGGCGTGCCCCCCTGCCTCGTGGACAGCCCGTAGACCCCCTTTGCTTGGCCCCGACTCCAACACCTCTTATATATACTGAAACCTCCGGAAAATAACCTAGATGGGGAGTTCCGCCGCCGAAATCCTCTGGTGCCACCAAAAACCAATCTAGACCATGTTCCGGCACCCTGCCGGAGGGGGAATCCCTCTTCGGTGGCTATCTTCATCATCCCGGGTCTCTCCATGACGAGGAGGGAGTAATCCACCCTCGGGGCTGAGGGTATGTATCAGTAGCTATGTGTTTGATCTCTCTCTCTCTCGTGTTCTTGAGATGGCACGATCTTGATGTATCGCGAGCTTTGCTATTCTAGTTGGATCTTATGATGCTTCTCCCCCTCTACTCTCTTGTAATGGATTGAGTTTTCCCTTTGAAGTTATCTTATCGGATTGAGTCTTTAAGGATTTGAGAACACTTGATGTATGCCTTGCACGTGTTTATCTGTGGTGACAATGGGATATCATGTGATCTACTTGATGTATGTTTTGGTGATCAACTTGCGGGTTCCGGGACCTTGGGAATCTATGCATAGGGGTTGGCACACATTTTCGTCTTGACTTTCCGGTAGAAACTTTGGGGCACTCTTTGAAGTTCTATGTGTTGGTTGAATAGATGTTTCTGAGATTGTGTGATGCATATCGTATAATCATGCCCACGGATACTTGAGGTGATAATGGAGTATCTAGGTGACATTAGGGTTTTGATTGATTTGTGTCTTAAGGTGTTATTCTAGTACGAACTCTATGATAGATTGAACGTTACTACAGACTCTTGAATAGATCGATCAGAAAGAATAGCTTTGAGGTGGTTTCGTACCCTACCATAATCTCTTCGTTTGCTCTCCGCTATTAGTGACTTTGGAGTGACTCTTTGTTGCATGTTGAGGGCTAGTAATATGATCCAATTATGTTATCCTTGTTGAGAGAACTTGCACTAGTGAAAGTATGAACCCTAGGCCTTGTCTCCTATCATTGCAACGCCGTTTATGCTCACTTTTATCTTTAGTTACCTTTCTGTTTTTATACTTTCTTATTACAAAAACCTATATCTACCATCCATATTGCACTTGTATCACCATCTCTTCGCCGAACTAGTGCACCTATACAATTTACCATTGTATTGGGTGTGTTGGGGACACAAGAGACTCTTTGTTATTTGGTTGCAGGGTTGCTTGAGAGAGATCATCTTCATCCTACGCCTCCCACAGTTTGATAAACCTTAGGTCATCCACTTGAGGGAAATTTGCTACTGTCCTACAAACCTCTACACTTGGAGGCCCAACAACGTCTACAAGAAGAAGGGTGCGTAGTAGACATCAAATCCCTTGCAGACAATTTACTTTCTATTCGTCAACTTGCACTCATGGGCTTTGTCACATTCTTTGATATCGATACCGTGGCCCTCTTGTGGAGCAAGACTCTTAAAGTACCCTTTGTTGGGCATGTCGAGAACGGTCTCTATGTGGTTAACTTCTCGGAGCGACCCACTAAGACTGCGACTTGCCTAATGGCTAAAGTTGATGTGGGATGGCTTTGGCATCGCCGGTTAGCCCACGTCAATATGAGATCTTTGCAAAGTCTTCTCAAGGGGGACCATGTCCGTGGACTAACAAATGTTAGTTTTGCCAAAGATCGTGCTTGCAGTGCTTGTATTGAAGGAAAGTTACATGAGAAGGCTCACCCTCCCATGACTATCATCTACTCAAAAAGACCGTTAGAGCTCCTCCACATGGATCTCTCTGGGCCTCCATCCTTTGATAGTCTTGGGGTAGAAAGTATTGCTTGGTGATTGTAGATGATTATTCAAGATACACCTTGGTATACTTATTCAAGAGGAAGAGTGAGACCCAACAAACCGTCATCAACTTTGCAAATGAATCTCAACGACAAAATGATGCAAAGATCTTGACGATTCAAAGTGACAACGGCACCGAGTTCAAGAATTACACATTGGATGAGTTTCTTAGTGATGAGGGGATCAAGCATTAATATGCCGCACCGTATACCCCTCAACAAAACGGTGTGGCAGAGAGAAAGAACCGGACTTTGATGGACGCGGCAAGGACCATGATGGCGGAGTTCGAGTCTCCATACAACTTTTGGGCCAAAGCCATCAACACCGCTTGTCATGCATCCAATCGGCTCTATCTCCGCAAAGGCTTGAACAAGACTCCATATGAGATATTTACCGGTAACAAGCCCAATCTCAAGTACTTCCGGGTGTTCTGGTGTAAGTGTTTCATACTCAAGAAAGGTGTTCGTTTGTCTAAATTTGAAGCTAGAGCTCATGAGGGCATATTTGTTGGTTATGCTAAAAACTCTCATGCTTACCGTGTCCTCAACAAGTCCAATGGACTCATTAAGGAGACGTGTAACGTAGAGTTTGATGAGAATAACGGCTCCCAAGTGGAGCAAAGTGGTACTTGTGATGTAGGTGATGAAATTCCTCCTCAAGCCATAAGAAGAATGGGTGTTGGCCATTTCCTACCCGTTGAGGAACCCCTTGTGGCCGAAGGAGAAGGACAATGTTCCACTCAAGTGGAACCATCACCAACCCAAGACCCACACGCTTCCGAAGAACAAAGTGAAGGCCCTCAATCCGATGAACAAGGCCAAGTGCAAGATCAGCCACAAGATGATGGTGATCCACCAAGTGATGCACAACACCAAGTTCCCTCTCCCGAGCATGTTCAAGATCAAGAGCAAGCTCAAGATCAAGATCAAGCTCATGAAGACGGTCAAGATGATCAACTCATAGCTCCTCAACTATCACTTGAAGAACAATTGGAGCGTCGTGCTGCTAAAGTTGCTTCCAGGCTCGCTTCTAGAGAGCATCATATGGAGAATATACTTGGAAGCATCACAAAGGGGGTAAGCACTCGTAGACAATTAGCAAATTATTGTGCTCATCAAGCATTTGTCTCCTGTGTTGAACCTCAATCTATGAGGCGCTCGAAGACCCTGATTGGCTCAATGCCATGCATGAGGAACTCCATAATTTCGAGCGCAACAAGGTGTGGTGTCTCATGCCAAGGCCGAAGGAGGACCATAATGTCATTGGAACCAAGTGGATCTTCAAGAACAAGCAAGATGCTCACGGAATTGTCATCCGCAACAAGGCTCGTTTGGTGGCTCAAGGCTACTCCCAAGTTGAGGGTATCGACTACGGTGAAACCTTTCCTCCCGTTGCTCGCCTTGAATCTATACGTCTGTTGCTTGCCTATGCGTCTCATCATAACTTTAAATTGCAACAAATGGATGTGAAAAGTGCTTTTCTAAATGGTCCTCTTAATGAGTTGGTGTACGTCAAACAACCCCCAGGGTTTGAGGATCCTAAGTTCCCCAACCATGTGTATCAACTCCATAAGGCACTCTATGGCCTTAAACAAGCCCCACGTGCGTGGTATGAACATCTTACCGAGTTGTTGCAAGATCGTGGGTTTGAAATTAGGAAAATCGACCCCACTCTTTTTACTAAGAAGGTCAAAGGGGAGTTGTTTGTATGTCAACTATATGTTGATGATATTATATTTGGTTCACCTAACAAAGCCTTCAATGATGAGTTTGCCGCTCTCATGACCGCGGAGTTTGAGATGTCCATGATGGGAGAATTGAAGTACTTCCTTGGGTTCGAGATCAAACAAAGAAGAGAAGGAATCTTCATCAAACAAGCCAAATACACTCAAGACATGCTCAAGAGATTCAATCTAAGTGATGTCAAGCCGGCTACTACTCCAATGCCTATCAAGTGCCAACTTGACATCGATCCCAATGGTAAAGCGGTGGATCAAAAGGTATATCATTCTATGATTGGATCCTTGCTTTACCTTTGTGCATCTAGACCGTATATCATGTTGAGTGTGGGAATTTGTGCATGGTTTCAAGCCTCACCTAAGGAAAGTCACTTTGTGGCAGTCAAGCGAATCTTTCGATATTTGGCTCGTACCCCAAACTTTTGCTTATGGTACCCAAGAGGAGCAAACTTCAACCTTGTAGGGTTCTCGGATTCGGATTGGGCGGGAGACAAAGTGGATAGGAAGTCAACTTCCGGAGGTTACCAATTTCTTGGTTGCTCTTTGGTGAGTTGGTCTTCCAAGAAGCAAAGTTGTGTAACTCTCTCTTCCACCAAAGCGAGTATGTGGCAGCCGGCAGTTGTTGTGCTCAACTTCTATGGATGAGGCAAACTTGTCACACCCTGCATTTTGTAACATGTCTTTTGCATCAATGAAGCATGAAAATTTGGACCAGCAAATTTTTTTGGCATCATTTGGCTTTCATTTGGAATTGAGTTTTTCTTCATGTGTTTTTCATGTGCTCATTAAAGTCAACTATTACCTATTGTAGAATTCATCTCCTTACCCAAAACTTCTGCCCAATGATCATACCAAGTGTTAATAGCAGTATAGTATTTTCTTATAAAATTAGTTTGGCCAAAATGTATTTTAAAAATTTAGTATTCCAAAAACCCCTGAATTGAGGTTTGCACTGCAAGTGCATGATTTAGGGGGAGAAAATTATTTCAAAAAGTGTATTTGAGACCTAGTAGTCATAGGACTCCCAGAAACCACAACGGTATAATTTTAAAAGTTATTTTCCTATTTTATTTAAAAGCTTTTTCTTAAGACCAGAAATGGTCTTTAATAGGGAAAAATTATTTAAGTATTTCAAAAATTTTTGCCAAAATTCAGGGAGACTCATAGGACATATATTGTCCATATATAAGAGTTTCAACACTTGGTCATGTTCAAAATAATGGGCTAATCCCTCCAAAACCCTTTCTGGATATTTCAAGCTTTTGAAATATTTACAAAGGAAATATTCTCCAAAAATTCCAGGGAAATTCTATCACGTCATATATGACATATTTGATGATCTTGCCAAGCCCCATGCCTTGGGAAGCAAGAAAACATCATCAAAGCCCTCTAAAACCATTCTGTCCATATCTGAAGTTTGAGCAACTCTACATTGCCAAACTTGTACAAATGCTCTCTGAAAGTGCAACTAATCCCCGGGTGGTTTTGGTAATTAATAACAACATATATATCATTGAACTAATATTATCTTGAGAATCATTTCAGAAAAGTTCGATGATATGGGTATGGAAATGTCTGAAGAAGTGGACCCCTCAAAATGCTAAGACAAGCATTGGCAAAAGCTCAAGACTCCATTTTTGGTTTAGTGATCAAAGATCACATTGAGTCCATAGGAAAAGCCAATACTATTAAAAGGGGATGAGGTTGTGTTAATGTTCTTGTTGCTCAAGTGCTTGGTGATCTAACTCCCTCAACTATCAGCACTATTCACTACTTAACCACACCCATAAGTAATCTCGGTCAAACCAACTCAGTCCCACCGAGATGAAGTTATTTCCACAAACCCTAACATCTCGGTCACACCGATTTCTCCAACTCAGTCCCACCGAGATGAACCACTTCAGTTGTTTCTCCAAACCCTAGCTTCTCGGTCATACCGATTCTGAGTTTCGGTCTCACCGAAAAAGGGCTGCCAACCTTCTGTGATCAGTTGACATCAATTCGGAATATCCGAGTTTATATTTTCGGTCTCACCGAGATGGCAAACCCTAACCTTTGACTCACTTCGGTCCCACCGAGATGGTATTTTCGGTCCCACCGAAAATCCCAACGTTCACTATATTTGAACTTTCGGTCTGACCGAGTTTTCACTTCGGTCTGACCGAGATTGGTCAAATGTGTGTGTAACGGTTGGATTTTGTGTGGAGGCTATATATACCCCTCCACCCCCTTCTCATTCGTGAGGAGAGCCATCAGAAAGTCTACCACTCATATCATACACTTTCTGAGAAGTGAACCACCTACCCTTGTGTTGAGATCAAGCCATTCCA